>CM045762.1:15879517-16216476 GCA_025200525.1 Camellia lanceoleosa | reverse complement strand
GTTCCTTTTTGAGAAGTCAAGTTTGTGAACATCATGAAGATGTTTTGTTGGTTGTTTTGCTATATACACTAGGCTAAGTTCAGAAGTCTCTGTGACATTTTATGTAAAATGATGCAGAATCTTGAGGATGTTTGACATTATATAAGTTTAAAAGTTTTTCTCGCGATGTATGTCGGACATTTCCGATGGACATTGTTAGCAGCTTTTTTTCTATATTCTTCCATGACCCTTAATATATGTCATTCTATTAAGAGGCCTTTGGTAATCGAAGTTATTGGTGGAATTTACGACACTAAACCTAAAGTGGTTTGGGTCATGACATTTACCTTGAGTTTACTGACTTCCGGCGAGAAATGCCTTCTTAAGTGATCGCATTCAAGCAAGAGTCCTTCCCCAAAACCTAGTGATACTCGACGGTTGACTTTGGTGATATTATAGCGTATGTGGAGGTGCTGTCGTATCACGGGACAACGTGGGGTTCTGAGGCGACATCCCCACATAAGTAGAGTGGTATAGCGTACTTTAGCATCAGCAAAGTGGTTAGGAGTTTGAGCATCACATGGGCTAGGTACCCATGGCTATTTTAACCTAAGATCTGATAACAAAATCCTTTCCTTTGTTGTTTTTGTGTTTTTCTTTTTTCTTGTGTTTGGTGTCCAAATGAGCTAACCATGACCTAGATTCTAACTTGGTTTTGGCATGGAGGTTTAGGCACTAAATTGACATAATTACAAGTGATGTCTGAACACCATTATACATAAATAAAGCCGGTGTTTTATGAATAATGTATACATTGTCTATGTTTTGTAGATTATGTGAATATGTTTTAATTTAGATATAATAGGAAATCATGCACCACATTTATTAAAACTATTTTATAGCTATGGCTAATAATGGAAGTGATGCAGGATCATTATCTATGGGCGATCCAATGGAAAGATTGTGGAAAAAGGCATTACTAGTTTCTTGTAAGCCTTGCGAGCAATGGGTTTACGGAACATCATGGAAGGGACTGAATACGATTAAACAATTCCAAGACTGAATCCTTCCCGTTCACGGAAAGAGGCAAACAGATTACTAGGAAGCTTGGGTTAAAAGAAATGGAGAAGATTTTCCATGCCCTACCTATACAAAAAAATAAAGTATCCTTCACCACTTTCACTTTCAAGGAAAATGCAGGAATGTTGGCTTCTGTAGAAAAAGAAGAGATCGTGACTTGGGAAAGATTTCTGAGGTGTTCTATGAAAGTATTTTCTGAGAATCACACGGGAGCAAAAGGCATCCGGTTCCTACATTTGAGATAAGGAACAATGTGGGTGGCGGAATAAAAGTAAGTTCACACGACTAACCTGATTTGCCGTATGTTATTCCTTCGGTAGGAAAAGCAAGGAAATTCAAAGTAGGATTAGATGTGGAAATCAAAAGCTAGGCTTGAGGTTACGAAACTAGCAACCTATCTGTAGGTGGTGGATCGGCACATCATGAAAAATTAAAACCGCGTTCAAGTGGAATGGGTCAAAAAAGCGATTTTTGAACTAGTTGGAGGATCAAGGGGCCCCACCAAAAGTAAATCCGGATCTACTAGCTCAACCGGTTTAGCTAACCAAAGTTTATTATTCGGTAGCACCATTGGAATTGTCGGGTTACTGAGAAAGGCTCATATGGGACGGTCTTTATGGCGATAGGAGCATGTTATAGATGTGGCCAAGTTAGCCATGTGATGAAAGATTGCCCAAAATTCACCAACTTTGTGATGGGTACCTGAACTAGTTGAAACTAGGAACCACCACTAGAGAAAGAATGAGCGAAGCGCCAGGGAGAGCTTTTTGCGTTAGTACCTGGAAACTCCAATGCTACAGAGAACATTGTGACGGTACACTTTCTTCTGTGTGGTCATAGCTCATGTTCTCTTTGACTCTAGTTCCACTCATTCTTTTGTTGCATACTTTGTTTCCCAAGTTAATATCAACACTTTGAACCATTGGGATATGCATCTACGTGGCTTTTCCATCTAGTGTCTCCAGCTTAGTACAAAGGTATACAAGTCATGTGTTATATCCTAAAAGATGAAACCCAGTAATGTAGATCTAATTCCACTCCACATTAGTAGCTTCGATATAATCTTAGGAATGGATTGGCTTCTTTGCCAACCATGCCTCTATGGACTATATGACCAAAAAGGTCTTTCTTGATTACCCAACCAATGTGAAATTTGGTCTTGAAGGCCGGAGTTTCTATTCCTCCGTATTTGATATCTTTCATGATAGCCCAAAGACTTTTGAGAAAAGGTTGTGGTGGTTGTATTTGTTATATAATTGACGCTCAGCGGATAGACCCAACACTCGATTCAATACTTGTCGTTCAAGAATTTCTGACGTTTTCCTTGAAGACTTACCTAGTACCTTAGTTGATCGAGAAATTGAATTAGCCATCAACACTCAACCCAATACATAGCAGATCTCAAAACCCTTTACCTTATGTCATTGGCGGAATTGAAGGAACTAAAACCCAACTCGGGAACTCACCGGACAAAGGTTTCATTCGACCAAGTACCTACCATGGGGTGCTCCATTCTTGTTAAGAAGAAAAAGGATGGCGCGATGAGGTTATGCATCGATTATCGAGTGAACAAAAGTCACCATCGGGAACATATACCCTTTGCCAGAATCGTGACTTGTTTGATCAACTTCAAGGCACCCAGTATTCTCCAAAATCGACTTAACGTTAAATCCTCAATTAAAAGTCAAAGCGGAAAACATCGAGAAGGCGGCGTTCAAAATCGTTCACGGGCACTATGAGCTTCTTGTCATGCCCTTTGGCGTCACAAATGCTCCAGTGACCTTTATGGACCTCATGAGGCGAGTGTTCAAACCATCTTGATGAGTTCGTCGCCGTGCTTCATTGACATTCTCATATAGTCCAAGTCACTAGAGGATCATAGGTGAAATTCTGAGCGATCTTTTGTAAATACTACGTGATCACAAACTTTATACCAAGTTAAAGAAATGAGAATTACGGATCCTTTATTGTACACTTCTCCGTTCCGTCATTAACAAAGATGGCATCTCGATTGACCCCAAAAAGTTCGCGATAATCATGGATTGGCCATGACCTACTAACGAGATTGAAGCTTCTTGGGTCTAGCCGATATTGTCTTGACGCCGTTCAAGATTTCTCGAAGATAGCATCACTTTTAACCCTAACTTAGAAGAACACACCCTTTGAATGGGTGACAAGCGGGAACATTGATTCAAGGTTGAAAAACAAGCTTATGGCGGCTCCTATCTTGGCACTCCTACGAGAATTGATGGGTTCGTAATTTATAGTGATGTCTTATACAATGGTTTGGGTTGCGTTCTTATGCGAGCAGGAAAGTCATTCATATGCCTTGTGACAACTAAAGACTCACGAGAAGAACTACGACTTCATGATCTAGAATTGGTACGCAATAATCTTCACCCTCAAGATCTGCATCATTATCTCTACAATGCAACTGCGAAGATTTACATAGATCACAAGTGTCTTAAATATTTGTTTACGTAGAAGGCCGAATATCGGCAACGTCGATGGCTAGAATTTATGAAGGACTATGATGTAGAGATCCATCACCATCAGCAAAAGCTAATGTGGTAACGAGGCGCATTGAGTTGAAAAGACTACCGAAGTTTCGCATGTATCCTTGTCCCTTGCAAGATCGATGGATTGCTCGCCAATGTAATTGTGGAATCCATTGATTGAAGAAATTAAAACACGCCAATGTGAAGAAAATGTTTTGAAGAAAAATGCGAAATGCGAAAACTACTCCTAATCGACTTCACTATAAGCAATGGGATACTAAAATTTAAATCGAATTTGCGTGCAGAGCATTAAAGAACTTAAGAAAAGATATTAGTGGAGACTCATAGCTTGAGGTTTGCGATCCACGGCATCACCAAGATGTATCACAATGAGGAACACTATTGGTGGACAAGAATGAAAAAGACATAGCATGCCACGTCTCCAAATACTCACAATGTCGGCGTGTTAAGCGAACATCGAGACCTACATGAATCTTGTAACCACTCACTATTCTGGATGGAAATAAGAGTACATTACTATGGACTTCGTGGTGAACTACCGATTGGTTTCAAGAATGATGTGATATGGGTTATAGTAGGCGATTGACCACGTCGGCACATTTCGTACCAATCGAATCCGCATACTTTCTTACTAAGTTCACCGCTCTATACATCAAAGAAATCATTCGATTGCATGGTACCCCAATTTTAATCATAATCGGCCAGACCCCCGCCGTATCTCAACTACAGAACAAATTACAAGAAGCTTTGGAAACAACAATGAAGTCTAGCATTGCTTATCACATAAATTGATGGGCAATCCGAAAGAGCAATCCAGACTTTGGAAGACATGCTACGGATGTACGTGTTGGATCTCAAGGGTAATTGGGATAAACACCTACCTTTAGTGGAATTCGTCTATAACCACAGCTACCAAGCAAGCATTGGTATGGCACCATACCAAGTATTGTATGGAAGGAGATGTCGGTCACCTCTATGTTGGGCAGAAGTCGGAGACAGGAAGTTATTAGGCCACGAAATTGTGCAAATAACGGTGATAAGATTCAACTCATCCAACAGCGAAGTTGCATAGCTCAAAGTTACGAAAAGCTATGTAGATGCATATAGGCGAGATTTGGAATTCGGTAGAGAGCACATTTTCTTAAGGTTTCACCAACAAGGAGTCATTCGGTTTGGAAAGCGAGGAAAGTTGAATCCGTGTTACGTCGGACCATTTGAAATACTTGAGAGAATTAGCTCTGTAGCATCTGGTTTGCTCTTCCACGAGAACTATCAATGTTCACAATGTATTCCACATTTCGATGCTTGACGATATTTTGAGATCGAACATGTTGTTAATTATGAGAGCCTCGAAGTTCAAGAAAATCTCTTATGAAGAACGACCAATCACGATTCTTGATCATCATGATCAAATTCTCCTAAACAAGACTATATCTCTTGTCGAGGTTTTATGGCCAGAAACCATCATGTTGAAGAAGCTATGTAGGAAGCGAAAATCAAATCTGAGCCAAATACCTACACCTCTTGAAAACCAAAGTGCGTCAAGTTTAAGAACAAACTTCTATTTAGAAGGGGAGAAATGTGACACCTTAATTGTTTAATTAATTTTAAAAAAAATTAAAATAATAAGTAAATAAATAAAAAAAAGTAAAACAAAATACTAGGAAAATATTTAAATGGTGTGTGCTATAATGCAATCTAATCACGATGGTTTAATTATGTTAGAATTTGGGCTCAAGGATAAATAAATAACTGTTAAAACTTATCCATTTGAAGGATAAGTTTCATATCTGAGGATAAGTTTCATTTCTAGAGTATCATGATGGTTTTAGCATAAAAGTGACGTGTTGGCTCGTGTCACCCTAGAATGTCTTTGAGCAAGTATGATAGCTTAGTATAAAAAGGGAGAGGTCTTTGTGAATAGGAGAATAAGGAAAATACACACAAAAACAACAACCCGTACAAACATAACCACGATTAGGGAGTCAACTCGCGGTGAGCAGAGCAAAATTAGAATCGCTATTTAAGTGAGTAATATTATATATTGAGTCACCATAATATATTTTACGAATGGTTTAAGTTATCATAAAATATTTTATATAATTTATGTTTTATAGTTATGTTAATGTTTAAATTACGTGGATTATTTTTAAACTCTATTTGTAGAATTGAAATCCATGGATATGTTTGTTTAAATTTTAGAAAATATTTGACAATGATTTTATAAAGATTAGTTTTGAATAAGTTCCACCATGGAGGTCCCTTGCCTTGGGAACTTAAATAATCATTGGCCTTCTGAATTGTTACTTTAGTGACCCTCTGATAGTCCTATGTCTTGGGGGACTTAAATAACCTTTGGCCCTCTGATTAGTCACTTGTGGCCTGCATCTATCATAGATCCATTGACCCTCGTTGCATTACGTATACGTGGTTATAATTATTTTTATTCATATGATTTTTTGTGTTGTATATGCATTATTAAAAATAATTTATTGAACCAAACTATTCATCGTTTAATAATTATCCATAGTGATTTTATACCCTCATGCTCTCAGTATAATATTTCTCACTTTGCCATGTGCTTATAGTTGTTAAAACCCCTTTTCAGGTGAAGAAATGTAAAGAAGGATGATTTTATCCCATGGTTTAGAACCCAAATTTGATATGAATATCATGTGATTTTTTTTCCTCTTGTAATCATTATCTGACTGATGTTATATCGTTATATAAATAACAATTTTCATGTACGCTTCGAATATCTATTTACCTCTTTTATTTTATTCCGTTGCATTATTTAATTTTGATTACTTACAATTACTCTGAGGGATTTTAGAATTAGCTAGTTGCGAGTCCAGCCTTGGTCACTGGGATGGGTCGTGACAGCTACTCTCTTCCTTCTTTCTTCCAACAGGTCCAGATCTCGAGCCAAGAATGCCTTGTTAGTTCCATTCTCCACTCCCTGGGTTTTGATTATAGGGACGCCGATTTCTAGTTGAATGACTATTTGATACCATAAGCCATGGCAAATGGAGACTCCCAATTGATCTTCTCGGTATAGTCCGATATGCACACAAAACATTGGGCAATTCTTCCACCTACTTGCTTTTGGGCTGCTTCGGCTTCCTCTTGATCCCATCAAAATGGTCTTGTTGGATGCTTCTACTTGCTCATTACTCTGGGGAAAACTAGGAGTAAAACAGTAGTTCTTAATCTTGTACTTGGCACAGAAGCTCTTGATTAGCTTACTGTCAAACTGAGTGCCATTGTCTGTTATAATGGCCATCGGGATCTCGAATCTGGTTATTATGTTCTTTCTAAAGAAGTTCTTCACATCGATATCGAATCTTTGCAAGGGTTCGACCTTTACCTATTTTGTAAAGTAGTTTGTGGTTACTAGCAAGAACTTTCTTTGTTCGGTTGCTTGTGGAGTGGTCCCACTAGGTCCATGCCCCACTGGGCAAACGGCCAAGGGTTAGACACTGGGTTCAAATCTGCTGCTGGTTGATATATCAAACGTGCGGACCTTGAACACTTCTAACACTTTCTGACATAGGCTTTAACATCCTTTTACATGTATGGCCACCAGTATTCCTGGGATATGGCTCTATGGGCAAGTGACTTGCCCCTAGCATGGCTTCTACATACTTCTTTATGTATTTCATACAAGAAATCCTCAACTTGGGATGGATGTACACATCGTAGAAGGGGCCCAGTTAAGGATCTCTTGTAGAGATGGCCATCTACTAACAAGCAGAACCTGGCCGACTTTAATCTGGTCTTATGCGCCTCTTTGCAGTCATCAGGCAGCTTGCCATCCCTTAGGTGCATTACTATTATATCCATCCAGCTTGGACCCATCTCTACACACATTGCTTCATACTCTATGATCAGTGGTTCTACACTTGGGCCAACAAATAATCAACCATTATTGTCCTTACCTCTCATTATTTCATTGCACTAGCCAGGTTAGCTAAGGCATCGGCATGACTATTATCATCTTGACTAACCTGCTGTAGCCGGCAATCTTGGAACAATACTAGCAGTTTAACAATTTTTTTGACATAGGCTATCATTCTTTCATTTCGAGCTACATACTTGCCTGTTGTTTGATTCACAATAAGTTGGGAGTCACAGAAGACTACTACCTCATCGGCTTCCATTGCTGCTGCTAACTTCAACCCTACAATCAGTGCTTCATACTCTGCTTCATTGTTTGAGGCCTTGCACCCTAAACGAATAGACTGCTCTAACATTTGCCCATCTGGCGATACTAACACTACTCATGTTCTTGCTCCTTGACAGTTTTAACTTTTATCAACAAACAGGCGGAAGGAGTCGCCGATGTAGATGTCGCGGGGCTAGTTTCTCTTCTTTCTTCTGTTTTGCTGGAGTAGGGTTCTTGGGCCCTAGTTGGGTTTCTTCTTGCTCCCCTGGGCATCCCAAGCCGCGGCTTACTGGCGTCCAATGTGGGATGGCACCAGGGGTGAACTCGACCATAAAGTTGGTCAAAACCTAACCCTTAATTGTTGTTCTGGGCCTAAACTCCAAGTTATATTGGCCCAACACTAATACCTATTTGGCTACCCTGCCTGTCAAATCTCCTTGCTGCAACAGGGACTTCAAAGGATGCTCAGTCAGCACTACAATCTTGTGGGCTTGGAAGTAATGATTCAGTTTTTTTGAAGCCATCACCAAGGCTAGTGTCAATTTCTCGAAGGGCAGGTACCTGGTTTCTGCACCTGCTAGGGTCTTACTTACATAGTATACAGCCTTTTGTTCTCCCTCCTCTTCTTGGATTAGTACCACACTTACTGCATGTTTTGAAACTACCAAGTATAGGAACAATTCTTCTCCAGGTACTGGATTTGACAAAACTGGAGCGGTTGTTACGTACTTTTTCAAGTCGACCAAGGCGACTTCGCATTCTTCTGTCCACAAAAAATCTGTGGCCTTCTTTAACAAACTAAAAAATGGTTTACACTTATTTGAACTTCGGTTAATGATCCTGTTGAATTTGCATTGCCTTCTTAGGTCAAAATCTCGACTTTGGCTAATGTCGGGCTCTTTAAGTCAAGAATGGTCTTAATTTGATCTAGGCTTGCCTCAATGCCCCTTCTGGTGACTAGGTATCCTAGGAACTTACCAGACCTGACTCCAAATGCACATTTTGAAGTATTGAGTCGGAGCTGATATGTTCTTAGGATATCAAAAACTGCCTTCAAGTCGGCCAGATGATTTTTAAGTTCTTAGTATTCACGACCATGTCATCAATGTACACTTCTACTGTCTTGCTAATCGGATGTCGACCATTTTGGTCACTAACCTTTGGTAGGTTGCTCTACATTTTTAACCCAAAAGGCATCACTTTCTGTAGCGATCTGACCTTTTGGGGTAATGAATGCATTCTTCTCCTCGTCGATGGGATACATTACTATCTGGTGGTATCCCTTGCAAGCATCAGAAACTCATCCTCTCGTGCTTTGAAGTGGCATCCACGGTGGTCAATTTTGGGTAGAGGAAGCTATCTTTAGGACAATTCTTATTCAGGCTGGTGAAGTCCACACAGACCCTCCACTTGTCATTCTTCTTTTTTGCGACTACTATGTTGGATAGCCAGGTTAGGTACATCACTTCCCCAATAGCATTGGCTTCAATAGCTTGTCCACTTCCTTCTCTGCTTCCACATGAATCGCGTTGGTCTCCTTGCATTGAATGATAGGTTTGGGAAACCTATCCACATTGAGCCCATAGCAAGTGACCTCGGGGTCAATGGTAGGCATCTCGTATGGTGTCCAGGCAAACTCTTCTATGTTTGCTCGAAAAAAGGGCTCCAACTCCCTCTCCTCCTCCTTGGCAAAGCTTGAGCCAAGAAGGAAAAAGCGCTTTACATTATCTTCTTTTACCAAATCTTCTTCAAGGCTTCCTCACTCTTATTGGCCGGCTCTTTGCCAACATCATCCAAGACCTCCATGTCCTTGTCTTCAATTTTTACTGTTTCTGCCTCTTGTACATAGTAGGTGGATTTCATTGCTGCCATGAAGTAATTTTTTGCCTGCACTTGATCCCCTCTAACCTCCTCAATTCCATGCTCCGTTGGAAACCGTAACAGCTGGTGCAATATTGAGGGAACAACCCTCATTGCATGCAACCACGGTCTTCTTAAGATAACATTGTAAGGGAAGGGGGTGTCAATTACTGTAAACTCTATACTTACCTTCTTCGTGCCTGCCTGCACTTCCAAATTCATGGCTCCTAGATGCCATGTCGGCGTTTCGTTGAATCCAACCATCGGGCTGTTGGATTGTTCTAGGTCATCTGGGTGAAGGCCAAGTTCCTTGTAACATCTGACATACATGATGTCACAAGAACTGCCTTGATCAACTAATATGCACCTTACTTGACAGTCCCCAATCTTCAGCGTTATCACCAAGGCATCATTGTGTGGATGTTGCACCATATCCAGGTCTGCCTCGGTAAAAGAGACCATTGGTCCTTGGTACTCATTGGTCCTAGGCTTCTTCTGCTAGACCTGATACACATATTGTAGGTGCCTCACTCTCTGAGTCTCCCCACGCACCTCATTCTCATTGATCTTTGAGTGAATCACATTGATTACCCGAGGTCCATCTGCTTACAGTGGTGGCGGTGGTGGAGGTGGTGCTTCCCGGTGCCTGGGGCAACCTTACCTGTTCTTCCTTTGTTCTGGCCTTATCTACTAGGTCTCGCAAATGACCCTGTTTGACGAGATCCTCCAAGTCTGTCTTCAAAGCCCTGCACCCTTGAGTCAAGTGCCCATTCTCGTTATGGTAGGCACAGTGCTTCCCAAGGCTCCTTCTCATAAACTCGCCAAGAACTTTCTCCGGCGCTCTATAATATAATTTGGTTCTGATTCTTTCTAGAACTTTGTAAATTGGGATCCAGAACATAGTGGTGACTACCTATGAAGCCCTCAACCTTGTCTCCTGCTTGTTAAAACCAATGTTACCTCGGCCTCACTTCGACAAGCCGTTTCTCTTCTCTTGCTTTAGGGCCTTTGTTCCTATTGTATCCTCTTCTGCTCTAGCGTATTTTTCAATCCGACCCATAAGCACATCCATACCTTTTGGTAGAGTTTTCGCCAATGACTTCCGGAGAGGGCATTCATTCTCTATGTTGTTCTTAAAAGACGCAACCGCCAAGTCCTGGTTGCATCCTGACATTCGGTTAAACACCTCATAATACCTTTTAGCATATGCCCTGAGGCTTTCACCCTCGCCAATTTTCAGAGCCAGTAGGGAGTCTACCCTTAATGGTTGCAACTCGTTCATAACAAACCTGGCCACAAACATCTCGGCCATGCCTTTCCAACTCTTTACAGTTCCTTTCGGCAACTTGTGGAACCAATCCGATGCGATTTTTCCAAAGGATGAGGGAAACACCTTGCACAGCAACTACTCGTTCCCGGTATACAAAGATATTGAATTCATATATAAGCTGACATGAAAGTTCGGATCGGACTTATCGTCATAAATCTGGAACCTTGGCATATGGAACCTCTTTGGGGCCTCAAACCTATCAAACTCTACTGAGAATGGCGTTCTCGGCTTGACGGGGGATGTGACCTCGGCGTTTTTTCATTTCTTCTGGAGGTAGTCCCTCAAATCCTCCTTCGTTCGTCCAGGAGCTCGGCTATCAACAGATTTCAGCCTTTTTGGCACGCTGTTCCTAGCGTCGTGGTATGTCCTCTTGGATTTTTCTTCATTCCTTTGTATCAAAGAAAAGTCCCTTCCCTGGGCGATGCCAATGTTCTTTGACATAAGTTCCCTTGGTATGGCGTCCTCTAAGACTCACCTCTCATCGAATCTGTTAGTGACATCCGTGAAGGCCGATGTGAGCGTTCTTTCTTCTTGTCATCTTTGAGGACTCTGGGATTGCTTCGCCCTCCTTTCTGGCCGTCGGTTTTGGCCGCTGGTATCGACATGTCCTACAACGGGTACGGCGTTCGTATTACGTTGTTCTGCATCATGAAGTTGACAACTGATTGGAGGTCTGCCCACTTGTTTGATATCCCCTTCATCTCGTCATCCTCCTAGGCATCTGTCCTTCCACACTTGGAGGTCACTTCGTTGTAATACTCATCTCGACACCTTTCTTTGGGGCATCTCCCTCTTTGCCGACGTCCTTATCCCTGTGATTCTGATCCCGTGCTCCTTCATTATGATTTTCTTCCTCAATGTTAGGATCGGCATGTTTACCACTCCCGCTTGGAATATCATCCTTGATCTTTTCTCTCTGCTCGTTGTTGGCTATCTATTCTCCTTAAGTTCCCACAAACGGCGCCAAATTGTAGGTGTTGATTTCAGACCACACAACCAAAAGGGAAACTTCAATTTGGGCGACATCGTGAATAGATTAAGCCCAACAACCTGCACAAGAAGATGAGAATTGGCGGTGGTTAAATACAAGGGCACTCCAACGTTCAAGTCAGTAATCAATATCTCTCAAAGATAGCTAATTGTGCTTAAACTCACAAGAAATAACTTATCTCAGACCTACGTGGGTGCCTTGTTTTTACAACCAGCAGTGACCTGATCCTTTTAGAAGCCTCACTTCAATGGACTCAGGCTCCATGCTTATCCTGGACCTTCATCTAGATAAAGATAAACTCTTCTTGAGCCTTATCTTTATCCAGATTGAGATCTTCCCCTGTTCTAGGACTCTTATCCCTTATTCGCTCATTTCAGATTCTGGTATCTCTGTAGATAACCTTGGCCTAGCCAAGATCACCTCGGCACATGACCAGGCCACGTGGCACCTCGGCTGACACTTTGGCATCACCTTAGCCACGTGCTGTCATTCATAAAATACGTCTCCACAACACTTTTGCTTGTGAGAGCATCTTTTTGGCATCACAAAAGGGGTTGCCTGACCTATCCTATCTCTAGGATTGTTTATTTATTTATTGGCTTACAGAGTTTTTTTTAAAGTTGCTTCTTGAGATATACTTGTACTTGTGCTAAATTTTTTTGTGAAATCCAAAGTTGGGTCTTCCCTTTTTCTCTTTTCGGTGTTGATTGGGAGCCCGAAATTTTCGGGCTCGAATGCCCCGAAATTTCCATATAAGGAAATAAAAAAAAAACAAACTTATCCAAAAAAGGAAATTTGAGCCATTTGAGCCACAGTTTTAGGGCCACCAATCATTTTCCTTTCTCTTTTTAGAAGTATCCCAACGAAAGAAGTTGACAAAAATAGGACCATGAGTTATTAATTTAATTTTTGTGGTAGTCGGCTACTTATGAGGCAATATATATATACATCTAAATCCAAACAGGTTGATCCCAAGGCAACTTCAATTGCCATGAATGGCTCATGTTGATGCCGACCAAAATCTTGGCAAAACTGAAGATCAAAGGTGTGGCATATGTAAAGAAGTCTTGCTTACCACATTCTTAGCACAGCCAAACACAAAGAGATGCCGACCAAGTGTTTTGGCATACTATGAAGCTAAGAGAAGTTGCTGACCAAGAGTTCCAGTACATCGAAAAGTCCCTAAATGCCAAAAAGAAATCGATCAGCACCCATAACAAGCTTGCCGAGTCATCAATAAAATCCTGGTGATTATCTCACAAACTTAAGATTCGACTATCGCAACTACGCTTACTCGACAACACCAACAAACCAAATTTCGTCCATAAAGTTAAACAATGACTCCACAATTCGGCAACATTATTACTCGGTAACACTGGTCATTTGGCAGCATAGGTTAGTCGACAATGCCGCGGTAATGCCGAATAGCTACCAACTTGAATGCGCAGCCGCTAGACAGCTCCATCGTCAAGCTCATAAGCATTGATAATTGTCACGCACAATTCAAGTATATATCATTAATCATGTTGGCTACAACCGTGATGCCAATAAAAAATTTAGTCATTCTCTTTTTGGAGTCACATCTCGGCAAACAACTATAATTATTAATTCATCTACCTCTTCGGAACGAATCTCATGATTTAATTTTTGGAAGTACAACGACACTACCATCTCGACATAGAACTAGCATCTTGGCTTCATATTGGTCCAAGATTTCAGAGGTGTCAATATCAAGATCTAACCAGAAGATTCGTGTTGACTAGAGGAGTCCGGACTCACCAACCAGAAGAGGCAAAATTTAACCGAAGTCCGCCGATAGTTATGAAATGGACCACATTTTTAGAAAACAAAAATTTTTGAAGCTGTCAAACTCAAGTTTTGACCATATCAGTGTGAAATACTCATTGAGACGAGTCCAATACAACAAATCGCGTCGAAATTGGAGCTAAAATGAAGCCGTACGAGCTCGTTAAAGTTTGCCCCGACATTTAACTATTTCACCGGAGAAGACACACTAAAGTTGGCAAACATAAGAAATTATTTAGTGCCTTGCGGCTAAGTTACATCTCCTCATGGTCGAACAACCATTACATTCAAATACATAACTTGAACAATACAAACATAAGGATCTGTGGTGGCAAAATGGTTAAGTATTACGCTTTTATCCCAAGCGCATGAGTTCATATCTTGTCGATAACAACTTCACTTATATTTTTGCCAAGCCACCAAGCTGAGCCGAGATGCAAGCCATCAAGCCGAGCCATCCAACGCAACATATGTCAAAGAAATTATCTAGTGTTTCGCGGAGCCCAATTCTTTACCGATCTAAGATGTCAAATCCATTTTGGCTAAAATTATGCCATTAGGAGTCCAATTCCAACAATCCAATAATCATTTCTAACTATTTGGAGCCTTTTGAACACATTCGTACGGTCTGATTTTGCAAATTTCATACCCAAAATTTGTAATTTTTCTATGCAATGCCACATATCGCAGCTTAAACAACATTTTTGCCGCTGCGCTCGAAGTTTGCTCAATGCCAAATTCAATCACTACAACTTATTTGGCGACTTTCTGCCTATATCACAACTTGAATCATTCATCACCAAATCTAAACCTGTCCCAAAACATGTAGATCGATCCTCGGCAATTTTGGCAAGAATCCATTATGAATTCCTTCCGAATAACACTTGTCATTCGAAAGCACTAGGGTAAGGAATCCGCTTCAACAATTTGTTCTCGGCTTACTCCTCGGCACTTTTGGCCAATGTCCAATCTGTATTCCTTCCGACTAACAGCTGTCATTCGAAAGCAATGTGGCAAGTATACGTTGGACAAAACAAAAAATAGCAGCTTAACAAATATGTGCTTTAAATTTGCTTCCAATATCCATTTAACAGTTCTTTATAATGGTTTCTTACAACAACACAATGCTATTTTTTAAGGCTCTACCATTAGTGTCAGTTTTTCAATTTTCCACTTATTTGTGAGCACCAAGTCTACATCATTTGTTACGGGAAATCAACGACACAAGATACACTATTCAATATCCTTGCAATGTTTGAAATTGAAGCAAAAGTCTCTGAATGCAAAGTAAGAAAGCCTCCGAATCAAAAGTCTCTGAATGCGGAGTAAGAAAGCCTCCGAATACGGAGCGCCTTTCATGCTTGGCATGGAGGGCCATTAGCAAAAGCCTCCAAATATGGAGCAAGAACGCCTCCGAATACGGAACACCCTTTGTGCTCGGCATAAAGCGTCATCAGCAAAAGCCTCCGAATTCGGAGCAAAACATACATACATTTATACATACATTCAAGCATACACGCCTTCATATAGTCATTCATTCATTTTATTCATTTATCCAAAGTATTCTTTATCAAATAACCTAACATCTATTTGAACAGCGTAGCTCGACAACAAAAACTTTCATTCATTTTATCATGAAAGTTTTGGGACAATTGTGGGAGCCTAGAAAAAAATACTAGCTTTGTGCTGACCCTAATTTTTCATAAGTCTTTATTTATTTATTTATTTATTATTATTATTATTATTATTATCTTATTTTATTTTTGACTTTATTAATTGTGTGGTTACATGAGAATTTAATGTGGTATTTAATTAATTTAAGGCGATATTTAAATATATATAATTAACCTGAATATTTATATATATATATATATATATTTATTATATATATATATATATAAAGGTGTTATATATATTGTTTTTATATAGCATATTATATATGTTGTATTTGCGTTGAATTTGTATAGTATAATATTATATAATATATCAATTAGGTTATAAGTATTAGAGCCTGACTAAGAAAAAAAAAAGAAACGAGGTGAGAGCAGCAACAAGCCGAGAGTGAGAGAGAGAGAGAGAGATGAATCAAAATAGAGTGAGGGACAGCGAGGAGAGAAAGAGTAGAGGGGAAAAAAAAAAAAGAAAGGGTTAGTGTTTTATTTTGGTGGCTTTATTAATTCTTCAAGTGATTCTTTGATCTTCAAAAAAATATTGTGAGTGCAAAATCCACTTTCCTTGATTTATGTTTATTTTGTTGTTATTATTTATTTATTTTTATTTATTTGATGTTGGTTTGATATTGTATTTATATGAAGATGGTGGATTGATTTTAATTATTTTGGTTAGTGGTATATGTAAGATTTAGGGTTTTTAAATATGTTTATTTTATGGTTGTAATCACACTCATAGATATATGAAATTAAAATAAATTTAGAACTTATAGATAATTCCGAATACTCCACGATGACTCCATAGATTGTTATTTTATTTGAGTGTTGGTGAGAAAGAGTGTATTAAAAAAAAGGTGAGGATTATGAGATTTATTTAAATGCCTTAGGCTTGGTATTGTTATGTTTGTTCTCATGAGTACATAAGAGATTGTGTACAGATATATTGTTGCCTCGTTCTCAGGAGTAGACAAATGCTTTGATTCTGTATACGTATATCTTGACCTTGGGAGAGTGTGGGTCAAACTCGGGACGATATCCCGGTGCAAGTTTGGCCAGGCGGTGTTAGGTATCTGAGGAGACACATAGGATATATCGTGGTAGGAAGTGAAGGGCGAAGTGGTGGAGTTAAGGTACAAATAATTAAATATGAACTTATGTATAGTTTGAATTGTATTGATTTGTACCTCTTGAAAAATAGCAAACAACTTTATTAAATTACGAAATTTGGGCAGAGGCATGTATATGTAATTCTAGACAACTTTTGTGTTTTAACTTTTATTAAAAAGATCGATTAGAACTTGTAATCGGATGATCTTGGTTACAATAGTTTTCATGCATTTTAGCAATGCAAATTTTAAATCTTTGTTTTAACCCACAAAACAAGCTCATTTTTATTTATTTTGAGTAAAAGTAAAATATTATTCGAACACTTTTGTGTTTTGAACTTTTCGAAAAAAAAATTATCTTAAGGCAGTTTCTTTTCATTTTCAATTCCAGATTTTTTTGATCGAATTTTGTCTAGGTTTTTCTATTAAGTTTTTCTCTCAACCTATTCAGTTTCTACTAAATTTGTTTGAGTGACTTTTAGAAAATTTGATTATGTACAACTTTTGTTCTTTGAGTTTTGGTTAATTTGAATGATTTAAGCATGAAACAGTGCGTTTTTATACTTTTTCAGCAATTTACTTATGATTAAATTATACTAACTTTATTTTTTTTTTTTTATAGAATGGTGGGTCTTACTAACTTCTTATACAGGGCTGACCCACCATATTATTTTATGTTTATTTTGTTTATTTTATACTCAATTTATATTTAGTTGTTTACGGGTAAGAAACTAAATGCTACCGTATCTCGAAAAACTACCCCTTTGTCTTTGTGCGAGTGGAACTACTTGTCTTGTCTCATAATAAGAATTAAATGTTCTTTTGTTTGTGTCTGGTGGACACGTGAATGTCAAATCTTGTACTCATACTAGCATACTTGTATACCGACCTGTTTTGTCTCTTGGCATTTCAGGTGCGTTCTATTTGAGTGCAGCCGAGCTTTCTTTGTAAGATTAGTTGGAACTACGGTGGTAACGAGAAATAACTATAGTTGTTGGACATGTCTTTTGGACTTTTTTTGTTTTCTTGAGCTTAGGATTAATATTAGTTTATTGCATTTATTATTTTTTTTATGACTTTAGTATTTTGACAATTTGGCATTGTGAGTTATTTTTCAACTTTATATTATTTAAGTTGTTTTGACTAGTTGTTGCTACTTTAATATTAGAAGTATTAGATAGTTATGAGAGTATTGTGGATGGTTTAATTAAAGTTTTGTTAGTTTTTTTTTTATCTCTTGTAATCTTTTCAGTATGGAAATTTACTTAAACCTCATAGAGACAAGAATGTTTAGATTTTGTTTCACTCTTAGGATTTAGATGATGGAATATTGATTGGGGTTTAGTTCTAATTTAATATTTAATTGTTTAAATTTTGGGGCGTGACAAGCTTACTTGGGTCCAACCCAAGCAGTCTTAAAATGGGCCAAGACCAACAAGTAAGCCCACCAAACAAATATCTACAAAGCAAATATTACACCTCCCATTTGTATAAAAGGAGAGCATCCCAAGGAATAGAGGTATGCCTCATCTCTCTACACCACACAACACAACACATTCAACACTCTTCATTTTTTTCATCTTCTTTCTTGGATTCAAGTTGCTAACTTTATCATCGGAGTGTCTCCGGCCGGCAACCTAGGCTGGGTGGCGCTGACCATGTTTATCTTTGCAGATTTATGGGACAAAACTCATCTCTTCGTTGGATCTCTATAATCCATGTGAGAAGATTTTCTGAGCCTCATATTAGTATTTTTTGAATTTTAAAGCGCTATTAAATGAATTTAGCCCTTTTAACAATTATATTTAAATTTAAATTATTGACAAAATTTAATTTTAGGTGTTTAATAGAATTTAAACCTTAAAAAAGGATATATTTAACTTTATTATTTTGTTTATTTATACCTTAAAAACGGATATATTTAACTTTCTTATTTTATTTATTTATTTTGTAACTAAATGATATAAATTTTAAAATAAAAT
This sequence comes from Camellia lanceoleosa, assembly GCA_025200525.1. Lineage (NCBI taxonomy): Eukaryota > Viridiplantae > Streptophyta > Magnoliopsida > Ericales > Theaceae > Camellia > Camellia lanceoleosa. The sequence goes on along the minus strand of CM045762.1, from coordinate 16,197,988 downwards.
TTTAAGGATGGCGTCAATGCATAGTGCTATCTCAATAAATAAATACTGGTCGCAGCGCCGGATTACCAAAGCGGCTCTGATTCCATGTCCGAGAAAGAGAATCCATTGCAGGCTATCTTTCAGACCTTCGAGAAAATCTCTCATGGTGTTCGAACCTACCTTTCCCAATTCGCCTACCTCACAGACCACAATTACCCATCACCCACAAACGGCAGCCTCTTTTTTCTCTCTTTTCGTCTTTCAAAGCAAACCCATTGATTGCAAGCGAACATTCTACTCTTTTCCAACCAAAGGAGATCCTCAATGAGGTACCCAGTTTTCTTCTCGTTCTAAACTTACTTATTTCATTGTATTCGGCTTGAAGTTCATAATTTTAAGTGTTCTTGTTAATTGGTATTGAAAGATAGTGAGCTGAAGCATGAAGTTTTGTAACTGTTCGATAAAAGTCCTGAATGGAGAGTCTAAAATGAATTGTTTGTATTGTTAACATATTCGTGTTTTGAGCTTATGTATTTATTTATTTTTAGGCTGAAGTTGAATTTTAATTGTGAAGAATTGTATAATTTACGAGTGTTCGGGCTGAAATTAGTATTAGCCCTTTTTGTGTTCAAGCTTGCTTTCTTTATTTCATAATATTGTTTTACATTATCGTTTGGAGTTTAGACAGAAGGTGAAGCAAAATGGATTGCTAAATGGGAGGGGAAGGTAAAGAAAGGGAAATAGAGTGATGGTCCATCTATTTTCTTGGATGTTTAGTGAGAGAAAAGACACAATGAGAGCGAAAGCATTTTGATGAATGAATAACCAAATAAAAGATAAGAATATTTTATTGAAAAATTATTGGGAGTTATAATAAAGGAGTTCTAATAAGTTCTAATGGGGGTGAGTTCTACTATGATGTGATATTTTAGCCTCGGCTTTTTTTCTTTTTAATTTCCTACCACATCATTAGAGCTAAATTAGAACTCCAAAATTAGAAGAATGTATCATTACTCTATTTTATTTTTTGAGTCATATGGAAAAATTAAAAAATGACTAGAAAAAAAGGGTCACAGGCAACTACATAAACCATAACTTAGAATACATTAGGGTTTTGCGAACCCCATCCAATTTAGAATATATTAGGATTTTGCGAACTTTAGCCTACTCCTACAAAACTCACCCAACTTTGCCGTCGCTGAGTAGGGAGAGAGAAAGAGTGCCGTTCTGGCAACTTGTCAAAAAAGCTACGTTTTGCAGGGGTGTCTCTATTTACACACCACATTTGGTCTCAAGGCACATTACTTACTTAATGCACACCAAACACAATTTTAACTTTATTATTTTTGCTCAATACACACCATCTATTTTCAAATATACCTGAAATATCCTCATCTTCTTCAACCACCCCAACAACCCTAACCCTAACCCTAATCCTAACCCTAGCCGCCGCCACTCGCCACAGGCTGTTGCCTTTCCCTCATTCTTCTCCGGCGAATCTCTTCTTTACTCCTTCATCCATTACTCTCCCTGCCTTACCACTTCCAACCACACTCCCAAACCCTTTTCCACTCCCTTCTTCCCTCCACCACCGGCTCAAACACCTCCTTACTATCGCCGCCACAACCTTTTATCCCATCCCATCTCATATCTTACTTCTTCTTCTCTCTTTAAAAACTACCAAACCTACCCTCACCACCACAACCCTCCCTCTACAGAGATCTTCCCCAACTTATCGGAGAGGAGCTTCTCGCTGAAAACAACTTCAGCGGCAAAGCTTCGAATCAGAGCTTGAAATCCTAAATCGAAGCTTTGAATCTGGTTTGCACGATCGAACTCCTGCAAGCCCTAGATCTAGATCTAGATCTGAAAACCCTACGATTCTCTCTCTCTCTCTCTCTCTCTCTCTCTCTCTCTGCGATGGAGAAAAATGAGCCATGGCCGAAGTGGGAAACTGGATTGTTCGTTGATGGGGAGAGGAAGAAGGGTTTGCATAGGGGAAAGGGGTCGCCGGCGAGGTAGGGAGGTTGTGGGGGTTGCAATGGTGGCTGGGTTTCGGTGATGGTGGCCGGAGGTAGAATCAAGCGGCGGAGAGTGGTGGTGTGTGGAGGGTGTATTGATATTCTTTTGTGGTTATTTTGGTCATTTTATGTAAGGTCATTATTATAATAAAAAATAATCAATTAATGGTGTGTCTTGAGACTAAATGTGGTGTGTAAATAGAGGCACCCGTTTTGCAGCTCTTTTCAAAAAAGTCAAAATGACTTTTTACCATTAAAATTATTTGGGGAGGTAAAAAAAAGCTACTAGTAAAATTACAACTATACCTTTTATGGATCAAAATGAGTCAGGTGAAACTATAAATTTATTAAATTAGGTAGTGATATTGTAGTCATTTCATTATAATGTGACAACATAAATAAATATTTATCAAAAAAGTCAAAAAACAATCCTTTATCAATTTTCTAAATCACTTTCTAAAAAAATCCAAAATACTTAACAAAAGGTCAAAAGGCAACATTTTACATAAGAGTCTTTTGATTCTGAATCCTCTACGGTTATTAGGGTTTTGAAGTCTTTCTTTGATTCAGAGAGGAGAGAGAGAGAGAGAGAGAAAAAGAAAAAAGAAAAATAAAGAGTAAAGATGGGTCACTCGAACGTGTGGAATTCGCATCCAAAGAGCTACGGTCTTGGTTCTCGCACCTGGTAATTTGCATCTCAACCCTTCTCGCTTTACTCTTATGAATCGTTTTTACTTTTCAATTGCTTCAGTGTTTGCCTTGAAAATTGTTGATGACCCAAGAAAATTGATGCTTTTGAGTCTTCTTTTTCGTCTAATAGATTGTGTGGAAACAGCGTTATTGATTCTTTATTGTATAGCTTATGTTTTCAATTTGTAGATGGTTTATGTGCTGTAATTATTCTTGTGTTTCTTGTGAATGCTTAGATTAGATATCTTTGTTATTGATCTCATATTTGGTAATTGCTTGAATCGTTTTATTATTGTTGGAATTGATAATGTGTTCGTTGGATATAATTAAAAACAGTTATTAGCAAGAAATTGGCGGAAAAGTTATTAAAAGTTTAGTCTTGCTGACAAGTGCACATGAGGCATGAGAAAATGACAAAAAGAAATGAAAATAACGAGACGATTTTCATCAATTTCATTACTTTCAATAGATTTTAAAAAATTTAAGGCTTTTCAATATTTACAAAACACTTCTTACACAAATTCTGTAAAAAATGCTTTGAAAATGGTGGAATAAGCTTTTAAAAAAGTGTTGTAAGTTTTAAAATTGATGAAAAGTGCGTTGTGTTTCTCTTTCTTTTCAAGGGCACTTGTTAGACTCGCCAGACAGTGCCTCAAAAGGCACTCTTTTGCATTTGCCGCCTTTTCCTCGTATGAATCGTTATGCTTACCATTTGCTGCAGCCGTCGCCTTGAAAATGGATGATGAGCCAAGAAAATTGATGATTTTAGTATTATTTTTGTGTTTATTATCTAACAACGTTATTTATTCTTCATTGTACTTCTATATCTTATGTTTTGAGTTTCTTGATGGTTTATTTGCATTATTATTGTTGTTTTCTTATGAATGCTTAGATTAGTTATCTTTTTATTGATCTTGGTGTTTGAACATGAGACTATGGCCCCGTTTGTTTTGGGGGTGTAATGAATGGAAGGGGATTAGGATGGAGTTGGGGTTATTTAGTGTTGTGTTTGTTTGTGGAATTGGAGAAGGGATTAGGATGGAGGGAGGGATATAGATGGAGGTTGGAAGGGGGATTGGGATGGAGGAGGTGGAGGTGGTATTAGAAAAATAGTGAGGGGATTAGAAATTTTTTTATTTTTTATATATTGAGAATTTTTTTTAAATATTAATGTTTAATTTTTTATATTTTTTTATTTGTTTTATTATTTTATATAAAAATAATTTAACAATTCCTACACTAACAATTATCATCAAACAAACACAATTTTACTTAATCCCTTCACTGTCAATCCCCTCACTATTAATCCCCTCCATTCTACCTCTGAAAACAAACGGGGCCTATCAGTACTTAAGTTCAACATTGACATCATTTGGCTTTAGTTTTGACATTCTATTGGTATTTGGTAATTGCTTAAATCTTTTATTATTGTTGGAATTGATAATTAAAAAGAATATTCTCAAGAAAGTGGGGAAAGGTATTAAAAATTGTGTCTTGCTAACTAACTTGTGTGCACCTGGAGCACAAGAAAATGATAAAATAAATGAAGTACGTAAGACATTTTTTTACTAATTTCAAAACTTTCAATTGATTTCAATTTTTTTAACCTTTTCAATATTTACAAAACACTTTTTACACAAATTTCAAGCGTAAATAAATACTAACTAGTGCTTCTAGGGCATTGCTTAAGTAGTATTGTGATTTGTGTAAAAAGTGTTTTGAAAATAGTAAAACAAGTTAAAAAAATGTCTTTAATTCCATGAGAAGTGTTTTAAAATTGATGAAAAATGCATTGCTTTTCTCAATTTTGTCTTTTTCTTGTGCTCCAGTTGCACTTGTTAGCAACACTCATTAAACAATGCCTCAAAGGCAATCTTTAGCATTTGCTGAAAAATTATACATTCTTGCTCTCTCGCATTGAATTCTTGTTGTGTAATTGTAATTGAAGGTGACATTACAAATTTGTTTGAAAGTTTACAAATTAATGAATGAGTTAATTTTTTTGGGTCCACAATGCTTACAGCTGAAGGATTACCAAAGCGGCTCTGATTCCATGTTCGAGAAAGAGAATCCATTGCAGTCTATCTTTCAGACCTTTGAGAAAATCTCTCATGGCGTTCGAATCTACCTTTCCCAGTTTGCCTGCCTCACAAACAACAATTACCCAACACCCACAAATGGGCGGCCTCTCTTTTCTCTCTCTTCGTCCTTCAAAGCAAACCCATTGATCGCAAGCGAACATTCTACTCTTTTCCAACCAAAGGAGATCCTCAATGAGGTACCCAGTTCTCTTCTCGTTCTAAATCTACTTATTTCATTGTATTCGGCTTGAAGTTCATAATTTCAAGTGTTCTTGGTGATTGGTATTGAAGGATAGTGAGCTGAAGCATGAAGCTCTGTAACTGTTCGATAAAAGTCTTGAATGGAGAGTCTGAAATGAATTGTTTGTATTGTTAACATATTCGTGTCTTAAGTTTATTTATTTATTTTTTTGGGCTGAAGTTGAATTTTAATTGTGAAGAATTGTATAATTTCCAAGTGTTCGGGCTGAAATTAGTATTAGCCCCTTTTGTGTTCAAGCTTGCTTTCTTTATTTCATGATATTGTTTTACATTGTCCTTTGGAGTTTAGACAGAAGATGAAGCAAAAATGGATGGCTAAATGGGAGGGGAAGGTAAAGAAAGGGAAATATAGTGATGGTCCATCTATTTGCTTGGATGTTTAGTGAGAGGAAAGAGACACAATGAGAGTGAAAGCGTTTTGATGAATGCAGAACCAAATAAAAGATACGAATATTCTATTTTTTGAGTCATGTGGGAAAATTTAGAAATCACACAGGCCAAGCCATCAACCGCAAACTAATTTATCCTGATCTGCCAAATCCTTCCACTTTTTGGGGAAAGAATAAGTGGATCTGGATTGATCATGCCTTCCTTCCTTCCTTATTTTCTTTATCGTCACAACAATTTTAGTGCCCAAACAGATCTTTCCTCTTTTTTTCTTTTTTAAACTTCACTTTCACTCCAATTATGTCCAGCAAAATAACATTATTAGTTCATAATTCCATTTTTAATAGTGCCCTCCTGTTTGCTGATGGGAGGGCAATGAGGTTTGCAGGTTGATGCCACTCTAGGTAGGACATACAATTTCGTTGTTTATGTCAAGCCAATTTGCAGTCATACGCAACTATTGATGCCTTGAAACTTGCATCATAGTCTTCATTAAAATTCAATGCGTTTTAGAGGAGCATGGTAGTGTGTTTGGATGGGGTTGCATTCTAAATGAATTTGTTGAATGGAATTGTATTTTATCGTGATTGTCTCCAATAGCAATGTTTCTAAAACATTATTATTTTTGTTTCTATTGAAGTACTACTAAAACATTATTATTCATACATGATGAAGGTAATATGAACAATGAGCGAATATCCAAAAAGCGACGATCCGAGATAAACATTGGAGAACACATTTCTTCTAAAAATTATTGTTTTACATTATGTAGAGATTACCAATTTTCTTGTGATGCAATGATACATATAGAGTATTGGGTTTTTTATTTTTTACTCTAAAGATCTATTGTTGGACCCGGTTGTTTTAAATATTAAGTCTAAATAATAATAGCTGCATAAAATTTATTGCGATGAGGAATACCAACTGAAAATGTGGAGTCCTGCGAGGCTCTTACTCCACCGCCACTTCTTTGTACAAAGGATCCTTCTCTTAAAATAACATTGTACTGCATTTCTTTTTGGCTCCTATACCAACTTTGCTCTGAAAAATAGGAAGTTCTTTTTTTTTTTTAATACATTTTTGTCTTTTCTTCAGGGAAAATCTGCCACACCTGTTACCAAAGAAGAGCTTGGCAGGGCCACCTGGACATTTCTACACACTCTGGCTGCTCAGGTCTTCTTATACAATTTCTTTGGCTGCTTTTTTTATTTTATTTTGTAGTCATTGGACTCAAGTTTATGTTCTCTATATAAATTTCCGGTGCATGATGGATCTGTAAGTCTAAGCAAAATTGTAGTGACTCTATTAGCATTGCATATAACATATTCATTGAAGTTATGTCTGACTTAATTTCCCATGTGTGTATGTTTCATTCAGTATCCAGATAATCCAACTAGACAGCAAAGGAAGGATGTAAAAGAACTGGTATGATACTCCCTCACCACCTTTCTGTGTCAAAATAGCTTTTCTTTAAAGCAGCATTTTCTTTTTTCTTCAACCAACATTACCAAGAATTTCCTAGTCATTGTCAATTATATTTATGTTGAAATAATGCTTTAGCAATTTTTTTTATCTCTATTTTTTCTTTTTCTTATTTTCAGTTTTTAAAAAAAAAAATTGTGATAAGTAAGACACACATCCCTTTGTCCCAACTGGGACTTAAAAATCCTATCCCAATTGGGACTTAAAAATCCTACACCGTTTCCTCTAACAATTTTTATCTTTTAATTATGCTTAATATTGAAGCAATTTCGATTAAAATGTAAAATTGTTGTATCCGTTTTGGAATCAACTGAATTCTAGACACTCGAATTTTAACTCGACATTTTTTTATTTAAGATCCTTTGAGTTTGTATTCAAATTTAGATTTTAGTATCAGTAACAATGTTTTCAAAACCGGACCGGTGAGTGAATCGGAAAAGGAACCGGGTGGACGGGTCGGATCAAAGCGGTCGAACCGTGACGTCATAATTAATATTATATAATTAAAAAATATAATTATAAATTATAAATAAATAAAAATATATATAAATAATCAAATAAAAATAAAAATTGTTGTATAGTATTTATTAATAATATTTAATAAAGTCATAATTGATAAAAAAAAGTCACTTATTTCAAAGAAATTAAATTTTTTAAACATTCCCTCCAAATAAATTGATTGATTGCTAGATTTAATTTTGGAGGGAAATGAAATTTTCAACTCTCCTACCAATTAATATGTTTTAAATAATTTGATTGAATCCCACATAGAATTTTGTAGGTTCTCTTTGAAAAATATTTTTCGATAAATAGGAACAGACTTTCATAATCTCCTCAAGCTTTCAATTTTCAATGAGACTCTTCCTTATGAGAGGAGACTCTTGAAATAAGAATTTTTAGTCAAAATTTTGAAATATATTTATATATATATATATATAAATATATAAGAAAGAAAGAAAGAAAGAAAGAAAAAAAAAAAAAAAAAGTAAAACCCAAAAAAAAAAAAAAAAGAGGACCGGTTTTGGCCGGTTCGACCAGTGGGTCACCGGTTTTTCCCGGTTTTAGCCCCAATCCGAGTTTAGGGGTTGACCAAACCGAACAAGGCCAGATTCAGTTCAACCAGTCCGGCCGGTCCGGTCCAGGTCTGAGAACAATGATCAGTAATTGCACTGGAATTTGGGTTTGGCCCAACTGCCCAAGTTGCCCGTCCTTATTGGCTATCATTGTGATTAACTATTAAAAAAAAAAGTGTGTGCCACTATTGTGATTGACATCAACCAATTTGGCATGCAGATGGAGATATTATCTCGGATGTACCCCTGCAAGGATTGTGCAGATCACTTTAAAGAAATTCTGAGGTTTGTATACACACATACATTGGTATTCAATTTGTATTCTCGCGTTAAACATAGAATTAATGTAAGAAGCCAATATAAGGCTGAAAGATAAAATGTTTGTGTCAAATAATCCATCCTTTTCTTTTAGGCCAGCCTCTGCATTAAGGGCTATATGGTCAACACTGTTGCCTAGCAAGTGGCAATAAGATATTCAAGCATCTAATTGCAGCTTGTCATTTATGTTTTTAATGACTATACTTAAATTAGACCGTATTTTGATTACTAGGCTCCCATTGACTGATATAAACTTGAGATTTCCCCTTGTCTCTCTCCGTTGAGGGCAAAATTTGGCTGCCTATTGTCCTCCTGCCCATAATTGTGAATGGCTTATTGCACTTACAACGGCATTAAAAATTTTAATTATCTAAAATAAAGCGGGAAGAATTTAGAAACAATTCTTTTGATGCAAGTGACCAGGAGTCAGGCAGCCATCTTGATGCCCACTTATGAGTTTAAAATTGGGCCCCACAGATAGTACCTTGGACTTGCATATGTGACACACTTGTCGCTCACTTGGCCACCTGCACATAAAGAACTATACCAAGTTTTATCCAAATTGAGCAATTTAGGAAAATTGAAGACTTCACAATTTGTGTTATGCAATCATTTTAGGGACTAAGAAATCTGAATTGGACATCCAAACATGCGAAAGGATTGGAGTCAATAATCAAAGTGAGCATTAAGGACATATATGTCATTGCTCCATCTTTATTTAGAGCCCATTTGATTGTCCGGATTGATTGTAAGGGTTTTAGGAGGATATGTAATACCTAAGGATAAAGATGAGATATAATATGTTATAGGATATAAGATGGATTATATATACTATGGGGTCACTTATACTATGTTTGGTTAAGATAGGATATAGGATGGGATAAGAGGAGAGTTGGTTATTTTTGACCTTTGGATGAAAGATGAACTATATCCGATGGTGGGATATATACAATACCATGGGGGGTGGTATTGCATATCCCCCCTTTTGCACAATATATTATCTGGACTTCCTATATTCGGAGCAACCAAACACGGGATATAGGGAGACAAAAAAACATGTGGGACCCACCTCATATTATATCTGGTCCCACACTCATATTCGGCCTTTATATCCGATAAACAAACAGGGCCAATGCATTATTTTGTTTACCCCCTTTTTTGTGGCTTTTTATTTTCGGCTATTATAGCATGTCTAGGATGGAGCATTTGATCACTTTAATAAATGAGACATTCCATATTTCCTCATCATTTTTGGTCAGAGTCTCCAGTTTGTGTTGCAATACTTCACTCTGTAAGATGGTTTTGGGTCTTGAAGTGCCTAGGGAAAAACACTGATAAAAGAAAATGCTAACAAATATGAAGGAATCCTTTTATATCCGTATGGTTGCCAGATTGTATATGACAATTTCACTAATTGATGAATAAACTTGCTGTTTGACAGAGCAAATCCTGTCCAGGCTGGATCTCAAGCTGAGTTTTCCCAATGGTTATGCCATGCGCACAATGTTGTTAACAGAAGGTAGCATACATGTTTATAATCGGTACAATCTTCTTGTTTTTTGAGCATACAGATTCAATGACAGCCTAACTTGACAGCATATTGTGAACACTTTTACATGGTAATAAGACCATCAAATTGCTTTGTGACTTGTAAGTAGCCCTCAATTTTACCCACCACACCTGTGTGCTGGTTCTCAAGGACCAATTTGTCAGTCAGAGCCCTAATTTTTTGTAAACCAGAACGTCTTACTGCCTTGGAAAGTTAGTGTAGTCCTAATTTGTGGTTTGTTTGTTCTTGTAATCAACAGCCTAGGTAAGCTGGTATTCCCCTGTGAGCGAGTAGATGCAAGATGGGGGAAGATGGAGTGTGAGCAGCGCGCGTGCGATCTACAAGGAACTACGACATTTTTTCGCGACAATATGCGTTAGAACTATGTTTGTACTTTGAATATACAGGAAATTACCAAATTATGGATTTTAGTGTTTAATTGATGAGATATATTGTACATGGAAATTACCAGTTTTTTGTTTTGCCCATGCCCTCAGTCCTATACCATCACTCTGTATTGGTAATTTATGATAAAAAAATATTTTTAACTTTTTAAATCACATGTAATAAACTGTATTTTAAGAAAATTTTAAGAAGTGTATTTATAATTTACCTTATTTTTTTTCAAGCTTCAAGTAGGTAAGTTTAATTTATCCATTTCTATACAATATATATAATACATGGATCTGAAGTAAACAGTAATATATATAAAGCATGGATCTAAAATGAACAGTATTTTTAGCTAAAGATGAACAGTGTTTTTTAAATGGTTGAAAAGTTGATTTTACCCTTGTGCTTTATAACTTTTCTTATTTGGATGCAAGGGTATTGATGGAAAATTGACTTTGAAATTTGTTTGCTCATGACAGTTTATGAAAATGAAAAGATCCGTAGTATATTCACTCTCTCTATCTGTCTGAGAGAGCCCTCCTCTCTCTCATCGCTTCTCTTTCCAATGATGATTTTTCTCTGCCAACGATGATATTTGACCACCTCCTCTCTTCTCTCACCGACCACCAATCTCCTTCGCCCTCCTCTCACCTCTTTCCTCTCACCGATCTCTCTATTTTGCCGCTTTACTTATAAAGACCAACAAAACACAAGTAAAACTTGTGTTCCCTAGAGAAGACAGAGAGAGTAGAGAGAGAGAGAGAGAGAGAGAGAGAAAGAAGAAATCGAAGGAGACGAAAGAGGAAGACCAGAGCTGTCACACTCCTCTTTCCTCTCTCCCATCGTTCAAGTTCGTTTTTCAAAAGTTAGGATTTTTACACGTACAATATCTGATTTAAATTTTTTTTTTTTCCTTCTCTGTTCATCGTTTCTCTTCTTGTGAAAGTAGTTTTAAATTGCAAGGACAAAATCCTAATTTTACCTATTTTTTTGGGGCTCAAATCATAATCCCAACTGAATAATAATATGATGTTTTATACCTAAATCGACTAAAGAAGATGCAACGGAAATAGAAAAAAAAAGAAAAAAAAAAAAAGCAAAAAAAAAAAAGGTATAGATTTTTTTTGGAATCCTACCTAATAAAATTAGGGTTTCTTCATCTTTATATCTTTAGGGTTTATATTGTATTTTATTCTAGAATTCAATCTTATATGGGTAAAGGGTAAGGGCTAGAGATGCTCTTAGTTGTTTTTTCTTCTGTAAGGTTGTTGAGAGCAAAAAATTCTATTCATATTATGTTGTTATGTTAATTGTTGTTTCTCTGGTTCGACCTTTTTATATGTTTTAAAATTTATTCGTATTAATTTGTAGGTATTTATAATAAATACTCATGATGTGAAGGTAATGTTTAGAGTTGTATATTGATATGTATAAATCTTCAATACTTATCTATGATTTTAGTTTGTGTTATTATCGTGCTTGATATATTTCTGTAATTGGTTTTTGCTTTTCTTGGTGAGTAGAATATTTTTAACTTATAGAATGGTTGTCTTTTTTATCTTTTAATTTATGTTATCTATATTATTTATGAAATCTATCAATTTTTTAAGACTATAGTAGTAAATTTATGATATTTATGATTTATATTCAATTTTTATTAATACTAAGTTTTATTACTAGAACTAACTTGAAACACATTTGAGTCAAAACTAAGTATTTTAATCATTAAATGCTTTATGATATTAATAGAAATATAAAACCTTCCAATTGCAATGTTAGTCATAAAAAGGTTAAAAAAATGCACAAGCTTTGTTTTCTCTTTTTTAGTTCTCTGAACCTGAAAGAGAAAGTCATATGTGCCAAAAATGATAATCATTCCTTCCTGTAGAGAGTTTTGAATATAATATGTTTTTCAAAAAAATTTAGATTATACTTTGATTACATTGGGGAAATATAAAAAAAAAAAATCTTTGAAAGTTATGGCTTATCCTTTTTATTTATTTATTTATTTATTTTATTTTATTTTATTTTTTCTACAAGGTACAAGCCTATCATCTCCGAAATTTATTATTTTTTAAACCATTAGCACATCGCTTAACCTTTGATTCTTCCAATCGTAAATTGACAAGTGCTTCCACTTTCCCATCCCCAAACCGATTTTTACACACACACAAAAAAAAAAAAAAAAAAAAATGCCCATATTTTATACTCATGACATTAATGGTTTTGTGTTATATTTTTTATCTACAAATACTCCATGAAAAGCTTAACTATGTCTTGGTAAAGTTTTTCCGTATCTGCAGACTAGCCCAACTACATAATTGAAGGCATGAATAACTAACTCATAATATTTCTGTATTTTCATTGATTTTATGGTGTAGGCAAAGCATGTAGAACACATGATGCTATTTTGATCCAGAAATTGACATAGAGGAATTCTTTAGGTTAGGTGTTGAAACTATAATTTTGAGTCTGGTACATATCATTTGGATTCATTCGCAAAAATTTAAGTTGCTACTTTTGACAGATTTTTTAGCTATTGTTTGGATTCATTTGCAAAAAAATTTAAGTTGCAACTTTTCACAGATTTTTTAGCTATCATTTGGTTGTGTCATGACATTCGAAATCAATTAACAATTATTTTCTCTTTGGTTGCCATGTGAGAAATTCCTGTTTAGTTGGAAAACCCTCATGTTATTCCTTTTGTTGGTGTGTTGCGCTATGCTTAGGAGTAATTACTAAACATTGGATTTGGAATCTCTATTTGAAGCTCACTCTCATGTGAATTAGACAATACTTGACCTGGTTTAGGAAAGGAAAAAAAACATCTCAACTAATGATCTAACATACAACATAATTTGGAAATAAAAAAATAAAAAAAATGCATTTCCATGCTTCAGAACATAGATCTGTTAAAGCCTATCCTAAATTTATTATTATTATTTTTCTTCATGGTTGGATACATAGTTATTGTTGTTGCGGGAACTACTATTCATCTTCAAGTGAAGGAAGATAATAGATTTTATGCAAATTTTGCAAAATTTGATTGATTCTTTGTTCTTGGTTATGTGAAGATAAAATGTTCTTTTATTTTTTTTTTTACCCATGTATGCTTTTGGGTTTTTATTTTTTATTCTTCTATTACTTTTTGGAGCGTTATTTAATTGTTCCTCACTGGTTTTCAACATTTGCTCGGCATAAAAGACCTTGTTGGGTTGGATTTAACTTAGCATGTGTCATCTTTGTATATTTTCTTTGTTATTTATTTTTTATTATTTTTCTCACTGCTTTTGTTTTTCTTTTTCCTTTTCTTTTATTTTGGATATTGTTTCATCAATACACTGGTAGAGATAAAATTATACACAAGATTCATTTGTACTCATGTTTTGAGGTTGTAAATGTAATAGAAAACTTGATCAAGTTCCTAGAAATTCCCCTATAAGTAATGATATTTGCACACCTTTTCAATGTTTTTTTCCTTCGTAGATTACAAGATTTTTGATTTTTTTGAACTCTAAAAATAACAGTAAGTGTAGGAACCCATAAATCAAATATAAAATCAAACATAGAATACATGTTTTAACATAACTTTACAGGGTGTGGCCATACCTTAAAAAAATTTGTTAATTAATATATTATGTGTCCAATACTATATTTGGTTTGTATGTTCTTAGATTCATTGTTAATAGATAGGTGATGGATATGGCCCTGGTGAAATAGTGTGGGTGTGGGTGAGTATAATATCGCATGGAGACAAAATTTTCATCATGAAAGGTATAGTTGACCCTTTACCCTTTGCCTTTGGGCTTTGGTTGAAATCTCAATAATAATATTGCATTTGATTTGATTTGTACTACAATAGAAGAAGCAGCTTTTAACAACATGTGTTGACATCATTTTCCTCCAAAATGATTTAATTTATTAACATCCATAGCATTTTTTTTTTTCCAAAAGCTATCAAAAATTATAATTAATAGAAATATTTTCTTTTTAACCTGTTAACCAACATATTTTCGCGTTTTAAAAATGTGAGCGCTAACTATTAAAAAAATAATGTGAAAACTTCTTCCATACGACAATCTCTGTCAATTTCAAATCTTCAAATATTTCTCCCTCTATCTTTCACGATTTGCTGGGATTGCTCTCCCCAAGTCTTCTATGGTTCCATTTTTGTTTTTCTTCAATTCAAAAGGTTTGTTTATTCTTTTTGCTTCTTTTTTTTTTTCATATAATATTTACGTGTATCAAGATTGACCTTTACTCTCTTGTTTGTTGTTTCTTTGTTTACCCTCTTCCTATTTGGTGAAAATGTTGGACAATTTTCACTGTATTTAAATAAATAAATTATGTTTGTGTACTAAACTATAAACAGAATACAAAAGAAAAATAGGAAAGGAGAGAGAATGTTTGATTACAAAAATCAAACTAGAAATAAAATTAAATAAATAAAAATAGATTTTTATTTTGTTACAAAAACAAAATCAAAATATGATTTAAATAAATAATAAATCAGAAAATAAATTAACAACTTACTTGATTAATTTCTTGAACAATATTCTGATCAAGTCCAGTGTTAGACACTGTGTCCTTAAGACAGATTTATCCTCTCCATGGTGCTTTTAGAATATGGACGTCTATCTCCCAGGATAAAATGATCAATCAATGAAAAATAGCAGCATTACAAATTTTTCGTACAACGAACACACTAAGTGTTTATGCTCTTTCTCACAGAAATTTAGATGCAGCAAAATACAGAGTGCAGTAGCAGATTTAAGGACGAAAATTTGAGTAAAAATTCAAATGAGGGACTAGTCTATTTATAGGTGTAATGGTGACTTTTCAATTTGAATCCAACATGTAGCAAATCTGTATTGAACAGATACAGTACCTGTTCGGCTCTATTTTGAATAGATACAACCTGTTCAGTTTGAATTTTGAAATAGATAACCGAATCTGGTTTGAAACAAATAAAACAGTTTTGGGTTTGAATCTGGATAGATTCGGATTTATTTAAACCTGTACAAAATTCTGAAGAGGTGCAACAAATTTGAATTCAAAGATTGAAATTTTAAACTAGACAGATTTTATTGTACCAAAAAATAAAATTGAATTCAAATATTTTTGGCCCAAAAAGTTTAGTATTGGGCCTGACAAACCTAACCCAACTTCACACTACGCACCCGTGCCCAGCCCGACCGACCGGATGGACGGCGGCACGCGCATGTGTGGTGATTTTTGGGTCTAATGGGTCTAGCCTATTTTTCCCATAACCTCCCTCTCTATAAAACTTGGGTGCCCCTTGGGGCCTATCCCAAGTTCCAATCCCATGCCTTATAAATCCACTCAAAACTTCCCACCAAATCAATGTGGGACAAGCCTTAAACCAAACCTTTAGGAAATTTCACCAAAAACTCCATTTCCATGGAGCTCACTTTAGCTTCAATTTTCCATTCACCCAATAATGGTTTTGAGCAACCAAATATACTACGTGACTCACAACGCGGCATAGAATGTATTACCACTTAGACCCAAGAAATATGGCGCATGGGTCCCATCTAAAAATTAGACCAAAGTTGAGAATTTTTTTTGTTTTTCTAGATTTTTCCAAAACCATTTCTAACAATCCCCCACATGAATGGAATTTGATGACAACAGAAATGCAACAATATGTAGAATTTGTCGAAAGAGTATAAATCGAAAATATCTTGCATCAGGATAGGTAGCTTTTGGCTTTGAACCTTCCCTGGTGATAACCTATTAGACTTACTAGCTAACCAATGGACGCGATGCCTTGAATTGTTCAGCCGTTTGTATAAGTCAAGACAATAAATTTCACACAAAATATCTTCTAACATATCGTGGTTCTCACTGTTGTGTTCATTTTGGCCTTGAACGCTCCTGGTTGTTCATGAGTGCTTCTAGAGAATTTAGCCTTTTCATTCTCATAGAACCGGCCCTAGTTCAACACTCATATAAGTGATTCTTATTGTGAGTATCTCCTTGTACTCGTCTTGATTTTTTTGCCTAATTCAAGATATAAGTAATCATTAAAAGCAAAACTTATCCTTAAATCCCTGCATACAACACATGTTGTAGATATCACTCTCACCATAGGAATGGGTAGGGATTTTTAATCCCTTGGTGATTTCTGGCGAGCCACACATAACTTAGTTGTCCCTTTGAACTAAGTTCTTGGGATCTCCATTCATATAAGTAGGGTTACCATTATGATGACTCTTATGTAATAGGCTTTAATCTCATTCCCTTCGATGAACTATACACTTGCTCTTTTGTCAAACCTTTTGTTAACGGATCAGCAATATTCTCTTTAGATTTTATATAATCTATTAAGATTATTCCATTTGAGAGCAATTGCCTTACGGTATTATATCGACTACGAATATGTCATGACTTACCATTATACATATGATTCTGTGCCCTGCCTATTGCAGATTGACTATCACAATGAATGCAGATAGCTGGCACAGGTTCTGGTCACATTGGAATGTCTTCTAAGAAGTGACGAAGCCATTCTGCTTCTTCTCCTACTTTGTCTAAAGCAATGAACTTAGATTCCATTGTGGATCCTGCGATGTATGTTTGTTTCGTGAATTTTCAAGAAACAGCAGCGCTTCCCAGTGTAAAGACATATCCACTAATGGATTTTGAATCTTTAGTATCCGATATCCAATTGGCATCACAATAACCTTCGAGTACTGCTGGATATCGAGTAAAGTTCAAACCATGATCACGGGTAAATGTTAAATATCTAAGAACCCGAATGATCATCTTCCAATGGTTTTCTCCGAGATTACTAGTGCACCTACTCAATTTACTGACAGCATAAGCTATATCAGGACGAGTATAATTCATTAGGTACATTAGGCTTCTAATGATTTGGGAGTATTTTAACTGAGACACCGCATCACCTTTATTTTTCGATAAATGAAGACTGATGTCTATAGGTGTTCTAACTAAATTCATATCATCCTTAATAAATTTACTAAGAATTTTCTCAATATAATGTAATTGAGATAATGCATATCTGTCAGATGTTTTAGTAATTCTCATTCCTAATATAACATCTACGACCCCCATATCTTTCATATCAAATCTTCTATTAAGCATTTGCTTAGTTAATTTGATCATGTTTTGACTGTTTCCAATAATAAGGATGTCATCCACATAAAGACAAACTATGATATATCCTTGGTCAGTGTTTTTAACATAGAGCATTGCATGATCAAATTTTTCATACCATTGCTTAGATGCTTGTTTTAATCCATAAAGAGATTTTACAAGCCGACAAACTTTCTTTTCTTGTCTCGGTACTACAAACCCTTCGGGTTGCTCTATATAGATCTCTTCATTTAGATCATCGTTTAAGAAAGCTGTCTTAATATCCATTCGATGTATTTCTAAATTATACAACGCTGCTATGTCAATAAGCATGTGAATGGATGTTATTCTTGTCACAGGAGAATATGTGTCAAAATAGTCCAGACCTTCCTTTTGTCTGTAACCTTTTAATACAAGTCTTGCTTTATACTTGTCTATTGAACCATCTACTTTCATTTTTCTCTTGAATATCCACTTATATCAAAGATGTTAGCCAAAAAGCAACCCTAAGAAGGGGGCGAATTAGGTTTCTACAAATTAAAATTAATAATACCCCAATAAAATTAACTACTAGTACAACAAATTATTAACAAGCACAATGATGAACTTAGCAGTAAATGATCAAGCAAAATAACAATGAAGTATAACTAACATACAGGGTAAATCAAATGATTAGCACATGAATACTAGATAGATATAGCAGTAGTAGGAAAGTAAAGAGATTAGAGAAGATGAGACAAATAGATTTATAGTGGTTCGGCTTCAACCAAGCCTACATCCACTCCTCAAACTTCACTTGAGATTTTCCACTATCTTCTAGCTTCACAGGGTGCTAGCAACCTTTTCACAGATGGAGCAATCCTTCACAGATTTTACACAGACTTTCTAAGTCAAGAACACTGAGTGCACTACACTCTTACAAGGTTGAAAAGAAAGTGTTTTTGCTTTCACAGAAAGTTACAATAATTATCTCTCAAAGATAGATATAAAAATGAAGCTCTGATTTTTCTGTAAACCTCACACAGGAAAGATGAGCTTAATACTATAAAACTCAGTGTATAATTTCTAAGAGAGAATGTAAACAAAAATTGAAGAACACTTCTCGGAAAAATTTTCAGAGAATAGATATGAGTAATTATAGATCAACGAATATTTTCTGATTTTTTTTAGTAACTTGTTTACATTAGAGGCTTTGGTATATATAATGAAACTTATAACCGTTTATAGCCATTGTATTCATTTGAATTTATAGCCGTTTATAGCCGTTGCATTCATTTGAATTTATAGCCGTTGTACTCCATCATTACAAATTTGAATATCTTTCACTTGAACCTTTTGAACTGCTGTTGTGCTAGGCTGTTTGAACCTTTGTTTTGGGCTGGGCTGTTTGAACCTCTGTTTTGGACTATTTGAACTCCTGATTTAATTAAATATTAAATACATTCTAACAACGTTTAGGATAAAGATTTAGGTGAGAAATAATAGAACAAAATAAATTTTTATTCTATTTTTCTCTTTCAAATAAATTAAAACATAATTAAATAAATCATCAAAATAAATTTTGGATTCTATTTTTCTTTTTCAAATAAATTAAAATATAATTAAATAAATCATCAAAATAAATTTTGGATTCTATTTTTCTCTTTCAAATAAATTAAAACATAATTAAATAAATTATCAAAATAAATAAGTTTAACACAAGAGGTTTAGAACCAGGTGGAAGATCCACTAATTTCCAAGTATGATTTTGCATAATGGATTCAATTTCATTATTAACAGCCTCTTTCCACAAAAGTACTTCAGGACTTGTCATTGCTTTCTTAAAGCTTTAAGGTTTATTTTCTAATAGGTATGTTAGAAAATTTGGACCAAAGGATTTTGATGTTCTCGCTCTCTTACTTCGTCTTGGTTCATCATCAATTACATCCTGTTGGTTGAGACCATTACTAGTCTCTTATGTTTAATTGTTATTAGTCTCTTGACTTTGTGTACAATCATACGTTCTTTTCTGTGAACTTAATTCCTGTCATTTCTTGTAAGGAAAGACATGTTCAAAGAACACAGCATTCCTTGACTCTATAATAGTATTCACATTTATATCAGGTATTTTTGATTTATAAGTCAGAAACCGATATGCACTACTATACTGAGCATAACCAATAAACACACAATCCACTATTTTTGGTCCAATCTTAGTCTTTTTAGGAACAAAAATTTCAACTTTTTCCAAACACCCCCACACTTTTAAGTATTTGTAGAAAGGTGGTCGACCTTTCCACAAATCATAAGGAATGTTGTTAGTTTTCTTGTGGGGTATTCTGTTAAGAACATAATTAGCAGGCAATATTGCCTCCCCCCACAAGTTTTGCGGTAAGCCTGAACTTAGTAACATGACATTCATTATTTTTTTAAGGGTTTTATTCTTCCTTTCAGCAATTCCATTTTGCTGTGGAGAATAGGGTGTTGTAGTTTGTGAATAATGTCATGTTGTGCACAAAATTCATTTAATGGTGCATCATATTCACCACCCCTATCACTTCTAACCATTTTAATGGTTTTTTCAAGTTAATTTTCAACTTTTTTTTTGTAGAGTTTAAACATTTCTAAGGCTTCATCTTTGCTTCTAAGTAAGTATACATAACAATATCTTGTGCAATCATCGATAAATGTTATGAAATACTTTTTGCCTCCTCTAGATTGAATAAATTTAAGATCACATACATCTGTATAAATTAATTCTAGAGGTTCGGTTTTCCTTTCAACCGATTTAAATGGAGCGTTAGTTAGTTTCGCTTCTACACAAATTTCACATTTATGATTACAATCAATTTCAAACTTTAATATATAATCCAAACCAATTAATCTACGCAAAGCATCAAAATTCACATGTCCTAATCAACCATGCCATAAATTCGACTCAAAAATATAAGCAAAAGATGTGTTATTCTTATTAATAACAACTTTTGGTACAATCGTCATTACATTCAATGTGAGAGACTATCACTCATGTATCCCTTATCAACATACATATCACTCTTTGATAATACAAATTTATCAGACTCAAATACAAGCCTAAAACCATTTTTACTTAACAAAGAGCCAGAAACCAAATTCTTCCGGATGTCAGGTACATACAGTACGTTGTTGAGGGTTAGTTCTTTCCCTGATGTCATCTTCAAAATCACATTTCCTTGTCCAGCCACAGTAGAAGTAAAAAAAAATTCCATGAAAAGTTGTTCACCATTAGTAGCCTCATTGTAAGTAGTGAACATCTTCTTATCCGCACAAATATGATGAGTTGCCCCAGTGTCAACCCACCATTCCTTGGAATTTCCAACCAAATTAGCATCAGACACCATAGTAGAGAGATTGATGTCATTTACCCCGTCAGAGATATAATATAATTCTGTCACATTGGCTTAATTTGTGGTCTTCTTGCTTGTACTTCCGCAATCCTTCTTAGGGCAGCGGCAATCAGAAGCTCGATGTCCAGTCTTACCACAGTTATAGCATTTTCCTTTGAACTTCTTATTGCCATTGTTGTCGCCTTGTTTAGGATCATCTCCAGTAAACTTCCTCTTTTTGTTATGTGGTTTGTGAACTTGTTCAACCACATTAGCCTTAGACTTTATGGGATTTTTCCCATTCCTCTTTTCAACCTTTCGATTATCTTTCTCAATTCTCAATCTTACAATCAATTCATCCATGGTCATCTCCTTGTGTTTATGTTTTAAATAATTTTTGAAATCTTTCCAAGCCGGTGGTAACTTTTCCCCTAAAGCAGCGATTTGGAAAGACTTGCTAAGAGACATACCTTCAGAATGAATATCATGCAAAATTATTTGAAAGTTTTGAACTTGAGAAATTACCATTTGGGAGTCTACTATAACGAAGTCCAGAAATTTACCGACAACAAATTTCTTTGTGCCGGTGTCCTTTGTCTTGTATTTTTTCTCCAAAGAATTCCACAATTCTTTTGCTGATTTCAGAGGGCTGTAACCATTATACAACATGTTGTCAAGGACATTTAGGATGTAGTTTCTGCACAGGAAATCAAAATGCTTCCAAGTATCTACAGCGGCAACAACTTGCCGATCACTTTCATCCTTTCTCAGTACTGGAACCTCTTCACGGAGAAACCGGGCCAAATTTAGAGTTGTAAGATATAATAACATTTTCTGTTGCCATCTCTTAAACTCTATGCCATTAAATTTTTTCAATTTTTCTCCATGACTTATTGGAACTTGAATATGGTTCTGGATAGAGATCGGAGTTGGTGTAACAATTGGAGTACCACTTCCAGTTGCAGTTTTAGTTGCAATAGCCATAATATCTTATTACAAAAATTAGAAAAAACCAAAACACAAATTAATTTTCTAGTTACTAAAACCAGAAAATAAATTATAACACAAAATTATTTTATTTTCCTTGTTACTAAAACTAGAAAAATAAAATACCACAATAATTTTCTGTAACACAAATTAATATTCTGTAATTGTTAATGACACCAGTATATTACTACTAGTTGTCAAAGAAAATAGACAGTATATTACTACTATCTATCAAACAGTATATTATTACTATTTGTTTTCCAACCAGAATATCACTTTGTGAAAACGCAGAAAATTAAATATAATGAAGACACCCAAAAATCTGTCTTAAGATTGTTGGACAATCTTCACTGTATTTAAATAAATAAATTCTGTTTGTGTACTAAACTACAAACAGAATACAAAAGAAAAATAGGAAAGGAGAGAGAATGTTTGATTACAAAAATCAAACTAGAAATAAAATTAAATAAATAAAAGCAGATTTTTATTTTGTTACAAAAACAAAATCAAAATCTGATTTAAATAAATAATAAACCAGAAAATAAATTAATAACTTACTTGATTAATTTCTTGAACAATATTCTGATCAAGTGTTAAGACAAATTCGTCCCCTCCATGGTGCTTTCAGAATATGGACGTCTATCTCCCAGGATAAAGTGATCAATCAACCAAAAATAGCAACACTACAAATTTTTCGTACAACGAACACACTAAGTGTTTATACTCTTTCTCACAAAAATTTAGATGTAGCAAAATGCAGAGAACAATAGCAAATTTTAGGACGAAAATTGGAGTGAAAATCCAAATGAGGGACTAGTTTATTTATAGGTGTAATGGTGACTTTTCAGTTTGAATCCAACAGGTAGCAAATCTGTATTGAACAGATACAGTACCTGTTCGGCTCTGTTTTGAACAGATACAACCTGTTCGGTTTGAATTTTGAAATAGATAACCGAGTCTGGTTTGAAACAGATAAAACAGTTTTGGGTTTGAATTTGGACAGATTTGGATCGGTTTGAACCTGTACAAAATTCTGAAGAGGTGTAACAAATTTGAATTCAAATATTGAAATTTTAAACTAGATAGATTTTATTTTACCAAAAAATAAAATTGAATTCAAATGTTTTTTGCCCAAAAATTTTAGTATTAGACTGGACAAGCCCAACCCAACCTCACACCATACACCCGTGAATTTCGATCGATTGATGGGCCAGTGGCGTGGTGATTTTTGGGTCTAGCACATTTTGCCCATAACCTCCCTCTCTACAAAACCTGGGTGCCCCTTGGGGCCTACCCCGAATTCCAATCCCATGCTTTATAAACCCACTCAAAACTTCCCACCAAATCAATGTGGGACAAGCCTTAAACCAAACCTTTAGGAAATTTCACCAAAAACTCCATTTCCATGGAGCTTACTTTGGCTTCAATTTTTCATTCACATGATAATGGTTTTGAGCAACCAAATATACTACGTGACTCATAACGTGGCATAAAATACGTTATCACTTAGACCCGCGAAATACGACGCATGGGTCCCACCTAAAAATTAGACCGAAGTTGAGAAAAAAATTATGTTTTTCCAGATTTTTTCAAAGCCATTTCTAACAGAAGAAACATTTCCATATTGTTGCGTATTTCATGGTTGAAGGGTCATCTCATTATCTTCTATGAAGAATCCTCAGTTCACTAGGTTTGAGTATTTATGTTTGAGAAAATTTCCTTCTCAAATCCAAGACTTGCATTTCAATTCTCCTTCATTACATTGTGAAATTGAATATTTTTTTTTGAAGGTATTCTATGACTTAATATTGATTTTTTCTGTATTGTTTTGCATGAGATATTAAGATAAACTGGTCCATGTTTGCAAACTATGTTTGATTTCTTCCAATTTGTTTTAATATCATTGAAAGTAGCTGATCATTGTGAACCACATGCCACCGCCAATATTTTTCCTAGATTACAAAAAAAAAAGTGATTCATTAGGGCTCTAATTTTTAAAGCTATAACCAATAAATAATTTCTTTAAAAAATTTATCTTGGATATGCATATGAAAACCTGGTGATGATGCTAAATTTTTGTAAAGAATTTTGCAAAGTATTTTGATGAAATGTTATGGTAACACTTGACAATCTAAATGTCATTGGAATTGTGCATCTATTTCTTCGACAATTGTGTAGGTTCTAATTAGAAATTTCATTATTTATTGTTTTATTTCATTTCTATGTACACATCCTATTGACCTTGGTAATTAGATTCTGTCAAACTTGGAGGCCTTCATTATCAATTCTTCAATTGTTAGATTTTAAGAGTTCTATTTAAGCATGACATGTTATCAGGAAGTTTGTGTTTCAGAATTTTGAATTGTAGCAATTGACTTAAAGTGAGATAGTGTCTGCTTCCCACCCTTGAATATGCTTTAGTAATTACATGATTATTATTATTATTATTAAAATAAAATTGTTGCTGCTTGTAATAGGTCTATATCAATGTTAGTTTTCAGAAACCATTTAGCTCCTTTACTACTTAGTTGTGTCCAAAATGTGAAATCAAAAATCACATTGACATTGGTAGAGAATTAAAAGAGATTGAATATATTTCCATCAAACTTTTTTATTTGGATATTATTTTTATGAATTGGTAATACCAGAAACAAGCTACATTGCGATATTATGATGATAGACAAAGATTGGGTGCATCTTAATTGAAAACACTTTCTTTTCTTTTCTTTTTTGTGTTTTTTTCTTGTAAATTGGTTGAGCCACACAATTACATGGCAACCATACAAAATTTTGTGAATGTGGCTAAAAGAATGTAGAGTATCCTCAGAAGATTCTATGTATTTGCAAAGACTGTCAACATTCATGTCACCATTTTGTTGAATTTGTTTGAGCATGAGGTTATTAAGGGAATGGTTCCTAGTACATAAATTAGGTAAGAATGAATAGGTAAATTCATGGCTTGGGAATTTATGAGCCTCCTTTCCTATTAACACCTTTTGATTCATACTTTTTCATTGACCTTGTTACTTTGTTTTCTGCTTAGCTAACAGTGTTCATTTCTTGTTGTAGACGTGCTCGGGATTAGGCTTGCTTCTATAGTTCGGACTCAATCTCACGGTTCTGAATCTAATCTCGCAAAGTGCAATGCAAGACCAATAAATCACCAAAGAGTCCAAATCCGGCAAATCGTTTTGGAAAACTGATTTTTATAAAGAAGTGCCAAACATGGACTGATTTGCCAGATACAGAGTTGCCATCTAAATATTTTATTTTGGGGGAATTTAGGAAACCCTGACTCATGCCTAAGGCCATGTGTTCGCCATCACCAAAGTTACCTCGGCTCGAGAACTTGGGTACGAGAGGGGAAGGTCATGCAATGAGCACCCCCGCTCGCCCGATCAAAGATCGGCTTGTACTAAGCATGATATTTTGTTTTTGAAAACACAAGTGCTCTTATTCTGGTTAATTAGCTAATCTTACTACGGATTTGCACAGCAAATAAGTATAGACTAGATCGCCTAATTTGGAACAAAGCATCGCATATCCGTTTGTTTGGAAAATGGTTTGAAGTTTACTACTCGCAAGTAGGCTAAATCAGGGATTTGAATGAATTGTTCCAATTCAAGTAATCCAACCTTCACCCATAGACATTCAGGCAGTTTAATCACATAAGTAGCCTTATGGCAAGCATGCTTTCATGGCAACATTAAGACACATGCAGTATGCTAAAGTGTAAACACTCACAGTGTACTCCGAGCCAAAACAAAGAACTAGTTAGAAATCATGCATGATCCTAGTTCATGTTAAAAATGTAACTAAAATAGGCTTGGCTATTTTAGAATGTCATGTGAAATGCAACTTGGTACATGTGATCAAATTGGAATTGGAATTAAAATACAATGCAGTTAATATGATGCGCCGAGCCCTGTGCATGCAAGACAGATGAATGATGCAAACATGCGAGCATAAGGTATGCTAAATGAAATATGCCCTAAAACTAACCATCGTAAGCGGTTAAGTAAAAGGGAGAAAGAAATGGAGGTTGGAAGACATGCATCACACACACGCACGCTTATTACAACAATACGCCCTCTCGAAAGAGGGACCAAATAAGAAGCTAACTAGCTAATCTAAGCTAATTAAACTAATTATTACACAACAAATTAATTAACTAATTCTAGTTAACTAATTATTACAAAACGAATTGAATAGCTAATGCATTAACTAATTAAAGTACAAACCAAAGCAAAAGCAAGCTATCTAAGCATGGCAGCTAAGGAAAGCAGTAAATCAGGAGATTCTCGGAGGGAGAAGACTGAATGCATGTAAGCCCGGTCGCCTCATTCGAAAATCCAATGCGATGCCCCGATTTGCCTCTGTTTTCATCTGTCCTTAGAACTTTGCACCAAGCTCCAGAAAGCTGAAACTCCACCTAAGGAAACCTGTGGGAGGGTGGCCGACCACTTTTGGTCTCTCTAACCACTTTTGGTTGTTAAAAAACCAGAAAAGTGGTCGGCCAGCTAGTTTTTCTGGCTGGCTGGCCAGTTGTTGCTGTTGAATTGCAATTTGCTGCAACAAAGAGCAAGAAAAGGCATGGCAATGTATTTGCAAGATGGTGCACAACCACCCTCCCTATCATGTCATGAACTCAAGGGAGTGTGGTGCTTGACCCTCGGGCCACCAATCGCGCATTTCAATGCATGATGGCTGAGAGGCGAAATTACACAATTCAATATGAAATGAATGCACAAGTAAACACATAAAGCCTAGAACTCTATCATGTATGATCAAGAGCATCGGTGACCCGAAATTGAGGCACGTTTCATCACTTTAAGTATGAAACGTCCCTCATTTCCTGTGTTTGGACTAACACCTATTCCAAACAGCAATGCAACACATAACATGGCATACACAATGCGACTCAAGCATACAAACATGGGAGGGACAAGCATGCAAACATGCAATTAACATACTAGCATACACAATGCGAATAAACTATATGGCATACCCAATGCAATGACTGACATGGCATACTCAATGCAATATGATCATGGCATACACAATGCGAATCAAGAGCATGGCATGCGCAATGCAAACAACAACATAACATGCATGATGTGATGTGACATGGCATACACAATGCTCAATGGACTTAAACCAAAATGGACAGACCTCAGTCATGCCCAAAACAGTGGCTATAATGCTAAAATGAAGGCACCGAAAACACATACAAGCATGCATGCCAATTGGCTCACCAACTAAGGCACTAAGGTGCAACTCCCAAGAACACTTAAAGAGTAAAAAAACATGGAAGTGTAGCAACACTAAAGGCACTGAAATTAGACAAGAAGTGATGCCAAATCACTTAAACAACACAAGTATGGCATGCTAGGGTCCTTAAAGCATAAAGCTAGTAAAGAGGACTACAAAGGAAGCATACAATACATGGCACAAATGCATGAACTAAGCATGAACAGAGCTCAAGTAGGTCAAAATAAGGACCTAAACATGTTGAGACGAGGGCTCAAAGGCCTAGACATGTAAGCATACGAGCTAAGGCATAAACTAGGCAACAATGCATAACACTCAAAGGCACTTAAAGCATGATTGAGGTAGGAACATGGCAATGCTAAATGCTCTGAAATGTCATGTTAAGTGATGCCAAATCATGTACACAACACAAATGAAGTATGCAATGGTGTTCAAAGCTTGAGGCAAGCAAGAGCATTTGTACTATAAGTATACAAAACATGAAGCATATGACCAAGGCAACCCAAAACAATCCTAGAGCATGTCAAAATGAGTCTAAAACATGTATGAAAGGAAGCCAAAATAAGCTAGCATGAAGGGCATAAGGCATAATGCATACAAGGCAAATAAGGTGGATTACACTACACCTATTAAGACCAAGCATAGAATGACTTAAGCAATAAAAATCAAAGTTATATCATGGCATAATAACCCCAAATAAACACTAAAATGATGGCTCGCAAGCTAAGGCATGAAGGCATATGTGATGGTTCATGTTAAGGCATAAAGGGGCAAACCCTCCAACGCATTGAATGAGTGACAAATGTGAATGCATGCCCATGAAACATGGACTGAAATCACATAATAAATGATGCCAAATCATTAAAATAGTCCAAGTAATGCATGCTAATGGACTTGATGCACAAAACTAACAAGCTAGAATGAACCAAGGCTATACAAAGCAAGTCATGCATGGCCAAAACAACTAAAATTAGACCTTAAACATGGTAAAACATGAACAAAATCTTCTTTAAGTTAAGCCAAAAGCATGCTAAAAAGACATGTTAAAGCATGATGCATGTTAGGCTATTTCATGGAATTGCATTACAAGTGCATCGAGCATGCAAGGGCCAACCAAACCAAACCAAAACAGAGTCATGACATGGCAAAAAATCACCAAAAACATGCTGAAATAGAAAGAAAACAAACTAGAATGACATGCTACTTCATGAGGCATACAAGACTAGTTTGTGTGATTTACACTACAAGTGTATTAACCATGCATGGAGTGACCAAACCAAGCAAAAATAGTGATATGCCTCAGCAAAATAACCACAAATTCAAGCTAAGATATGGCCAACGAAAGCTTAACAAAGATGCTCAAACATGAGGCATATGAAGCAAGCAAACAAAATACAAGGAGAGGAGATGACCCTCTCCTATTTAGGACACCAAAACCACCTTTCCACCATTGAAAATCCTCTGGATTTCAATGGTAGAAAGGTCATGCAAAGGGTTCAACAAGAGCTTAAAGGGATGGCTCAAAACAAGGCCTAACAAGGCCTAAGATAGGGTAAATCACCCCAAACGAAAAAGTGACCTTAAACAACTATTTCAATCACTTAAATACAGAAGTTTTTTCAATAGGAAGTTAAGCTCAAAACAACATGCAAAAGGGTCCAAAATCTTAAGCAAAAATGGGGGTTTTAAAAGTCAAAGACTCACCCTTGAAGACCTTCTTTAAAGCTGCAACTCCAACAACTTTTTCAAGCTCAAATCAACCCAAGAACACCAAAACCAGCTCCTAAGCACCTCAGTAGTAAAAGGATGGTGTTTGAGTGTGTGTTTGTGTACAAAAGTAAGACAAAACTACACTTTTGAACACAAAACAAGAGCAAAATGAAGAAGTATAGATATAGGTTATCTGTATGGCTCAAGGAAGTTTTTTCTGAACCTAGAGGAGGGAGGAGGAGCCTCCCTCTTATAGAAACCAAAAGGCAAAGCTTCTTGGCGAAGCTAAGCCTTAAACAAATCCCTCCATACACGTGTATGGAGGATAGCCCAAATGCCCTCCAGTTGTGCCAGCTGAAGGAAAATATCTCCAAAAATGTGCCAAAAAGCAGCCGACCACTTGAAGTGGTCGCCCTGCTACTTAAAGTGGTCGACCAACCACTTCAAGTGGTCTTCCAAGACACAAACTGGTCGGCCATAGGTGAGAGAGGTCTAGAGCATGAAAGAAAGCTAGTGGTGTGGTGGCCGACCAGAAAATGTGGCCCAAAGACCAAGCAAGCTAGTTATCCGACCAGAAAACTGGCTGGCAGAAGGAAAAGTGGTCTCCAAGGAGAAAAAGTGGTCTCTCACCCTTGTACCACCTTCCAAACAAGGAAAACAAGGTTTGTACCAAAAACAAACCAAAACGGATGCAAGACGAGAGATCGGGAGGCAAAGCACGCGGCCGAAAGCCCCGAAAACTAGCTGACGAGCACCAAAAGTGGTATGCAACCACAAAAGTGGTCTCCCGGACCACAGTGTTCCTCTAGACAGAGGCAACAAGGTGTGGTTCAAAAACCACACCAAACGGAGAACGTTAAGCGGTCCCGAGACAAGGCGCGCGGCCGAAGGCTCCAAAAACCGAAAACTAGTCTCCAAACGGGAAAAGTGGTTTACGACCACGAAAAATGGTCTACGACCACAAAGAGATGGTCTGCAAGACCTCCTCTTCCCTCCGGGAAGAGAAACAAAGTTCGGTCCACAAACCGAGCCGAAGCATAAAAGAGTTCAGAGGCCCGGAGGCGAGGCTTTCAGCCAAAACTCCAAAACCTCTAAACGAGCACAACATGCACCATCACCGAGCGCTCAATCGATGACGTCTGAGTCTTAAGGTCGGTCAAAAATGGGGTGTCTACACTTGTGTACTGATTAATCATTAGTTTTGAAATTACTAATCCTATTGATTGTTAAATTATACTGGTTGTGAGATTCAGTTCATCTCCATTATATAGTTGTAATGGAAGATTTCCAATCCCTATGTCTAACCCCTTTATATTGTCTAGGGATTTAATTTACTTTCTGCAGTTGATGCTTTTGGAAAGAAGTGGGGACTAAACTGATTAGATAAGAAAGCTTGAAGAATGGAAAGTTTGTAGATGAAAAAATGGTGTATTTGAATGAGTTGGCTATTTTCTATAGTACATGGTTACATTAGCATTGTTTATAAGTTGCGTTATATGGATATGGAGATTACAAATCCATCATACTTTTATTTATAGATTATTGACAAGTATTACTTTTTGTAAGTCTTGTTTTAATATTCTTTTCAAGTAGTTTTAGCCTATTTGTATGAATTATTTTCCAAGTGCTCATTCTTCTAAGACACTTGGCTATTTAGATTTTTGTTGATAAAAAGCACTGTTTTATGAAATGATACTGTTTACTGAATGAATGATCGTCTTATTTTATGAACTATAATCGTGGCATCCTTAGTATCTTTTACTGCTATTGCTACTATTACTGCTATTGTTACAGAGATCTCTGTCAGTTCTAATCTTTGGAACTACTGTTTACTGTGTTGATGGCCATCATACATGATTGTTTCGGTCTTTAAGACCTACTGTAATGTTTTACCATTGAATTTACCATGTATGACTGCTAAGATTTCGAAATGACTGATATGTTATGAGATATTGATTGAGGAAAGAATCTACTAATGAAATTGACTGTTTCATTTACTATAAGGATATCATCCATAACCCCTTTACATAGTTGTTATTTACTGGGTTCTAGCTCATTGTTTAATATATATATATATATATATGTAGGGGATTAAGCACTAGACCAGACTTAGCGTCATTGACCTGAACCCTGTTTTGTCAAGCCAACTATGATGCCTCACTGCGAGGTTCCAAGCTGTCAAGTGTTAAGGCTTTTGGGTGCTTTAGTTTGCCCATCTGAAAATGTGATTTGTGTTATAGAGTTTTTGTTTAAGACTTTTATTTTGACCGTTTTGTTTTTGAGATTTAATCCCTAATGTGGACTATGTGAATATATGTTCATATAAAGTTTGTTTTGTTCATTTAAATTCTTACGGCTCATTAGATGATATATTTTATTATTAATTGGCTTCCACCAGCCCCATTTACTGTATTACTATGAAACAGGCCTTTGGTAATTTGAGATTATTGGCCAGTTACGATACTAAACTTTTAGAAGCGGATTGGAATCATGACACTAAGTCAAACTAAAATTCTTTATTTCTGGTCCAATTTGACTCTGAGTTAAAGTATATATCGCACACTATAAAAATACTAAGTTAATCTAAGCTGATTAAATAGGTTATCGAGCCAATGACTATCTTATAGCACCGCAACAAAAGCTAAAGTCAAGGATGGATATATGGAGGTGTGGAGGGAAGCGTCCACACCCACATCCTCAAAAATTTGAAAAATATTATATTTCATATTAAAAAAATTTAAATAATTAAAATTTATACAAATTTGCATCCGCAAATATATTTTCGTATTCCTATAATATCAATCTTAGGTCTCGTTTGGCAAGTGAATATTTTAGTCTAAAAGTTAAAAATCACTAAAAAAAATTAAAAAATCAATAACTTATATAAAAAAATCAAAGATTTCTTTTCCTCTTTATTTTTTATACATCTTTTCGTAAAAAAATTACAAAATTATTCCAAACATATTAATTTTTTTAACCTCATATTTTAATTAAAAAATTACTAAAATAACTTATTCCCAAACGATGCCTCAGGTCTCCATAGTGGTGCAAACTCCACTTTCTTCCGAACCCAACAAGCATGAATTGTAACTTCTTTCTACACACCTATTTCAAGGTGCCTTGGCTAATTACACCAAACCCCCCAAACTATAAGCGAAAATCACTTTGGGTCGGTTTAATTTAGTTTTAAAATTATTATTTGAGTGTGGAATTATATTTTGAATTTTGAGTTTTTGAATAATGATTTGAAAAGAAAAAATTTGTTTAGTTATAAGTTTTGAAAATATTTTTGGGATGATTTGTAATTTTTTTGATTAATTTATGTATAAAATGTGAGAGAATGTGAGAGAAGAGATAAGAGAGAAAAAGTGATTGATTAATAATAATAATAAAAGAAAGAGAAGAGAAGAGATGAGTTTTTAAAGTAATTTTAAGTTGTATTTTAAAAATTTATTTAGTTATGAGTTTTGACCCAAATCATGATTTAAAAACATATTTGAATTTTGAAAAATAAACCAAACGCTACTTTTATTTTTCTCATTTATAAGTCCATACATATTGACTTCCTCAACTATAAAAATCGTACAAATATATTCTTTTGTTATTAAAGAAAAACAAACACAAATAATTTTGTTTACAAAAAATACAAAACTAACAACACCACCAAACCACACCAAATTTTAACGACTCTATTGGAATCACCTGAGTTACAACCTTATTGAGTCGACTCTGAAGGCACTGGCATTGTCCTTCTCAACTCAATTCAATTCACTTCATTGATTTTATTTTTTTTGTTTTGTTTTTTTATAATTTGTTGCTAGATAGCTTGATAAATCAGTATTTTCCAAAAGGAAATTATTTTAGTAATATTGCTTTTTTACTTCTAAAAACTAATATCAATTCTATCTTGTGAACTTGCTAGTTTCAAATGAGGCCAACTTTGGCGCTGTTTGGAAAGAAATTTTTTTAGTTTTTTTTTTTTAATTTTTTTCACTAAAAAACAAATTAGTTACAAAACTAAAAAAAAAAAAAGTTTCAAACAAAATATCACATCAAATCCCATAATCATTTCACTTTTTATCTCACAAACATCACATTCAACTACAAAAAAACCCAACTATCTTCCTAAACACAAAAAAAAATTTCACCAATAATATCCTACAACTAAAAAAACCTACAAAAAAATTCACTTCTCAAATACTCACTTTAAGTAATTCAAAAATGGCCAACTCATTAACTTTGAAAGTTGTCTATCAAATTGTTTTAAGTAATACAAAAAGTGATTTCTCAGAAAGGACAACCAACCAGATTGAAAAATTATGGTTGGATCATGAACATGTTTTTGATGTTGATGAAAGCAATAACTCCTGCCAATTTTGAATTCACAAAAAAAATGGAAATAATTTTGTATATTCTTTTTTGTAAAAATGAGTATTGTAAAAATTCTTTTGAGTTTTTATTTTTATTTTTATTTTAAATTGAGATTTTTATTGATAAATCTTATTTAGAAGTGTTCTAACCCAATAAGTCCATGAAGGAATTTTTTAACCCACTTAGTCTCATATATTTATACTTTTATTCCATAAAATCTTTTTTATTAATTTATACTATTTTCTTAGACTTTTATGTCCTTATATTTAATATTAATATTTAATGTTGATATTTAATGTTTGAGGGAGGAGAGAGAAGGAAAATGACCAAGGCATAAGAAATTTCACAAACAAATTAAAAAACATTGATGCTATTAGTTATATTATTATATAATGTGAATATATTTTTAATTGACGACACATTAAAAATAATATGAACATTCTCTCTCATCTGATGTGAATATATTTTTAATTGACAATATATTAAAAATAATATGAACATTCTCTCTCTTCTGATGTGAACGTTCACAATATCTTTCCAAAAAATTCTCTCTCATCTAATATACTGATATGAACATTCATAACATGTGAACCTTCTTATTTTTAATTGACAACACATTAAAAAAAAAAAACGTTTATTATATTTTTAATTGACAACACATTCTTATTCACAACATGTAGTTATATGAACGTTCACATTCATGTTTTAGTATCATTCACATCATGTAATTGACAACACAATGACAAAAATTCATTTCAAATTAATGTGAATATTCACATCATGTAATTGACAACGCAATGACAAAAATTCATTTCAAATTAATATGAATATAATGACAGTCAACATCTTGATGCATGAGAATTACTAAAATATAATGACAATCAATATTAAATATCAATATTAATAGAGGATAGGAGAAATTGAGGGTGTTTTAGTTTGCTTATCTCAAATAAGATTTGATGGAATAGTAAAAAAGAATATGTGTTGGATGAAATAAAACTCTTAGAAAGAGAATTTATAAAAAAAAACTCCCTTTTAAATTTACCTATCACTCACTTATTACCCTACTTTATATTTAAATACAATTTCAATTCTTTAAAAAAAATAAAAATAAATAATATTCAAATAATTTTTTTTAGTGTTTTGGTAAGTATTTTATCCCAACTAGTCTACACATACATACAATTTCCCATCTCACATATACTAGATAATTATGAGAGACAGGCTCTAGAATGGTCCTAAGGCTGTGTTTAGATCATAAATTTGAATACAAATTTGGAAAGAAAAAGAAAAAATGAGTGAAATGCCCACTTTTTGCCTTTCTCTATTCAAATTCTTATCAAAATGTATGAGCAAAACACAACCTAAACAAATCAAACGCTCCATGAGATTCAAACTCGCAATCTACACCTAAAAGGCTTGTCATAGCTCAACTTGCCACTCAGTCACACCGAGAGAGATTAATATAACTAATATTTTTTTAAATAAAGATGCTTTATATATATATATTTAAAACAAAAATAAAACTTATCCCTAGAAAAGCAAGCTCCATTCCATCAGCCATGCTTCAAAACTTACCACAAGAACATATTTTCATATTCTCAAGCAACATTCAATAGTCACAAATGCTTGAGTCAATCCAACTCAAAGATTGCCTAGAAATAGCTTGTCAAGCACCAAGAAAACCAACCAAAAATATGATCATTCCATCACTGAGTTGACTCAAATCAGATTCACATTTCTTGTCTTAGGTAGTCAAATGAGTCCAAAGTCATTAAAGAGCCTCTAGATTTACAGTGTAGCTTCAGATTAAAGGAAAGAGAACCATAAAAAGAAAGGACCTTTTATCACCATCTCAATTGCAATCATGAAAATGAGATAAAAACTAAATCAAAAACTTGAAAACAAATCCACATGAAACAAAAGGCAGCATTGGCACTTATTACGAAACTCAGATTGGTATCCACACATGCTAACAACAATATGGTTCTCCAATCATCTAAAAAGAATGGTACTTACAGTCCTTGCTCTCTCTATTTCGTTGCTGCATGGTTTTTTCTCTCCCCAGCTAAAACGGAGAAGAATCCCATCAGCAGCCCTGCGTCCCCATCTCTCTTACACATATTTTACAGTTTGATGTTACATACAATTTCTCTATAATGATAACCGTGATACAAGCTCGTGTGCTTCCTCCAGAGGTTGGAAGATATGTGCTTGTTAGAAAACTGCACTCCACAAAGCATTCTCGCCTTCCCCGCACCGACGGTGAACCTCCTTGATCCTCTCAGCGGACTTGCAAATCCCGCTGCAGCTCCAATCGAAGGAAGCAACACAGACATTACCTGCTTGAGCCTTCCACTCGCAATCTGTGGTAATCATTTACATCACAAAACTATTAGTCATAGATTCCACTAATTTTATTTATTTATTCTCCTCTCTATGTAGTGTTTTTTTTTTTTTTAGTAGTAACATGGTTATAGATCAGGTGATAATGCAATAGACCTTTGTAAACATCATCAATTCATTCAAATGGTTCAGCTGATAGGCAACCTCTAGTTCCCAAGCATGCCCTAGGTGATCATGTGGACATCAAGCAAGGACTAAAATTTGATAACTAGGAGTGATAGTTACAGGATCCAAACAAGGTATCTCATGATTTGGGAAACGTGGACATTTCAAAATAAGTGTCGTGTCCACGCTTAACACTTACAGGACAACGACACAATTTTTTATTTTTTATTTTTGTATTTTTGCAGGACATGTCGGGACACCTTTGTGAATTATTTTTTTATAATATTAGAAAGCTTATTTGGAATGAAAGTAAAATATATGGAATAAAGAGGAGAGAAAGCACAATAAAAAATTAAAAATAAAATAAAAAATACGCCAGGACCACTGCTACCGGCTTCATCCTTTAGATACCCACATATACATTGATGTCTCTTATATCTCTATGTCCTAAATTTATATATATATAGCAAATAATTTTAATTTTTTTCCATATCCCTCACTTGTCTATATCCTATTTTTTTCAAAATCATTGTGTCCTGTGTCTGTGACTCTACTTCTTAGCTCATGACTAAAGTCTACTTATTGCTTGAAGGTTGCGTCTTTGACTCACATCCCACAACACCATCATAACTGTGCACTTTTCATGTAATTATTAAGGGATTGAGATCAATCATGAAATCACAGTACCAGCATAACTCTGTGTAGTTCATGTAGCCTTTAAGAGACTCTGATCAATCGTGACATATTCCTAAAGATGCAGTTTGTGCCTTTGGGAATGTCCTGTTCAGAAAGTTTTTGACTTGATGTAGCTCAGCTATATACTGGTTGAAAATTGAATTGCTGACAATTGCAATGAATGAAGAATTTTTTTTTTTTCAGCCAAAGACATAATTCATTAAGCCACTAAGAGACCACTCTGAGTTGAAAAGCCCAGTCCATACTTTTCCTTAAAACTCAGGTATTAAGAAGGAAACTAGAGCCTTATAAGTTATAATTAGCACAGATGAGGCAACTCCAAGCGATGTGAGACACATTCCAACACACCCTCCTGGACCACAACACACACTAGTTGGACAAATAGCCTACCAGTCACAGGCCCAACCAAGCTCTGATACTAAGTTGAAAAGTCCAACCCACACTTCTCCTTAAAACCTAGATATTAAGGAATTGAAACTAGAGCCCTATAACTAGTACAGATGGGGCAACTCCAAGCAATGTGAGACAAGTTCCAACACTCTGATGGCATAAAGTAGATTAATGAGCAATTGTTCCTCAAAATTATCCTCCTATAACTATAAGAATACTCAATATTTCAATGGAAGAAATGACATGTGGCCAAATATCATTACCAGGTGGAGTTCCACAACATAATCTCCGGTCATCAATATGGTCCACATCCAATCCAATAAACCAAGATCCCAATGAAACGTCCTCATTAGCATACTTGTGCAGCACATGCCTAAGATGATTATAATTAAAAAGAAAAATAAGATAAATACAAAAAATCAATAAAGGTAAAAGCATGATACTTTTCCTTTGTAAGGCAAACGGCCACTCACTGGTTTATTGATATATAAGTAGCCAAATCTTTTGAAATTGCATAAAGCTGCCCGGTAGCATGACGAAAATACTTGTTTCCCTCCTCACCAAATTTCCAGTATTCAGGTTCATGATATCGCACTCCCCTATTTACAGAGAGCGTATTAGAAATAAGACAAAATTATATAGTGTTTGGTTCACTAAAATGGAATGGAATGGCCATTCTTCAGTCTCTCTATGAAATGACTAATCTTTTACAATAGTGAATGATGATTTCATTTATAATAAAATTTTCATCATTTTTTTTAATGAATCAAATAAATTTTCTATCCTTTTTTTTAATGAACCAAATGTGAGAATAGACATTATGAATGAATGATATCATTCCATTCCACTTCATTCTAGTGAAACAAACAAATAATTAGGGAGTTTTGGGGGAGGAGGTGAGTAGAAAAGCTTAGCTTACTTTTGAGCAAGGACTGGACCAGATTTCATGCATCCAATATACACACGGGGTTTTGACCGATGCCTTGCTAAAGTTGCTCCTAATGTTGCTGCCGTTGCGTAGAAGGAATCAACATAAGAAAGGATGACAAAAATAACAATTAGAAAAACTAGAAAAACAGAAAAATAAATAACAAAAGCTCTAAAATTTTGTAATCCATGAGCAAGATCGAAAATGAGAAAGAAAATACAAATAAAATCCACATTCCAATGTGACAGAAGGATGGTTTATATATGCATCTTTACCTATATTTACATGAACGTCGTCATCAACTTTGACAAAGAAATCGGCATCCCACAGACCAACAGCAGTGGTAAAAAACATCTTTGTCTTGGCTGAGAGTTCAAGGTACCCTTCAACATGTTCCTACACATATTGTATTTACATAACAGGTGAGAACCAGTCAATTTCTCTCTTGTGGACAACTGCAAAGCCTTCAATGGCGTGTGTGTGCAAGCATAGACACGGATACAGATATAGACACGGGTAGGGACACAACAGAGTGATTTTGAAAAAATTAGGATAGGGAAACAGCAGGGTATAAGAGACATCAATGTATATATGGGTTTATTTATTTATTTTTTTTCACTTGTTTTAATATGTTTTACTTTGGCCCTAAATCAGCTTCCTAATTTTTTATTTTCATTTTTCTAAAAACCCATAAAAGGTGTCTTGAGGTGTGTCCAAACACATGACATGCATGCCCGTGAAGTGTCCCAACGTGTCCTGCAAAAAAATAATAATTAAAAAAATGACACGCCACGTGGTGTGGCCGACATGTAGATAGACACACATGTCCGTGGCATGTTGGTGTCCCATACGGTTACACACGGACATGGCAACCATTTTGAAGTGTCCGTGCTTCCTGGGCTGGCAGTATACATGTCTATCAGTGTGTCTAACAGCAGATAAGGCAAACGCTAAAGAGAAACAAGACAGAATATGCGTACCAGCCTCATTAAGTCTCCATGCTTCCTGTCTTCTGCTTCAATAGCTCTATCAAGAATACCACCTGATGTAGCACTGGTGATCAAATGGTCAAATGGAGAGAAGCGAAGAAATTAGACTGAATCCATCATAAGTTGCGTATTAAAAATTTATAATCTAGATGTTCATGTACTACATGATAATATTCTTGGCATAGAGTTTGAAGTTCCCCATTTGAGCAAAATATGGCATCTTCTTATTTCTTAAAATCATTTTCCAATAAAGCTTTTTCAGTAGTATTAGTAGAGAATCAATGGCTCTGTTTGGTTGTGTTTTCAAACCATGATTCTACACCTTCATTCAAGTATGATGTTTGGTTAGAGTTCTGAAATCACGTTTCCAAAACTCTGCACAAAACACTCCATCTCAGACGCGGATTTCGGAATTTTTTTTTTCAAATTTTGCCTAACCGGTTGTCCCACCGGTTGACCGGAACAGTGCAAAATTATTTATTTATTTATTTTTTACAATTTACATATGTGAATTTTTATATATTCAAAAAAATATTTTCCGAATTTTTAAATTTTTTTTGTGTTTTAATAGAATTTTGAGTTGTATGTTTGGTTATGAGTTGTAAGTTTTTGTATCAAACATCATATGTCACATCAAAAATTCCCCACTCAATTCAAAACTCTTTTCAAAACTCTTCACCAAACAAATTTTCCACACTCAAATCATAATTCTAAAACTCACAAACTCAAAATACAACTCATACTCTCAAATCATATTTACAAAACTCTACCAAACGCAACCAATAAGTTTTCAATCATAAACAAGTGCAATAATAAAGAAAAAATGGCTTGCCGTAAATATGACTAAATACAAAACAATGATAAAAACCTAAGCAGGTTTAATAATGGGAGGGAAAAAGCCAAGAATGGACAACAAATGAGTTCTCACGCCTCTCCAAAATGCTTCAAGAACTTCTGTACAGAGGAGTATATGATAAATATAAGCCAAAATCAGGTTCCCCTCATGAGGTAATTTTTCATAAATTTAAGCCTATTTTATTGTAACTTTACTATGCAATACAAACAATGACTTGTGAAATTTGGTGGAACTATGCTGTTTATTGACTACTGCTGTCACTGCATAGGAAAATAAATTTGAGGTTGTCTGTTTCTAGTTGATATCCCCAAGGCTAACATCTTCAATTTGCAAGGAAGAGGTTTCTTGAACCTTTTTGGTGCTTTTTAGCACATTGTTTTTAATCTATAAGAAATATTTGTGTTTAAATTTTTTTAAATGTTTTTGGGAGCATCATTGTCAAAGTAGAGATGCAGAAGGTATTTTACGATTTCTAGATAATTTTAAGGCCTTCCCAAGTTAGTGCTTTGGGCTAGAAGTCAGGAGAGCATCTAAGTGATGATTGAGATAGTGATGCCACATATGATATAACCTTTTCTTTTATTTTGGGTAAGTTACACACAACCAAAATTTAGGATCTTCTTTATACACGGAGCATAGAATACAATAATATATTAAAGAAAATAGATATGATAAGATAACATAGAAGAAGGCAAAAATGCCCATGGATAATACAGTTTTGAAATGAATGCCCAAAAGAATGGAATATTGATATCAACCTATTAGGTTTGTCGTTATTTTACTCGTGTACTTAGAGGTGAACAAGTTGCTAGAGTCCTTGGCTATGAAATAAAGCGGTATTTGGAGCTGCACACCTTCTACACTAATGTGCAATCTCAAGTTACTTGTGTAATTTCCCACAAAAAACAAACAAACAAAGACTTCTATACAACCAACAAATCATCACATGAGAAGTGTGAGCTATGGACTGCAGCCAGGCACAAACTACAGATTCCATACCCTACCAAAAAAGCTTTCACTCAACAAAAGTTTCGAAGGAAAAGGTATAAACATCACTAAACATTAAGAGACAGATGTACTTAACAAGATCGGACTTGAATGTTCCCCATCACCTACCTGTGACCTATTACAAATCGAATTATGATGCCTTTTTCTTCCTCAAGTTTCTTTCGTTTATCACCTGATTTTCATTATTAAAAAAAAAAAGGGTCATGAATCAAATAATCAAAAGCAGAATAAAAAGGGGAAAAAATGCATGGGATTTTATGAACCTTGTGGCATCCAAGTAGCACGGACAGAGTCTCTTCTCTTTCGGCTGCTAAAAGCAGTGTTAATACCTATGACCATCAGATATTTCCTTTTCCTTGCAGGTTTGGTGATCCTCAGGTCTCCAGTTATTGGGGAACCACTAAGTATAGAATCCTGTGCTGCCCTTGCAGCGGCTAATTCCATCTCCAAATTTGAAATTGTTTTACCAAGAGTACTGCACATCACGCATATAGCCACAATTTCTCATCAACAGATGAACCAAATTATTTTCAACCTCATTGAACTCCCGCTATAATGAATATCAGTTAACTTACTGTACAGCATGATGCGTCTTTGAAACTTCCCCTAAGATGTCCTTTGACTCTTTCTTTTCATGCTTCTGATGAGATCATAAAAAAGCAAATCAGGTTAATATTTAGAAATTTAAAAGGAAAAATAATAATAAAAAAAAAGATGAATTCTCTGATATCAATACATGGTCACCCCTCTCATGTTGGAAGTGGGGATTAATTTCTTAGTTACATAATTAATAGAAGTGTACTCACTATTCTTGGATCACAGCCCTCCGAAACTAACTTTAGACTTTCTTC
The DNA here is from genome assembly GCA_025200525.1 of Camellia lanceoleosa. Lineage (NCBI taxonomy): Eukaryota > Viridiplantae > Streptophyta > Magnoliopsida > Ericales > Theaceae > Camellia > Camellia lanceoleosa. Next base: position 16,156,726 of record CM045762.1, on the reverse strand, counting down.
TTCAATCCCCATTCTCCTTGATATGTCTTTAGCTTCTGGCACAGCCCACATCCTATTAACAAAGCATCCTCATTATTATGCCACACATATACAAGAAGCTGTATCTCTATGCAACAATATGAAATAAATAGGGCTCAATTCTGTAATAGGTATCAGGCAGCAAATTCAGAAAACTATACTTGTATATATATATATTCTCAGTACAGATGCTAAAAAATCTCAATGAGAACTTTCAATTACATAATCTAGAGATAAATACGGAACTAAAGTATATTATCTACAGAAAAGAAAAAGGTTTGAGATGGTAGAGAAATTAAAGTCACAAACAGGACTATCTGTCACTACATGCAAAGAAGTATAGACTTTCATAAAAAGGATGGGACAAGTTGGCTAGGCTTGATTGATAGATTCTGTGCAATCAGAAAATAGTAGACACTGAGACACATAAGGGCTTCGGAGCAATTATCTTCGTAATTACTAATTACGGTCTTGTGTTGGCAAAGATTTATATAATAGTCTTAAGAGTAACGTCCAATCACAAACTACATGGAAGTTGCCCCTTGGAGACTTCATCTATGGTCTATACCACAGCTTGAGACAAGACCCAGGAAGCAGCAAGCTCTGTTCAAGAAGAAGCACGGGATATTATCGAAATTGACCTTTTGGCCAGACATTCACCTTCCAAAAGAAAGCGCTATCACTCCAACTATGAAACAAGGTGTCGGGAAGTAAAGTACACAGCAAACATAATTCTATGGACAATTAAGTTTCACTGGGAAGAAGATATGACCCTGAGTAGGTGAAACCACTCTACTTTGGTTCTTCTCCACATGCTTTCGGTTACAGGGTGATCTAGGAATTTGCCTAAAAAACATTTTGGTATGCTGGTGACTAGCATGGAATCAATGGCTCTACTTTTAAGACAACGACAATGTTCTTTGAAAATGATGGACGGAATCATCCTAATATGAAATATCCAAACTAACATCACAGTGGAATTTTGTTTTTTGCAAACAGTTTGAGGGGAATATTAAAGGGAAGTTGCCCTCGCAACAGTAAGACTTGAACACGGGCATCACGCTCGGTAAGGAGCACCTCATCCACCAAGTCAATCCCTTGGTCTTCATCACAGTGACATTGAACCATTGAATTTTATTTATGGAATCTAAACTTGTAACATAAATTTCAGATCCTTCCCAATCTTTAGATTCAAATGGACAAAAAGAGACACCTACTACATGCATAATGGATCAACAACACCACATTAAAATTCACATTATCCCAAAACAACACCAAATCCCACATAATTTTCATAACCACCACTCCAAAATGAGCAAATTTCACAAACCCACTGACCCCCAAATCTATAACCCACTAAAAACATTTCAAACAAAAAACAGAAATTTCAATGAAACAATTGATGCCCACTTCATCAAATCGAACATATCCACCATACAAATCAAAATCAATAGAAGTCATCAATTGGGATATTAAACAAAGATTTAAAGCTAACCTGTCAGTGAAGAGCATTCCAGCACAGAAGCATCCAATACACAACAGAAGAGTCAATTTTTTCGAAACAACACTCTTCAAAGTCGACTCTGCCCCTCTGCTCTTCCAAGACATTGTGCTCTTCTTTTCTTTAACCAATCAATAGTTAAAAATCTCAATTGAGAACCATTTCAAACACTGAGTCAACTCAGGTCAAGAAACTCATAAACAGATCCAAAGAACCATCTTTCTCTAAATTAAACACCAACCCACTTCACAGAAAGCTCTAATTCAGAGAAAAATATATATATAAAAAAAAAAAAAAACAGAAATTAAGCTTAAAGAGAGCTCCGAATTGGGAATTTAAGCAGAACAGAGAGAGGAACAACTATATATTTTATATGTATTGTATATATTATCTTTTGTCTGATACTTTCTCTCTCCACAATCGTGTCTTTGTCTATTGTTGAGAGCTCAACATTTGGAGGAGAAGGCAGAGAGAAGAGGATGGTGGTGCGTAGAATTTGAGAGAAGACCCACCAACTAGAACTATCTTGCAGACACAAACCACAACAAAGTACTGATGATCAAAAAAATGGAGGATTTACAAAGCAATAGTACTATTTTAAAATTATAAAATAATTATAGATTTCAAAAAAAATCATAATTTTAATTATTAAAATATATAAAATTTATCATTAATTTATAATTATTTTTTAAAATTAACACTGATTTATTATTATTTTTTAAAAAAACTAGTTCTAATGGTTGTTTTAGATATTGTTTATAAATTGATTTTTTTAATTATTGTAAAAATAAGTAAAAAAAAAAATAATGTAACTAAAATAAATTAATAAATTGATTTTTTTTTTGGTTTTCCCTTAAAAATTGCTAAACCGCCCTCAACAACAAACCTACGGTGTTAATGAATTCGGAACATTTTGTTTGTGTAATGACCTAAATGCCCTTCTTCTGTTGGGTTTACTACTAGCTTTGGCTTGAGCTTGAGTTAGTTGACTTTTTTGCCCCAATTCTCAGTTGGGTTAGGCCTGGAAAAAAAATAAATAAAATCAAAGAGTTTGGTTCTTGCTTGACTTGTGATTAGTTAGGAAAAATTATTTATTGACCCAGCTTCGCCGTGTTAGAGTAGCGCTAGACGTACAGAAAATTTATATATAGGACAAAAACTTTCATATAAATGTAAGGCTAATATATGTGGTATCTTCTTGTATGAGAACTTCTGTGTATAAATTTTATGTGTAAATAACATTTCTCGCTATGTTATAATTTTGATTTCAGTTTAATTATGTTTGGGTCTATTGTTTCATTTCACCGTCTCCAGAGAGTAAATCTTAATGAAATTGAGTCTCTGATGTCACTTTTTTTTTTTTTTCTTCTTCTTATATATAATCAAGTTTAGGGTCTCCTTTGACATTGGCTTATAAGTCATTTTATTTGACTTTCATCTATAAGTGAAAAAAAAGAAAGAAAGTATTTTGTCATTCTTCACATATAAAAAGGTCAATTTATTTTTAACTTAAAAAAAGTTAAAAAGTCCAAAAAAAACTAGTAAGGTTATCAAATAATATAACTTATTTTAATCATTGTAAAAATTAAAAAATCACAAGTGTGTCAAATAATATAATTTTTCTTAGTTTTGATTAATTTATTGACTTATAAATTACAATTTAAAGAATTTTAAGTAGTGGAGACCAAAGCCAATGTAATAGTCTAGCAATAGTTGTACTTTGGGACTTCCAAGTAAAGATTTTACAGCTGAGTTGGCCAATGTTTTGACCTTACATATTATGTATTAATCAAATGTTAATTCATAGCTCAATATTTAACCATTATTAGCACCATAGGTTAGTGATAATAACTATTGATAACTCATAGGTTGTAGGGAAGCTGTTTCTTTATAACAAAATTATTCTTAGGTTTATCTCCAAAACATTCTAATATGAACCACTACCAATGCGGTCTCTTTTTAGAAAAAAAAATAATAATAATATAAATTATTATCATATAAAACCTTGTACTTTAAGTTAAACCAAATAATTTATCTTTAAACTAAGTTTGATAAACCAAGTCTCCCTTCCTTTTTCAATACATTTTTTTTGGAGTTTGCTTAAAAATTGTCTTATTGACTTTAAAAAATAAATTTAAAATATTGATTTAAAAATTTGACTTGAAAACTAAGTATTTGGCACATTCATATTTTTGACATTTTGGTGAAAAAGTAGTAAAAAAATTAGATTGTTTAATACATTCATATTTTTGACTTAGGTCAAGTTTGGAAAGATAAGAAAAGTTAAAAAGTCAAAAAGTTATACAAAAAGTTAAAAAATTAACACTATTCACCAAAAGTCAACAATTACGACTACACAACTCCAAATCCTAATTTTTCTCTACAAACCAATTTTTATAATTTTTTAATACACATTTTTTCATAAAAAGTCAAAAAGTTAATCCAAATATTCATATTTTTTTCTCAATTTTTTAGTCTAAAAAAATAAAAAGTATACTTATTTAGGACACCCCAAACAACCCCTTAATTTTTTTTTTTTCAACCAGTTGTTTGACCAGTTCTAAAATTTGAATAACAAAATGTTTTATAAAAGGGCCGTGCTATGTCCCCCGAAATTCCCCCCCCCCCCCCTCCTAATCCCCCCAATTTTCAAACCAAGGCAAAAAAAAAAAAAAAAAAAAAAAAAATTTCCCAAAACGACTCGTTTTGAAAATTAAAAAGATTAAGAAAATTTTTTTAGACTACCAAATCATTTTCCTTTATAAAAACACCATTCATTGAGTATTAATTAATTCCAATAGTACTACTAGTTGCCCTGTAATGACCAAGACAAGACACCACCCAGTAGTAATAGAGGTTGACATAATCACGTGATCTCAAAAAGTATGTCAAAAAGGAGAATATACAAAGCTGTGATGTTTTATATTTCTATTCGATTACATGGAGCTTATATTTCATTTGCAATGAATATTTTTTTTCTAAGAGTGTATTTCACATTCAATAATTATTAATCTGCTTTTTCATTCAATAAAATTGTTCAAAATTATCAAATGATTTTATTCATTCATCAAATCATCTAAAAATTTAAATAAAATAGAACAAACGCTTCACGTTTGCATCTATTGCTAATATTTTTTAAGTTTTGTCACTTTTTTTTTTTCCAATAATGTCCATATTGTTAAATGTTAATAACTATTAATTTTTTTAAATTCAACCCATTTTCTTTGTTCATCAAATCATTAAAATGACAAACAACAATGTTAAACACAAAAAATATATGAATGGGTAAGATTTTATAAGATTTAGTTGTAAGGTTGACTTCTACAAAATCCAATCAATTTATTTGTTTTCTATGTCTAATTTTATATTTATTTTCTAAATTTGTAGACAAATTGAATTATAATATGCATCTCATTTGCACCAACTATTTATATATATAATAAAAAGAGTGCACATGCATATGAGTGTACAGTTACAAAAGAGTAATTACAGAAGGATAATTGCTATTAAAACATTTTTAAATATATATATATATATATATAACAGTCACACCAATTTAAATATTGACTTGATATAATAGTATAAATTAATCTCAACTCTTACAATTATTATGTAAGACTTTTTTTTTGTTTTTCTGTTGAGATTTCAATGTTGTCCATGAAAGAGGATCATCATCAAAATTCCAACTGTCTTAAATCTCAAACATCAATAATGGGGGGTGGGTTGAATTGTAAACTCACTTACACAACTCTACACTACACTACACATGGTGCATGCACGTGCAAGGAACGTGGCCTCACCAGATGGATTTTGATTTTTACATATCATAACCCAATTTTTCATATTGGTTCATTTTTTGACCCCACCCACCACTCTAATATTGTTTTTGAGTGACCATCACAACACAAAAACATGCTAAAGAGGAGACATCTTTGACAGAGGCCAACATGGATCAACTAGCTACCAAATCCAATGCTTACAAAAGCTACCCAATTGATGCCCCATATGTTAAAAACTTGTCTTAGGATGAATTGTACAAATTTAAATTTCCTATGTTTGATTTTTATTATTCTTTTTTTTGATATTATGTCTAATCTTAACTGATACGTGTAGTTTGTGAATAATTATCAGTATTTGAAATTTTTTGAGATGAGTTCAATGTAATTTTACCTAGGGATGAAGATTCATCAACAATAAGAGGGGAAACAAAAAAGAAAAAGAAAATGAGAAAGAGAAGAATGCTTAGAAAGAGAGTAGTAACTTTAGTTATGCCTTAGTACTTCAAAATAAGGTTAAAGAGAGTTTGCAACTCTTTGAGATGATGGATGATGGATGATGGGTACTTGGGTTTTGAACTTTGTTCCATAGTTGCACTTAATTATCACTAGATTAAAGGTATCATTCCCTTTTTGGTCCGGAGAGGTAGAGGAGATGAGTGGAAGTAGATTTCGGAACTCAAATTAAGATGTTTAGCTTAACTAACTTTTAATTTTTTTATTTTTTTCGGTATTTATCAATTCTCAAAAGAAGTAAAACTATGGCATTAAATTGGAAATAAATATGCATCGCATCATGTTGCGAGACTCACAAGTACTAGATTTAAAAGTGGATCTCACTAATAAATTTATTATTTATTTGTGTAAATGATATGGAACATCACATAAGGTAATTATTTAATATTTCTGAAATATCTTGTGAAGTAATAAAAAAATGGGTAAATTACACTGACACCCCTGAGGTTTATATTTATTACAATTTTTCCTTTCACATTTTGAAAATTACATCTCTCTCCCCTGATGTTTAAAGTTTCATTACAGATTTCCCCCTCAGCAATTTAATTTTTTTAAATATCAATTTTGCCCTTACTAAGTAAATTACATTGACACCCCTCACATTTTAGAAATTACAATCTCCTTCCCAAGGTTTAAAGTAGCATTACCAATTGCCCCCTCCATTAGTATTAGTTGAAAAAAAAAAATTCATTGAAAAATAATTTCATTGGAAAAAAAAAATTATTTGAAAAAAAAATTATTTGAAAAAAAAATTTGTTTGTAAAATTTTTAAATTTCTGTTTAAAAACTAACGTAAGCTCATTTTTTGAATTTATATTTTTTCCTCAAATTTACAAACTGAGACAACCATTTATAAATCAAAAAAATTATCAAACAAGTTTTTATGACAGTTTTTTAAAATTTTGTAAATATAAATTGAAAAGTGTAAACTGAAAACGAAATAGTTACCAAACAGGTTTCAAATGGTAAAAATGTTATAAAATTAACAAATAATTAAATAAGGTACAATGTAAGAAATAACTTATCAAAATATTCTTAGGTTATGTATGATTTGATTTTTAGAAATTTTTTTGTAAAAAAATTAAAAATTTATTTGGTTAAGAAATAAAAAATAAAAAATAATTATCATTTTTATATAATTTTTATCTTTTGAGTGGTTAGAAATAATTTTTTACAAATTAAATTGAAACAGCTATACGTATGTATATAACCTATCCAAAAGTTAAAATGATAATTATTTTTTGGAAGCTTTTTTGATAAATCTACTTTCTAAGAGTTTTATTCCATCCAACCCATATTGTTTTTTACTATTCCATTAGGTCCTATTTGAGATAAGAAGACCAAAATACCATTTTCATCTCCTTATGTTTCATTTAGTTCACATTATTTTCTTATGTTTCAATAAGTCCTATGGGTGACATAATTACCAAAATACTCCTAATGTGAATGTTCATACCGTCAATGTGAATGTTCATATCGTCAATATGTAGGAGCCCGGCCCATGTCGATCCTCGTGGGTGCCCGAAAAAAATCGAGTCGGCCGGGGCGGGCCTGGCCCATTGACATGTTAACATTCACATTAATAGGAGTGTAAAATTGGCCCGCGTCCCGTGGCGGCGCGAAACCCACCCGCAGCCATGGACTGCCCGGGGCGGGCCCGGTCCGACCTGTTGACAATGTGAATATTCACATTGATATGTTAACATTCACATTGATAAGAGTATAAAATTGTCCCGTGACCCACGGGCGCCCAAAAGCCCGCCCGCGGCTCGGGGCGGGCCTGGCCCGTTAACAATGTGAATATTCACATTGACATGTTAACATTCACATTGATAGGAGTGTAAAATTAGCCTGCGCCTCGTGGCTACCTAAAACCCGCCCACTGCCGTGGGCGGATGCGGCTTTGTTGACAATGTGAATATTCACATTGACATGTTAACATTCACATTAATAAGAGTATAAAATTGGCTAGCGGCCCAGGGCTGGCCCGGCCCGCTCCGTTGACAATGTGAATATTCACATTGACATGTTAACATTCACATTGATAGGAGTATAAAATTAGCCCGTGTCTCGTGGCTGCGTTCAAACCCGCCCACGGGCGGCCCCAGTAGCCTGCTATTTTTTTAATTCTTTTTAATTTTTTCTACCAAAATTTTATTATTTTCCATAAAAAAAGACAGTAGATCTTGGACTGAGTCTTGAATGGGTCTTAACCAGGCTGATGGGCCAGGCCAGGCTTCAAAGTAATGGCCCAGGCCCTAGCCTAAGGTCTCAGACTAGGCTCGAGCCTGGGCTCAAACGAGCCTTTCTCTGGCCAGGTCGGGCCGGTCCATGGGCCAAAAAATTAAGCCTAGGCCCTAGCCCTGGCACAAGGGTATTCGGGCTTTGGATGGGCTGATGGATCGAGCCTCGGGCCGGGCCGGTGGGCCTGGGCCTAGCCTTGAGCTTAAGTCGGGCTTGGGCAGGCCTAGCCATTTTTTTTTAATTCTTTTTAATTTTTTCTACCAAAATTTTATTGTTTTCTACAAAAAAAATACATTGCGCCTCGGGCGAACTGGGTCTCGGATCGAGCCTTGAATGGGCCTTAAGCAGGCCGATGGACCGGGCTGGGCTTCAAAGTGATGACCTAGGCTCTAACCTAGGGTCTCGGACATGCTCGGGCCTAGACCCAAACGAGCCTGCCCCGGGCCGTGGGCGGGCTTCGGACAGCCTACGGGCCGCGGGTAAATTCTACATTCCTATCAATGTGCATTTTAACATGTCAATGTGAATATTCACATTGTCAACGGGCCGGACCAAGCCTACCCCGGGCCGCGGGCAAGCTTAGGGCAACGGACAAATTTTATACTCCTATGAATGTTAATGTTAACATGTCAATGTGAATATTCACATTGTCACGGTCAGAGTCGCCAAGGCCGGTCAGGGCCGTCAGCCACCTACTGAGTTGCGGGCCAATTTTACACTCTTATCAATATGAATGTTAACATGTCAATATGAATATTCACATTGTCAACGGGGCGGGTCGGGCCTGCCCTAGGCCGCTGGCCAATTTTATACTTTTATCAATGTGAATGTTAACATATCAATGTGAATATTCACATTGTCAACAAAATGAGCCGCCCATGCCGTATGGCGGGTTTCGGCGCCATGAGGCAAGCTAATTTTACACTCCTATCAATGTGAATGTTAACATGTCAATGTGAATATTCACATTGATGCTCGCCGGCTTGCCGCAGCCGTGGGCGAGTTTCGGATAGCCACGGGGCGCGGGCTAATTTTACACTCATGTTAATGTGAATGTTAACATGTCAATGTGAATATTTACATTGTCAACGGCCCGGGCTTGCCTCGGGCCGCAGACGGGCTTTTGGCCGCTCATGGGTCAAGGGCCAATTTTATACTCTTATCAATGTGAATATTTACATTGTCAACGGGCCGGACCGGGGCCGCCCATGGGCCGTGGGCGGGTTTCGTGCCGCCACGGGACGCGGACCAATTTTACACTCCTATTAATGTGAATGTTAACATGTCAATGTGAATATCCACATTGTCAACGGGTCGGGCCCGCCCCGCCCCGACTCGCGGGCGGGTTTCGGCCCGCCTACAGGCCAATTTTACATTCCTACTAATGTGAATTTTAAAATATGAATCTTCACATCATAAAATTACTAATCGTTCAAAAAATATTTATAAGGGTATCAAAATTAAATATAAGGGCATAAGTGTCCAAGAAAATAGCGTAAATTAAGAAAAAGGACTTCATGGAATAAAACTATACATACATGGGACTAAATGGGTTAAAAAATTTCTTCATGGACTTCTTGAGTTAAAACACTTCTAAATAGGATTTATCAATAATTTTCCCTTATTTTTTACCCATAAATGATAATTATTTTTTATTTTTTATTTCTTAACCAAATTAATTTTTAATTTTTTTCAAAAAAATTCTAAAAATCAAACCATACATAACCTAAGAATCTTTTGATAAGTCGTTTCTTATATTGATAACTTATTTAATTATTTGTTAATTTTACGATATTTTTACCATCTAAGGCCTGTTTGGTAACCATTTCGTTTTCAGTTTTTAATTTATATTTACAAAATTTAAAAAACTGTCATAAAACTTGTTTGATAATTTTTTTGGTTTATAAATGATTGTCTCAGTTTGTAAATTTGAGAAAAAAACGTAAATTAAAAAAATGAGTTTATGTTGGTTTTTAAAGAAAAGTTTAAAAATTTTACTAACAAAAAATTTTTTCAATTAATTTTTTTTCCAATGAATTTTTTTTTCAACTAATACTAACCGATGGGGTAATTGGTAATGCTACTTTAAACCTTAGGGAGGGGATTGTAATTTCTAAAATGTGAGGAGTGTCAATGTAATTTATCCAATGAGGGCAAAATTAGTATTTAAAAAAATTAAATTGCTGAAAGGGAGAATTTGTAATAAAACTTTAAACCTTAGGGGAGAGATGTAATTTCCAAAAGGTGAGGAAAATTATAATAAATATAAATCTCATGAGGTGTCAGTGTAATTTACCCTAAAAAAATTTATGAGTGAGACGTGTTAATTTATCATCATTAGCTAATTGAGTGATAATGGATGACCCACATAATAAATTTTCTAATTTGTTATTTGCCAAGAGTAGTGCGTGGGCAATATATGGTATTTTAAAATTACTTAGGTTTCGTTTGTCTGTAACTAAAAAATTAATTTATTGGCTAAAAAGTCTATTTTAATCTTCTTAAAAGTAAAAAAAAAGTAAGAATATACCCAACAAACTAATTTTTTTTGAACAATGTTTTTTTTTTTTTTTTTTTTTTATAGATTTATTTAAATCAATAAACTAATTTTCCAACTAATTCTCACAACATGACATTTCCAACAAAACCAAATAACTCATTTTTTGAAGTAGTTTAAAATGTGCTAGTGAACACATTCATATTGTTTTGTGCACTGCTAGGCCGTCTCTATTTTTAATAAGTCATAGATGAGTCGGTAGATCAGACCAACAAGTGAGACATTGTACCAAACTCCATGTTCTGTTCAATATATGTGTAACAATTAAGTATACATATATAGTCATTTCAATGAGTTTCTACACCAAGGATTTTGAAATCCAAACAAATTAAGAAAATTGGGTACACTGTCTTTATATTTGATATATAATCATCATCATATCATTGCCACGTGGCATTAGCAATGTAGCCCAAAAAAATTTTAAATGAAAACCTAGTTTGATGATATTATTAATTCCCTCATTGTTTTTCTTTCAATTTTGTGCACTATAAATGACTAGTTTGATGATAATATTATTCCCTCACTGTTCTTGTTTAATTTTTATATTATGATATAAAGTTTGAGAACACAAATTTGTTTTCATGTCATTTTCAAAATCTTTACACCTTACTAAGAAATTCATAATTTAAGTTTTATCATAGGCTAGACTCCACCTTTCCAAATTTAAAACCTTAGAATGTATTCAACAAAAAAATAAATAAATAAATAAATAAATTAAAAACTCAAATAACTGTTTAAAACTATTTTTCTTAAAAGGTATTTTTTTTAAACACCACTTACACCATTCACATCGGGTTTTTTAACTAATAGGGAGGTTGCTGGTGTGAATTACTGTTTATTACTACAAAATGTCTCGCCAAGTCTCTTTCCGTTTCTATGCCAAGAATATTTTTCTCACCTACCCACAATGCCCATGTCCAAAAGAACAATTCTTAGAATTTCTCCAATCTTTTCTCCAACTAGCCTGTCAGCCATACTATATACTTGTCACAAGGGAGCTTCACGAAGATGGAAACCCTCACCTTCATGCCATGGTTCAGTGCACAAAGAAGATCCAAACTACTAACCCGAGATTTTTCGATCTCACAGAAACCAACGGCAGAATCTATCATCTAAATATAAAAAAAAAACTTTACTCTCCAACAGCAAGTCGACAGTATATACAAAAAGGAGGCGAGTTCGTCGAATGGGGAGAATTTTCATCAAAGGGGAAAAGTCCTTCGAAGAACAGAGGCGAACTTTGGAGGGGAATACTTGTAGAAGCAGAAACGGAGGAACAATTCTTTGTACTCTACAAAAAAAGATGTCCCACTGATTATGTCACAAAATACCCCCAACTAAAAACATTTTCGAGGGATCATTATAAAAGAGAGAGGCCCCTATATACTAGCCCCTTTAATTCATTTCATTTCTTAAATGAAGAAGTAAAAAAATGGGCAGAAAATAATATTTTGTTTGTAAGTCGAAATTTTGTACAATATGAGTTATATCAAATTGTTGTCTCTCCGTTTGGAGGAAAGACGACTAGATTAGATTGGGGATACACAAAAATAATATTAACAATTTATATACTGACGAAGAACTCTTATCCTCCTCTGATAACAGGAACCAGAACAGTGGCCTATCCGCCCAATCTACCTCTACCTCGAAGGACCCTCAAGAACAGGCAAAACCACCTGAGCCATAAATCTAGAATGACACAATTACTTCTCCAGCAGAATAAGCTTCAAGGACTACGATCAAGACGCCGTCTACAACGTCATAGACGACATCAAATACTCGACAGTCCCTATCGAATTAATGAAGAATTTAATAGGTTTCCAAAGAGGTTTCCAAAGAGATTTCCATGTATTTGTTAAATTCCAACCGGATCTCATTATTAGAGGAGAAATTCCTTGTATTATATTAACTAATGGAGACAGTAGTTGGTTAGATGCAATGTCCCCAAAAATGAGAGAATGATTTGATGTTAATGTAACCATTGTCATGATAAATGAAAAATTTTATTAATTTTATTTATGAAACCACTCAAACTTTTATTTACTGACTACGTTTCCCTTATCGTCAACTATTATATCTTGAGTCACATCACTATTTTTTACACTAATGATTTCATTTCTTAAAACATTAGAAAATTTTGCGGGGTCCATAACAACTGATCCTCTACGATCAACTTCTTCTTGGCTAACACCAACCTCCGAAATCGACGAACCAGGATCAATATCACTAGTGTCATCACTACTTTTGCGTACATCAATCTCAAACAAATTCAGACGACCTCTGCGTTCATGAATAATTGAACCACTTTCCGCAAAACCTCCTAACAACAAATCTCTTCGCCTCTCCGGTAAACCCACAGACTTAGTCCGTGTCAGAATTGGAATGGCCTTCGTTGGAGGACAATGCCAAACATCAACATTTTCATTAGTATATTTTTTAGATAACACAAAAATAGAGGGGGCCATCATTTACGAATCTTCTGGCATGTCACTCGTAAAATATTTTAGATACCCTTTCATTTTACAATATGTAATCCCTTTTTTAATATTCGAATTTTCAAATCGATACTTCACCATCCATGACATCAGTTTGTCATTAATTGAACAATACCCATTCCCATAATAGTCTAACTCACATTGACAATCCATAGGGAAAAGAAACCACGCCTGCAGACTGTCATTACCATCTAACCTTCGATCATAAACATTTACTCTGACCAACCCACTGCATTGGGTGTGCAAAGGGGGAAATATTTTATCAATATTTTATTAACCTTAATACTCTTCTGTTTGTATCTTAACCTCAACTGATAAAATAAATTAGGCAACGCAAGTTCAATACAACTGAAATTACTTGCTGAAACACCTTTAACAACACTAATTTTTATATCATCCACATCCATTCAAAACCTAAACATTAAAAATAAAAATACATAAATTATAATTCTAAACAGTCTTAAAGTACATTTGACTCTTTAACGTAATTTTGCATTCTTTTTCCACTAACAATAGCAGTCACTAAATATATGACACCCTTCTGAATACTTCCAACATTTCCCAACAACGTATCTTTGTAGTCCGTCCAAACATCAACTGGGAAAAACCAGTTCACAACTTTTATCCCGTGACGACCGTACTCTTTGTCCTTGCTACCAACGAGCTTGAATCTCATTTTCTTTAGCATCCGAAACCGGTCGGATTGGTCAACATCAACAATCTAGGTCTCAAGATTACGCTCACTAACTTCAATAAATATCTTGTCAGGTGTGGGGATGAAATCTGACGGAACGTTATCACTTATGACGAAAAACAATATGTGGTGGACCACAGTTTCGTCTTTAGCATCTTGTCCCAATTGAACATTCTCAATTAATTTTATATCCTTAACCACGATATTGTTTGATTGACGGTCACATCTCTTATTATCCAACTCAATACCATTAAGCAATCTTGACACACCTTTATTATCAAATTTAACGTCTCTTAATTGTTCATCGTACAGTTGTAACTTCCTTATTCCTCTCTTAGTCTTCTTAATATATCGGGAAATATTCTGAACATACTGTTTGCGAATGTACGCCGTCTTAAAAGGTGCACGACCACGGTAACTACACTTATATCCACTAGCTGCCGGTGTCCTTGACCAGCGGTACGTAAGGGGAATCCAATACTGGCTGCTTATACCTCCTTCAATTTTTTATAAAACACTCCAAATCTTTTATCTTACAAATTCTGCAGATTCTCTTACCTCTGTTAACCTTTCTGTTCAGATACCTTAACTTTGATATTTTTTCCCTTTGCTCCTCGTACTTATGAACAAATTTCGCCGGAGCTGACCACCGCCTCTCTTCCCACGGTCCTATTTGTCATGTCAAAAAATGATCTACACACATTTGAGTGAACTGCTCGTAATTCTCGGAATACTCTTCTAAGAAGTACAATATTGTATACCAAAACAATTAACAAAAAAGAAAAAAAGACTGAAAAGGAGAGACAAAATAAGGTACCGAAAAATAACTTCGCCACAATAGTTATCCCACTGCAAAAGCATATTCCTCTTTGTCATAAAATGTTTTCTGATACTAAATATATAGCAAAATTGGACCGCGTGATTAAGTACGAAAATTCCTCATTCAAAATAATTCAAACACATTTATTTTCCCACCTTTGCTTTATGTTTATCATTCTGCAAGAATATTTACTTTACAACCACGCAAATCACCAGAAAAGTGACACGCGTATAGCACTTTCAGGCAAAAGAATCAAAAGCACTCACACCATTCATATCTGGGCCTGGATGTGACTTCATTTTAACCACATCCATACATGTGTCCGTAAGTACAACAATGGATGGCCCAAATAGAAATCAATTTTTCCAAACACAATTTGTTTTATGTCATTTTCTTCGCTCTTTATTTATTTATATATTTATTTTTATTTTTTATAAAGGAATTAAAGCTAGTGAGTTGACCAGAACTCTTGAAAAAGGTTCAAATTTTCACCATAGTCTATACTTCCTCATCCCAAAACTATGGCCTCCCACGTATCCGAAAATTTAAAAAACTCATATAATTTTTTTTCTTAAAAAGGGATTTTCATATATATATATATATATATTATTTTTGCAATATATATATTGGGAGGGGTTTAACTCATCTGTTTAAATCACTTGAATTAATCGTTGGTTAAGAATTTTTTTACCTCACTTAGGTGGTCGAATATCTTTGTATAACTTACCTCGTTTGTTAAATTTGTTATATCGTTGTGATTGTGTTTGACTTTTCCAATATTAAATGTCCATATTAATATATAATATATATTATTTATCTCAATAATAATAATAATAATAAACTCAATAATAATAATAATAATAATAATAATAATAATAATAATAATAATAACTCATACATTTGTTAGGTAACGTATATCAAGCCCATATAACAAACTTATTTTTTTATTGTTCCCACCAAACTGTAGAGAGGTGTTTTGCTTGCCAGAGGAGTCGCTGTCCCTTTACTACAACCCTTCTTCCCTCTTTTTTCCATGGCCACCTCATCTCTACTTTTTCTCCTTTTTCTCTCTTTTCTTTTCACTTTTAAGTGCTCAAAACACATGGCCAATTGGGCCTACTCTGTCCTTGTGGAGGACTCTCTATTGAGGTTTCGTATGGGATGGAATTGGTTGTTTTTGACTTTTGAGTTAGGCCTTGTTAGAAAATAAGATATTTTAATAATTTTTTAATTTTTTTATAAAAAAAATATATAGAAAAGTAGAGATAATGATGTGATAATTTATAATAATTTTTTAAATTTTTGACTAAAACAGAAAGTTGCCAAATGAGGCTAATTTGAGATTAAAAAGTCTCGTTTGAGATAGATTTTTTGATTTTTTTGACTCTTGTGAGAAAAAAATGAAATGATTATGGTTTGAATGTGACATTTTTAACTCTTTTGGAAAGTGAGTTAGTAGCTACTTCCCAACTTTTAACCTATTTTGGGTCATATCATCTCTCATATTTTTTATACATTTTTTTTTATAAAAAAACTAAAAAAAAAAAAAATTAAAAAGTCAATTTTTAACCATCTTCCTAAAATAATCTTTTAGTTTATTAATTTTTTAACTTATTTGATCTTTTTATGATTATTTTAACTAAAAAATCTAAAAAAATTCATATGTCAAACTAGTTAAATTAATTGAAATAATAACATTAAGCTACATTGGATGAATCTAATCAATGGCATAAGCCCATTATATCAACATGATTGGCTTCCTTTTCAAGGCATTATTTAACTTCACATGGGTACTCCCCCAACCACTTAGTTTAAAATTGAATTGGGACCCATCACTATTAATAGTGATGAATAATGTTGATAATTAGATCAAAATAAAATAATAATAATAATGTATAATTTAAAAATCAAAGTGAGAAATAATACATATTTTAGAGGATGAAAGTGTAATCTATCCAACTGATAACAGTAAGTAATATTAAGTCAACAAATAAAACTTATTTGATTGGTCATAATTATCACTTATATATGAATCTTATTCTCTATGATATGTTGTATTTGATCTTTTAGAATTTTTCTCTTTCATTTTATAATTTTTTTTATTAATTATATGTAAATAAAAAAAAAAAAAAAAAAAAGAGTTTACTCAAAAAGATCCATCAATGGGATAAGGCCTATCATATCAACATGATTGGTTTTCTACCTTACACATTATGATCATTTAACATGACATGGGTACTTTCTCAAACCCTAGTTTCAAGTGCATTGGACCATCACCATTGTTGTTTGTCATTCTTGGCAATGTAGTTGTGCATTCAGTTGTTTAGTGCAGTTTTTATAAATTAAAAAATAAAATTTCAATTTTTTTTAATTTTATAATAATAAGTTTTTAATTTTATTTTATTAACTTATTTTTACTTGTTAAATTATAAGCAAAAACCGTATCAAACACATTAATACAAATTTTCAAACAAAAAATATATAATTCCAATAAATTGCACGAAATTTAGACATTAGCTATTACCAAAAATGGGTATGAAAAAGCATACCTCACTCTACACACACCCAAACAATTTAAAAATATATATAGAATATAAATATCATCATCAGCTGATAAGAGTGTGTAGAGTGATTTCATCATTATATCAAATATTTAATTATTGTGTGAGCCTAACCATAAGAGAGGTGTTTAATGCCCACACGTGCATGCCACCACATCTCAAGAGTCAATAAATTTAATTGTACAAAATTAAATTTAAATCACACATGGCTATATGAGAGTAACGTTAGCAAGTAAATAATCAATTTTGACATGAATTTATATGAGTAAACAAAGAAAATAAAAATTAGTAATTTTAAATGCCCAAAATTAGAACATAGAAAAAGCATAGTAAATGTATAGTATGATTCACATTCATTTTGAATGTGATGTGACGTGAATCACAGTTGAAA
The DNA here is from genome assembly GCA_025200525.1 of Camellia lanceoleosa. Lineage (NCBI taxonomy): Eukaryota > Viridiplantae > Streptophyta > Magnoliopsida > Ericales > Theaceae > Camellia > Camellia lanceoleosa. Next base: position 16,139,153 of record CM045762.1, on the reverse strand, counting down.
CAATATTTCAATCACAATAAATTCTATGTGCTCTTTCTGTGTTCTAATTTTATACACTTAGCATTATTGAAAAGAAACCATTTTCCCCTTTAATTTTTAGTGTAATAATGTTGCGTGTATAAAATTTAAATTTATTCTAAATATGATAGAACCACACTTAGAATGAAAAACAAAAAAGACCATACCTAAAATAAATAATTCATTTCATCTTTCTTTATTTCGATTGAAGCCCTCAATACAATACATATGAGATAATATCAATAAGGAAGAGAAAAGAGGACAAGAAAAAGGGACCGGGCATAGTGTTTGTGAGAAACTAACACTAACTCACAAGACCACAAATACTAGAAGCCAAAACCCAAAAACTAGCTAACAAAACTTATAACCCACTGAAGACTCCAACTAAACTTACATGTTGCCATCTTACAACCTTTTTAAGACCAGACCCTCCTAATTGGATCTCTCTTTGTCCTTCAGTTCTAGGTCAATAAAGGATTTTCTTTGTTGATCAAAAGAGAGAAAAAAAAAAAAAAAAGCATTGTCTTGGTGTTGAACAATTTGGATTAAAGCCCAAGACCAAGCCCATGATCCACCACGCCCTACAACCTAGCCATTGGCCTGCTATATTGATCGGCCCATAGGCCCAATCAAAAGCCCATGATCCATTACACTTACACCCCAAACATAGTGGAATTAATTGTACCTCTTGGGTTCAAATGTTATTGACCCGTTCTGTTGACCCGGCTCAATAAGATTTTATCTAAAAAAATATAAAAAATTACAAATAAAACTCCATTCTTATAATAAAATAAAATCAAAATTTTTTTATTTTGTCAATTTAGATTCAAATTTTTTGATTTGTTTTCAATGCAAACCATTTACCTATTTTCATTAAGTAAAATTGACGAAAAAAGAGTATATAAGTATACATAAAACATATAAAAAAAACTTTTTTTTTTCAAGTTTAATGATTAAAATATCATTTTATCATTACTTTTACTTAACAGAAATATACAAATGATTTAAATAGAAAGCAACTTAAAATATTAGAATTTAAATTGATAAAATTAAAAATTTATAATTTATTTTGTTATAAGAGTCAAATTTTGACTTTTTTTTATTTATAAACACTACAACAAAAAACATTTTTGGCAACGTTTTTTAGCAACCAAATTGAATTTAGTTGCCAATTGTATGTTTCTGACGAGAATATACGTGTTGGTCGCCAAAAAATACACTATTAGCAACAAATATCTCAATTGTTCGCCAAAAATGGATGGCGCCAATTTTTTTTTTTTGCGCGGGAGCGCTAAAAATGTTTTGGCGATCAAATTAATATATGGCGACGAAACTTTTTGTCGCCAATTGTGACGTTTTGGCGACAGAATTAAAATAGTCATTGAAAGGTGAATGATATTTATGGTAACATAATGATTTTCGTCGCCAATAAATATTTTGTCAAAACGACGTCGTTTTGAATCTGTCTTTCTTTTTTTTTTAATGACCTTTAGGTGAATAAACAAGATTGACCTAATATTCATCTCATTCTACAACCTGAAGTGGCAGCAGAAGATAAAGAGGTATGTCTTCTCTCCCTCTTCTTCGTCTCTCTTTCCCTCTCCATCTCCCTCTCACTCTCTCACACTGTCTCATCTTCCTCTCTTTCTTCTTTATCATCAATTTCATTCTCTTGTTCGGCATGGCAGAACACAACACAACATTGATATTGGGACTGATTTTTCCCTCACTCTGTCACACTCTCTCATCTTCCTCTTTTTCTTCTTTGTCATCAATCTAATTTTTCAGACTGATATTTTGATTTTTTGGACTGATATTGTGATTTTCAGGACTGATATATTCTAATTTTTGGACTAATTTTGGAACTAATTTTCGGGACTGGTATATTCTGAATTTCGGACTGATTTTGGAATTGATTTTTGGATTTTGGGATTGAAATTCTGATCTTGTATTTTTTGGGGATTGATATTATAATTTTGGGACTGATTTTGGGGCTGATATTTTGATTTTGGGACTGATTTTGGAACACAGGAAAACACTTCATTGTTTGTTTGTTGTTGTTGTTCATTATCAAAGACTCATAGACAACACTTCATTGTTCATTTTGATTTTGGGACTGATTTGGGTTCAAAATTCTTTTTTTTTCTTCATAGATTTATTGTCCTAAAATAATATTCACTAATCAAAAATCTATGCATGGTTTCCTTCGTTAGAAACAAAATATTAATGATTTTTATAAAATCAAGTACTTGTATTTTGATTTTTTATTAAAAGTTTGGTAGCTTATGTAATTACTTTCCTTTCATCTCTTTTGGCACAAATTTCTTTATGTACATGTATGTTTGAGTTAATGCTTTTGTCACCAAAAAGCAGATTCAATATATTAATATTTTATCCATTGACAATATTGTGGAATCAATAATTTGTTATGAATGTGGTATTTGAGTATTTTCTCTCTCTCATCAGGCATGCTATATTTGCTTTTCATAGTAAACTTAGATTAAGTGTTCAACGTTCTTTATTGATGTTGTGGTTTTGGCACTTTTATGAAGAAGCTAATTTCTTTAGTTCAAAATATAATACATGTGGAACCTGGACAACAATGTTAAATTCATTGTACTGATTGATGCATAATGTCTTTAGCATGTAGGTCTTCATGGGACTTTTGTTTATTTATTTACTTTTTTTGAATTTTGTACAGCTTAAAAAAATTGAAGTTATTTGACTATAAACACAACATGACAGAATGATTCACTATTGAAAAGTGTTTTTTGGTTGGTGAATTCTTTGAAATATGATCTGTTTATTTCTTTTTCTTTCATTACACAACTAGTGTGTTAAGATTTGCACTTTTATGAGTCTATTTGGTTTCTTTAATCCACTTGGTTGTGTCTTAATTAAAGTTGATAATCTTAGTATGTTTCACCGTTCTTATCCTTTTTGTTTTTGTTTTTATTTTTGTTTATTAATTAATTAATTAATTTATTTTGTTTTTACCTTATTGTCCAGATTCTTGTGTACAAGAACAAGAACAAAAGGCTACAAAGAGGAGTTGGAAGAGCGCATTGTACAGCTAATTGCATCATTATTTTGTAAGGCTATGAAATTTATATTGAGTTGAAGACTGAAAACAGGTCGTTTGATGCTAAATTCACAAAATTGCTACATCATCATGACACATTATCTAAGCAAACTACTATTGGCTATAAGGCTGTGTTTTTCTTTTTTTTTTTTTCTTTTTGAATTGGGGCAGTAAGGCTATGTGATTGTTGATTTTAGGAGTGGAATTGGATCCATAGTAAATTTAATTACTCATATTTTTACAAAATAAAATAGAAATGTAAGTAAAAAAAGTATTATTAATAATAACGCTTTCTTCATTTATTATACTAATTCCATACATGGCACGTCTATGTTTCAATTTGAATTTTAGAGATCTATTGAACATGCACTAGCTTTTCCTCTTCTTTCTTGGAGTTTGGTCTAATGTCATTTATTTACTTGCTGATAAATTTGTGAGCTAGGATATATTGGCCCTGTTTGGTAGAGCTGTGGAAAAGTGCTTATAACTTATGCCTAAATAGCTTATAACTTATAACTTTCAGCTTAAGCTGATTTCCAGCTTATTCTTAAAGCATCTCATGCCCCACTCAAAGAATAAGCTGATTTCTGACTTCCAAAAAGGTATAAGCTATAAGCTATAAGCTAAACCAAACACTTCAAAATAACTTAAATTAAGTTGAAAGCTGAAATAAGCTGTAATTAAGCTCTGCCAAACAGGCACATTAGGACCCATGTATTAAGCCGAATTAACTTATTTTGTCACTGTAGCAATTTTTAACAACTCTCTCTGTCTCTCTCTACTTGATATATGAAAATTGTTAATAATATCAACATTTTTCAATATTATGCTTGTAATCTTCTCTCTCTCTCTCTCTCTCTGTGTGAAAGTGCATATTAATTCAAGTTTAATTGTTTTTCAAAGCTCTAGTTTGTCCTTGACCTCAGCACCTTTAGGTAATTGAGTTGAATTTGAATTTCTCAGATCTTTAACCTCAGCTTGTTTAGGTAATTGAGTTGAATTTGAATTTCTCAAATCTTTGACAAGCTGCACATGATTTATTACTGTTGAATATACTCCATGCTTGTCATATCCTGCTAAAAATGGGACCATTAGTAGAGGCATATAACATTCATTTCATGCCCACTCTCCATTAATTTCATGTATAGTGCGATTTTAATTTAAACTTTGATTTACAATTCAAATGTTATAGGTTATTGGCTAATGCAAAGAGATAAAAAAGTTGCAATCATTCGTTGGAGGCAATTACTACATCAAGTAAGCTTTAACTATATTTTAGGGCATTTTTAATTTATTTAGAGAATTTTGAGACTTTTTTTTATTAAATTTGTGGCTGTTAGAAGCTTCACATTTTCAACCTAATGTTTTGAGCATCCATGATATGACAAACACTTAGATGACTTGGGAACTATTTGACATGTAAACAAAATAAGACCAAATGCGATGAGTAGGGATGGCTGCTATATTTGGTTTCAAAATCTCAATTTCATGTCTAACTCAACAAAGAAATACGTCAAATAGCTAAAATAGATGAATATGCTTTTCCAAGAATAACTAAACTAATATGTAACAATTTCAAGACCACAATTTATATAGCAATTGTAATCTATATATCAATTTCACCGAAACCACCGAAACTTGGCACGGCCAGATTGTTCAACCCTAAATAGACTTGTAGGAACAAACGGGACCTCGATTGGATCTCCGGTTAGAAAATTAGAAGGAAAATTGTAAAACACAAGACTTAAAAGGCCCATTCGGAGGTCGAAATTGCGAAATGACCACCGAAATCACCGAAACTTGGCATGGACAGCTTGTTCAAGCCTAAATAGACTTGTAAGAATAGACGGGACCTCAATTGGATTTTCAGTTAAAAAATTAAAAGGAAAAATGTAAAACACAAGACTTAAAAGGCCCCGTTCGGGGGCTGAAATTTCGAAATGACCACCGAAACAACCGAAACTTGGCACAGATAGCCTTTTCAAGCCTAAATAGACTTGTAAGAACAAACGGGACCTTGATTGGATCTTCAGTTAGAAAATTAGAAGGAAAATTGTAAAATACAAGGCTTAAAAGGCCTGTTCGGGGGCCGAAATTGCGAAATGACCACTGAAACCACCAAAACATGGCACATACAACTTTTTCAAGCCTAAATAGACTTGTAGGCATAAACGGGATCTCGATTGGATTTCCGGTTAAAAAATTAGAAGGAAAAATGTAAAACACAAGACTTAAAAGATCCTTTTGGGGGGCCGAAATTTCGAAATGACCACCGAAACTTGGCACGAACAGCCTTTTTAAGCCTAAATAGACTTGTAGGAACAAACGGGACATCTATTGGATCTCTGGTTAGAAAATTCGAAGGAAAATTGAAATACACAAGACTTAAAAGGCCCGTTCGGGAGTCGAAATTGCGAAATGACAACCAAAACCACCAAAACTTGGCACAGACAACTTGTTCAAACCTAAATCAACTTGTAGGAACAAACGGGATCTCGATTGGATTTCCGGTTAAAAAATTACAAGAAAAAATGTAAAACACAAGACTTAAAAGGCCCATTCAGGGGCCGAAATTGCAAAATGACCGATGAAACCACCGAAACTTGGTACGAGTAGCTTGTTCAAGTCTAAATAGACTTGTATAAGCAAACAGCACCCGATTGGACTTCCCGTTACAAAATTAAAATCAAAATTGTGAAATTCATATCGAGGTTTTTTTTTTTTTTGTCAATCTAATATTGTTTTTTCTTTTTTCATGTGACAGATTGGCAATGGTAGAAAATAGTTCGGGCTACATCAGAAGATTTGATTTTGTGTTTTTGGAAATATTTTGACATAGGATTTGGGTAAATGATTTATGGATTAAATATTTAGCATCAAAATATTTGGTGTTGTGTTTTTGCAAATATTTTGACATAGAATTTTGGTAAATGACTTGCTAGTTAGATGTTTAGCATCAAAATATTTGGTTGTGTTTTTGAAAATATTTTGACATAGGATTTGGTAATGTATTTATAGGTTTGATATTAATCGTTTGTAAGTACTTTAGTATGCATGTTTTAGATTGTCAGAGAATTGTAATTATGTTTGTGGGAGCCAAATTAATAGAAGAGTCAGCAGGAATGTACCCCAGAAGTCAGAGACTATTCGGCTCCGTACTAATCGACTAAGATACCGAATATATAGAAATTCCTGAATGGATGGGAAGACGTATGTTGGAATAAACAAAAGGATAATAAGCAGAAAGTGGGCTCTGGACCCGAGGTTCAAAAAATGAGTATAAATGCAAGAGCTTCAGATTTAGAAAGGTATGTAAGAATCATTTCACTAAACTTAGTAAAACAAGCTTTCTTGAGTATAAGAACTGACTTGCCCATCGGAGTGCTAACCCCGACACCCCCGACCGGAGTGTTCGTCTTTGCAGGTGACTAAGCTGAGGATCAAGAGCGTCTCTCAGGATCTGAAGAGTATTTCCAAAACCACTTCCTCACAATTGGCGCCGTTTGTGGGAATACTCAAGCACATCCATAGTAGGCGTGATGCAAGATCCTCCGATAGCCACTGACGCGATCACACAGAGAGTCGACCTCACTCCGGCAAATACGCTCGAGAAAGAAATCATCGCTGCAAGACGTGCCTTGAATGTTGATTCACAAATGACTTCAACGCAGGAGATGATGCTAGCCATCATGGAACAAGCCAAAAGGACCAAACACAGTTTAGACAGCACCATCGCTGAGAACGATCGCCTTCACCGCGATCTGGCCTTGGAAATAGTAAAGTCCAAACAAACAGTGCGCCGGGTTTCTGAGCGACCCCCAAGGGCAGGCGATCTACGGTTTCAGGCTCGACAGCAAAACGCTGATGCTAGCTGTGCTTCAGCCTATTACTTTGAGTTGACTAAAGACGAACGTCTCCGGCGAAGTGTTCTGCATGATGATATCCATATGATATTGTAGACGCGCCCTTGGGCCTCTCTTCTACAGTTCGGACTCCCTTTTGTTTGTGTTGCGGTTCTAAATCTGAACCAAAGAGTCCAACTCTAGCAAATCGTTTTGAAGAAAAATAGATTTTGAAAAAAGTAGTGCCAAACATGGATTGCTTTTCCAGATTACAGAGTCGCCACCTAAATATTTTAAAACGGAAAATTTAGGAAACCCTGACTCGGTGCCGAAGGCCACATGTCCGTCATCACCAAAGTGGTCTTGGCTCGGGAGCTTGGGTACGATTGGGGAAGGTCAGCTATGAGCACCTCTTCGCCTGGGTTCAAGACCGGCCTCTACTAACCGTGATATCCGATTTTGAAAACATTACATGCTCTTATTCCGGTTATTAGCTTAGAATTACTATGTTATGCGCACAGTAAACAAGTATAGACCAAATTGCCTAAATTGGAAATAAACATTGCATATCCGTTTTGTCTCGAAAAACGTGTTGGTTTTTGCTATTCGCAAGTAGGCTAAAATACAGATTTCAATGAGTTGTTCCAACTCACGCAATCCAACCTCCACCCACAGGCATTCAAACAGTTTATAACACATAAGCATTTAGCCGCATGGCAATCATACTGTCATGGCAAACATTCACACGCATGCGATATGCTAAAGCGTAAAAACTTACATCGTACTCCGTGCCAAAACAATAACCCGGTTAGCAAACATGCATGACCTAGTTCATGTTAAGTGGCTAATGCAACACAGGCATAGATGCAATCTAGAGTAGGCTCGGCTAGCCCTAAACATGGCATGTGAAATGCGCGAGTAGCACGTATTCAATTTGGAATTGAAAATTGCAATGCAGTTTGTATGATGTACCGAGACCGGTGCATGTCAACAAATGCATGGATGCACGCATGCATAGCATAATGTATGCTAAAATAAGTATGCCCTAATCTACCATCGAAAGCGGGTAAATAAAAGGGATAGAAAGAAATGGGGGTTTGGAAGACATACACCCACTCACACACACTTATTACAATTTTGCCCTCACTCAGAAGGACCAAAAGAATATACAAAACCGAATAACTAATTAACTACGCAAGCTAATTAATTACTACAAATTAACTAAATTAACCAAATAAATTAATTAATCTAATTAAATAGTAAACCGCCCAGATGAGGGCAAATGCAAGGCCGAATCGTTTCTGAATCAAGACCGCTATGCACGGATTGTCTCTGTTTCCCCTACTATCCTCTTCTGAAAATTGCCAAAGTCCTGTGGAGTGCCTCTCAGCATCTGGGAGTACCAGGCCGGGGTAGAGCACCACCGGCTAAAGAAGGAGGCCACCGCACTAGATGAAGTTATCGGCCGGCAATTGACTATCGGTCAAGACTAAATAGTGCCCCGGCACTTAACACCGCAGTAACTCGCAACCCACAAAGACAGAGAGGACAACAACATGCATGGCAATGTGATTCAAGGTATTTATGCACTACACACACCCCTTATCATGTTATTGACTCAAAGGGGCATGTGCTTCAATTCCCGGATCATCAATCGCGCATTTCCATGCATGATGGCCCTAAGAACCAAGAATGCAACTTTGATTTCAAATGCATGCAATGCAAACAAGCAAACAAGGGTGCTCAACCTCCATCATACTTCACTTCAAGAGGCCAAACATGCACAATACAAATGCAACCCCAAACATGTCAACTAGGCATGCAACATGGACTATGCAATATGTTCATGCAAAGGGTTCAAGCAAGCATGCAAGGTAAGCATGCAAACCAATGGAAGGATGGTCTTATGCATGAATTAGGCAACTCAAATAGTCCTAAATCAGTGGCCAAAATGCTAAGTCAAGAGGGTCAAACACACATGCACACATGCACGAGTTAAGACACCAACACTTAAGCACAATTAAGCAACTCTTAAACACATCTAAGAGGCACAAACATGGACTATTAGCATACATGAAAAGCTCTGAAATTCATGCAAAACATGGGGCCAAACCAACTAACAAAGCAAGCCAAACAAGGCATACAAATGGCTCAAGCATTAAGGCAAGCCCATGAGGCTTTGAACCACACTTAGCACAACCACACATGGCAATACTTAAACACTTAAAAACAGAGTTTTAACACATAAAACTAAGCCTAAAGGACCACCTAGATGGCATCTAGATGACATGAATCCAAAGGCATGCATTAAAGCCAAAACATGGAGCATTTAATACATACTTTTAAAGCATTAAAGAGGCATGCTAAGCAATCAAACAAACATGTATGAAGGACTGAAATAGCATGCAAAATGGTTCCAAACCGTCAAAAATGAAGCAAGCAAGGCATGCTACACACTCATGCTTTTAAGACCAACAAGCCCAATGCAAAGAGGACCCAAGATACAAGCCAAGATTGACCAGAACAACTTAGGACAGACCTAAAGCATGGAAAAATAAGCATGCATGCTTCATGGATCTAGGCCTAAAACATGCTAGAAATAAAGGCATACAACCTAGGCATGTTAAGGGACTATTAAGGCATTACAAAGCAACTATGCAAAGCATGCAAGGAGTGCTAAAACCAACACTTAGCAATGTCATATTAGGGCATAATAAACATAAAATGCAGCGAAGACATGCTCAAAACACAACCAAACATGGTGCTCCTTTGGAGGCCAAAACTTGTCCTTTTCAAGGACATCAAGGAGAGGGGGTGGCCCTCCCCTTTTGGAGACTTTATGGCACCATCTCCACCACTGAAATCCCTCAAGATTTCAGTGGTGGAGAGGCCCAAGCACAAAAATCTCGGATCTCTATAAAATGGCACAAAAATGGGCCTTTTCAAGGCCTAAGGGGGGGTCAAACTTGCTCAAACCACAAAACACTCTTAATAAACAATAAAGAGGCTTAAAAAACAGAACTTTTATGTGTTAAACACTAAGCACAAAAACAGTTCTAAGCTATGCAAAAATGGAATGCAAGAATGGGGGAAAAAGGAGTAGTTGGCTCACCCTTGTAGACCTCTTCAACAATGGTGATGTGGTTGCCTCCTTGAGCACCAAACCAGCTCCAAAGCTCCAAAACAAACCTCTGGACCTTCAAGAACCCAAGGAAGGTGAAAACACTAGGTGTTGGTGAGCAAAAGTATGACACAAACACCTAGTGTACAAAACAAGAGAGAAGAAGAGAGATAGGATATGTATCTATCCTAACCCTAAAAACCAGAGCTTGGCCTGTCTAAAATGTCTAAAATTTTGTAACCCTAAGCCAAGAAGAGGAGTGGTCCTCTTATAGGCAAGCAAAGCTTGCAAAGCTTACAAGCTAACTAAGAGGGTCATCCCTCCATACACGCAGTATGGAGGGGAACCAAAACTATACAAATTGTCGAAAATATCTCATAAAGAAATCAAGACAAGGTCCCACGCAAGAAGAGTGCCATTTTGACAAAACTTAGTGCTTGCCGGCACAAAGAGTGCCGGCACAATAAAGTGCCGATGGCAACACCACCAAATGGTGGCCTCTAGCCAAGGTGTGTGGGGATGCCTCAGAAGGCATTCTCTGCCTCCAAGAAGCACAAGTGTTTGGTGCAAAACCAAACACAAATAGCCAAGTTCGGAGGTCCCGAGGCAAGGCGCGTGAGTCGAGAACTCCGAACTCCAAACAAACACAAACATGGGTAATCACCGAAGTGTTCGAGCTGACGACCAAGTCTTGAGGACGGTCAAAAATGGGGTGTCTACAGATATACAAATTGAAAGCCCTTGGTCAGACATGCAATCCACCCTCTTGGCCCTCAAAGAAGAACTCACGCCAGCAAAGCGACCCCGAGAATCGCCAAGCATCGCCTTCGACGACTCTGACTTGATCGGCGTAACACTCCCTCACATCGACCCATTAGTTGTCGCGCTACGCGTAAACCAGTTCACCGTCAAACGCGTTCTTATAGACCAAGGCAGCACTTCGGAGGTCATGTATTATAAAACCTTCATCAAACTCGGGTTCACCGAATCGGACCTGACTCCGGCCCCTTATCCACTATTCGGCTTCAATGCCAACCCCGAATACCCACTGGGAAAGATCAACCTACCCGTTCGAGCGGGTTCTAGAACGGTGGATGTAGAATTCCTGGTTGTCCGGCTGCCATCGCCGTACAATATCATCATGGGGCGATTGTGGTTGCATACCTTACAGGCCGTCCCGAGCACCTACCATCAATTGTTACGTTTCTCAACAGAACACGGCATTGAACAGATCCGCGGCTCCCAAAAATTGGCACAAGCATGTTACCTCCTGGCCGCCAAAATGCCAAAGGAATTGTAGGTAAATTCCATTAAGGTACCCAACCGGGAAATCCTCGATGACGTCGGGCGGCAACTAAGCGAAAAGGCCACGGAAGGTTTAGACCGAGTTGAAATCGATGGAAGCCCGGAGAAGTTCTTCATGATCGGCACCTCTTTAAACCAAGCCGATAAACAGCAGCTGATCTCCTTTCTACTAACCAACCTCGACGTCTTTGCGTGGACTCCGTATGAGATGCCGGGTATAGACCCATCAGTTTCACAGCACCACCTGAACGTCGACCCCACATGCAAGCCCATCATTCAGAAAGGCCGTCGGTCTGCCACAGAGCACACTGCCGCCGTCATAGAAAAAGTCGACAGACTGCTTGACGCCGGGGCAATTAGAGAAGTCACCTACCCCACGTGGCTCTCCAACACGGTGGTGGTGAAGAAGAAAAATGGAACCTAGCGAGTGTGCATCGACTTCATGGATCTGAACAAAGCTTGCCCCAAGGACTGCTTTCCCTTACCTAGAATCGACCAACTTGTCGATGCAACGGCGCGCCACCAACGCATGAGTTTCCTCGACGCTTACAGAGGCTATCATCAGATCGCCATGCATCCGGATGACCAGGACAAAACTGCATTCCTCACCCCCAGAGGGACCTACTGTTACAAAGTTATGCCTTTCGGGCTGAAGAATGCAGGGGCAACTTACCAAAGACTAGTCACCGCTATGTTCAAAGAACAACTCGGCCACACTATGGAAGTCTACATCGACGATATGGTGGTCAAGTCCAAAGAAGAAAAGGATCACATAGCCGATCTAGAGAAGACATTTGGCATCTTGCAAATACGTAATGAAACCAACGCCCAAATGCGCTGCTTGGAATTGGCTCCGCAAATTCTCGGGTTATATCGTCAACCATCGTGGAATCGGCCAACTCGAGGCAAGTCATAGCACTGGAACCGGTTCCCTCTAATCGCTGAAAGAAGTCCAAAAGTTGATGGGGATGGTCACGACTCAATAGATTCATCACCGGTCAACAGACCGCATGCAGGCATAATTCTTCCAGACGCCACGCCAAGGCAAAGCTTTTGAATGGTCCGCTGAGTGCGAGGCGCTTTTCACTGCTCAAGACTTACCTCCCCAAGACTTTCGACAACACCGACGGGGGTGACCCCTCATTCTCAGATCTCGCGCTCCGATAGGGCACAACAGAGTATTATTAAAAGAAGAGGAAGGACAGCAACGACCAGTATATTATGTGAGCAAAGCAATGGTCGATGCTGAGACACGTTATCTTCCGCTAGAAAAACTAATCCTAGCCTTGGTCATGGCAGCAAGAAAGCTGATGCATTACTTCCAGGGGCATAGCATCGGGGTGATAACAGATTATCCCCTCCGATCAGTACTACAGAGTGCAGAAGCTTCAGGACGTGTTTCAAAATGGGCTCTTGAACTCGGCCAATATGACATTCAGTTTTTACCCAAAACCGCAATCAAGGGACAGGTGCTGGCCGACTTTGTTGCCGAATTCACAGGCGGGCTTTCTGACCTTAAACCTGCCGACGTTCTTCCAAAGGCCAAAGTTCGATCAAAGCCAAACTGGAGAATTTATGTCGGGGATATTTGGCAGCTATATTGTGATGGATCATCCAACCAACGGGACTGCGGTGCCGGCGTAGTAATCATGTCTTCCGACGGCGCAGTAATAGAGCAGGCCGCCAAGCTTGGCTTTGAAGCATCAAATAACGAGGCCGAGTATGAAGCCCTTCTAGCCGGTCTACGGAATGCACATATTCTCGGCGCTCGGCGTTTGCTAGTGTTTTGTGACTCAAAATTGGTCATCAACCAGCTAAAGGGAGAATACGCTGCAAAAAATGACCGTATGACGGCCTATATGAAAGCGGCCAACTCTTTGCTAACGAAGTTTGACCATCACGAATTGAATCAAATAACACGTGATCAGAACACATACGTAGATGCCCTGGCGTGCCTAGCCTCCGCCATCAATTCTGAGCTCAAACGGACAATTGAAGTAGGTTTTATCCCGGAGCTGAGTATTGGCCCTTTGGAGGAAACCCATGTCAACATTATCGAATCCGCGCCAAGCTAGATGGACCCCATTGCCGGATTCCTCTCTTCTGAACAACTCCCAGAGGACAAAAAAGAAGCACACAAGCTACGCAATAAGGCCCTGCGATACTATCTGGATCCACAAGGAGGGCTTTATAAAAAGTCCATCTCCGGTCCCTATTTGGAATGTGTACACCCGGATAAAGTGGAGGAGCTTCTAACTGAGATACATGAGGGCGCTAGGTGCCCACTCGCGACGCCTCGCCCATTGAGCTATAACACAGAGGTATTATTGGCCGACAATGAGAGTCGACGCAGAAAATTACGTTAAAAGATGCGAACAATGCTAAAAGTTCTCCCCACTAACCCATTTGCCCACCGAAGGGTTAAGCTCTATCACCAGTCCCTGGCCGTTTGCTCAATGGGGGCTTGATATCGTAGGACCATTGCCAAGGGCCCCAGGAAACAAGTGATTCTTAATCGTAGCAACAGATTACTTTACAAAATGGGTCGAAGCAGAGGCTCTAACACACATACGAGATGCCGACGTAAAACGATTTGTATGGAGAAACTTCATTACGCGATTCGGCATTCCAAGAGCGCCATTTCGCATAATGGCACCTACCGATTGTGGCGATACCGAGAGTTATGCAAAGAAATACAGATCATGCCTTACTTTCACGCCTGCACTTCAAAGTAACGGTGCCAAGCCTCTAACAAAACAATCTTGGACGACATCAAAAAGAGGCTGGAAAAAGCTAAAGGCGAATGGGTCGAAGAATTGCCAAGTGTATTGTGGGCGCATCGCACAACGCCGAGGAGGTCCACCGGTGAAACGCCATTCGCTTTATGCTTCGGAACCCAAGCAATCTTACCCTTGGAAATCGGCCTCCCGACTTTGAAATCGCAAGCCTTTGATACGGGCCGAAATGACATGATGCTCGCCCTGGATCTGGATCTAATCGAGAAACGAAGAGATCGCGCCCTGGCCTCAATGGCACGGTATCAGCAGCAGCTTGCTAAGTCATACAATCAACGAGTTCAGTTGCGCCGTTACGCCCCAGGAGAGCTGGTCTTGAAAAAAGTACTTCCAGCCGACCGGAGACTGGCGAACGGAAAGCTGGGTCCGAACTAGGACGGCCCCTATCAAGTCGACTCCATTGCAGGAACAGGAGCATATCGGCTCTTGGATATGTTCGGAAGAAGCCTGCCACGGCCTTGGAATTCAACACATCTACGAAAATTTTACCAATGACCCGATTTGTGGGCTTGGTATCTGTACATACTCTGCTGTAATGCAAAAGTTTCTCGTTTTTATTCCTCATCTCGTACGCTTCTTATTTGACCAAACAAGTCTCTGGATTCGGAGCGCCCTTCGTGGACACCACGATTGGCCGAACAAGTCTCCGGATTCGGAGCGCCCTTCGTGGACACCTCGATTGGCCGAATAAGTCTCCAAATTCGGAGCGCCCTTCGTGGACACCACGATTGGCCAAACAAGTCTCCGGATTCGGAGCGCCCTTCGTGGACACCACGATTGACCGAATAAGTCTCCGAATTCGGAACGCCCTTCGTGGACACCACGATTGGCCCTACAAGTCTCCGAATTCAGAGCGCCCTTCGTGGACACCACGATTGGCTGAATAAGTCTCCCGATTCGGGATACCCTTCGTGGGGGTCACGACTTGACTAAAACTACATGATTCTTAATTGGAGCTGATCGACGCATGTTCGAACGTTTACATTACACAATATAGAAGCTGACAATAAATTGCGATAGGACGTTTCATTACGCGCAAAACATTTCAAAAGCTGCTAATAGAGAAATTCTATTTATTAAAAAGCCACCAAACATTTCAAGCATTTGATAAAGAAATTCTATTTATTTAACATTATGGTCCACTAAGTCGGCGTCTTCGTCATCGCTTTTCTCGATTTCGAACTCGGGATACGGAAGGTAATGCCGATGATATAGGGGCGAAGCCGAATTTATACCCACGGACCCAAGAGTTTCCACGGTTTGAAGGGCCTTGATCCAGCCATGCTTGAAACCACGATTTCAGATCGCAGACTTCCTCACCTAGGTTCGCTTTTGGTCTTTTAACCCCGCCTTCAAGCCATTCCGATATCCTCTCATAACCCGAGGCCTCTCGCCTCTCCCCATGCTTTTCGCTTGATCGCCACCACCGACTCGACCGCCGAACACTCTTCACTCCCGGCTCACTCTCACCTTTTCGCGAGCCTCCAGACCACGATTCCTTTCGTTTTTTTCACTCGCCGGCTTCAGGCAGACGATCCCGACTTCATAAGCGCTTATACCCTGACAAATTTCCATGTATGCCATCCCGAAATACTTCGAAATCCCCACGTCCGACCATCGACTTTTGGACCTCCGGCGGAAAAATTTGCCGAGTGAACTCGACTACCACATCTGGATCTTTAATTATAAAATCCGCCTCCGTCATCGGTCTATTCTTCACAAGAACCGCAAAACTCAACGATCGTGGCGCCGCCTCAGGCTCAACTTGCGGTCGTGGGCACGGGGAACCTCCCCGTTGTCCGTCTTTTCGGGGTGATCTGCTTCGACGACTAGGGGGCCTATCTTTTTTTCGATCCATGGATGCTCTTCTTCTTGTGTATAGTTTCGCCGCCATGATTCATTTTGGATCGCTAAACTCACCAATGTTGGCCCTGCTGTTTGGATCGAGCCTGAATAGAAATGAGTCAAATTGTTGGCATGAACTCGCCTATTTATTCTGGGGTATATGCTCGAGAAAACGCCGAAGATCGAGTGCCAAACGTCAGAATTTATGCCTCACCAAATTTCACGATTCTCGAGATAGTCGGCTCATTCGGTTCTCAGCTTGCATACAGCTAAGGCAAGCGCAGATTCATTAATCTCGCTTATATATTGCAAGTGCTATCGCGGTTATCCTAAGATCATCGGGCAAGGGCACTCATTTATATAGTCGCCATATTTTCAAATGATAACGCCAATAAGTTATGCCTCACCAAATTACGATTCGAGAGATAGTCGGCTCATTCGGTTCCTCAGGCTCGCGCCCTGGCTAAGGCAAGGGCAGATTCCTTAATCTCGTCGGCTATATTGCAAGTGCTATCGCCGGTTATCCTAAGATCGCTGAGGCAAGGGCACTCATTTATCTAGTCGGCCATATTTTCAAATGATAACGCCAAATAAGTTATGCCTCAGCCAGCCCACGATTCCGAGATAGTCGGCTCATTCGGTTCCTTAGGCTCGCGCCCTAGCTAAGGTAAGGGCAGATTCCTTAATCTTGTAGGCTATATTGCAAGTGCTATCGCCGGTTATCCTAAGATCGTTGGGGCAAGGGCACTCATTTATCTAGTTGGCCATATTTTCAAATGATAACGCCGAATAAGTTATGCCTCAGCCAGCCCACGATTCAGATCTAGTCGGTTCATTCGGTTCCGTAGGCTCGCGCCCTGGCTAAGCCAAGGGCAGGTTCCTTAAGCTGATCATCCGAGCTCAAAACTGAGTAATATCATTAAGTAATATCATTCTTCATTAGCAAAATTGAGCACAACTCATGACATTTTATATATATTCAAAATAAATAAGCTATAAGCCCGCACAAAATTGTCTGACAAAACGATTGTAACAATACATCAGTAAAATCCTAATACATTTGTGAAAACCTAAAAGTCAATTGCCCAGCTCAGCCTTTGGAATCAGTCTTCAACGGCTCAACATCCACTGCTTTCGTGCGGCATAGTCGGTGAAACTCAACCTAAAGAAGGGCTTTGTGCCAACCATGCTTGAACCTGCTGTTTTCGAACCGCGGGACCTGGTCCATGTATTCGGCAAGCCCAGCATCCTTCCCGGCTTTGAATACTTTGGAGGCAGCCACCTTCATGTCGGCCAACTCACCAGAGGGGCAACCGCCATCGACAATCTGGCCATTGCTTTCGCCTCCGCTTTCTTTTTCGGCGTCCGATCGACGGTAAGGCGAGCCTTTTCTACTTCGGCCTCGGCTCGAGCCGCTTCCTTGTTCGCTCTCAAACCGCATCTTCGCCTCTTCCTCCGCCCTCCAATTGCTGCAAGCGGTCAATCTGTTTGACGGCGTCGAGATGCCGACGTCCCATGTCGGCTATCCTTCCGACGGTCTACAAAGGAAAAACCCAAAAACATAAACCCAACAGTACTTGGATAAAGTGAAGAAAAGTCAAAATACATACCAGAAGTGCCGATTGCGCGGTTAGTGCCGTCGCATTCAGATCTGGTTCCACCCAAAAAGCCTCCATATCAGCCGGCAACGACACGGACGTGGCCACACCGAATGCGACTTCTGGATCTTTAAGCGCCAAAGTATTAGAGGGAACCGGCATGTCCTTTACCATTGGATGAATGACAAAAGGAACAACCTCATTAGATCCCTCCAATCGAGGACGCTTACCACTTTGTTCGTCTGAACCGGCCTTGAGGTCGACAGAACGCTTCCCTGTCTTTTCCTCAAATTTTCGGCTGTCTTCCCCAACCAATGGAGATTCGGCATTCCAATCCTTCGTCTCTTCTAGAACCCCCAAGGACGCTGATTCGGCAACAGGGGGTGGAGTCGAGATTCGATGGCGGGCGACATTTCAAACGAAACGCCCTCCGTTCTTCGCCTTTTTAGCAAGCTTTGTCAGACTCAATTCGGCTATATCCGCGGAGTCTATGACGGGAAGATCCTCTAAGCGTTGAAAAACGTTGGCAGAAGGAAGATCACCAGGTCCCGATGTAAATGGAGGATCGGCGGAATCCAACACCTCCTCAGATTTGGCCTCGGATTGATCTGAGTCGGCGGTATCAGCTACCTCGTTTCGCTCCGAATCGGACCCTTCAAAGCCTACATGCCTCAGGTTTTTGAAGTCGGACAGAATAAGAGCAATAAGTGAATCTTCACCCTTCGGAATCGGTATGTTTTCTGCCGCCGAAAAGGTTGTGTATGTCGGCTCGTAACAAAGCAGAATGTGAGCCGCCCTCCCCTGTCTCTGAAGACTTCGACGGCCGAAATACCTGAGAGCAACCCTAATATCTGAAAGAACGGCATCGTGGGTTGAAGATAGTACCTTTTTCAAACCCCTCCTCGACGAGACGGCCGTAAGATTTCAACGGAATAGGTTTTACAATAAAATGAACGCGACAAAAACAAGGAGATACGGCGACTGCTCGCCTCTCTGTCTAGGAATAGGGTCAACACGATCCTCCCTTCGCCAAATTCGGTTACTGGACAACGACCATAACATCGTCAACTCGTTTCCCAGAGCTGGAAAGCATAGTGATTAGTTGATGGTCGGTATCCTTAGCTCTGAGGAAATAACGCCCTTGCCGACCGGAGGACTTAGCCAAGGCATAGCAGTGCCGGATGGCCGGAATGCCAAGATTAATTCCAAGGCGACGATTCAACGCAACAATCCCTATTATAATTCTAAAGAAATTCACGTTAGGCTGAGAAGGGATTAAATCCCAATGGCGAAGCACAACCCTAAAAAATGGGTGTAGAGGGAAGTAGACTCCACCCTCTACGATTGACAAGAGAGGAAAGACGATTGTTGTCTCGTCCTCCCTCTCCATGTCATGGGTGCCGTCTGCCAAAAGTGACAGACGGACATCATCAGGAATAGAGAAATGGCGTCTAAAACTAGCAATTCGATCTGATGAGAGGAGGTCTTTCAAATGCTTCGCCATACTCTGCAGTTGGCACAGATACGCCAAAGAATAAAATCGGAATAGTTCTCGAAGCAAAGAAGTGGAAAACTTACGGAAGATGAAGATTTTGGAGGAGACAAAATTGCAAGAACGATCCAAAGGCCAACCCAGCGACCGGTATCATGGAATGTGAATATGAAGGGATGCCAATCTTTAAAAACGCAATGAATAGATATGTACGAAGATGCGGGAAATCGGTACGACAACCAAAAGGGGGTGTACTTAGACGTATGCTTTGTGGGCCTGAATACCAAAATTTTGGTTGGGTATTCAAAACTCGGAGCTAAGCACTCCAGCCAACAAACGTTGGGAGAATGCTTGGGGGGCAATTGTGGGAGCCGAATTAATAGAAGAGTCAGTAGGAATGTACCCCAGAAGTCAGAGACTATTCGGCTCCGTACTAATCGACTAAGATACCGAATATATAGAAATTGCCGAATGGATGGGAAGACGTATGTTGGAATAAACAAAAGGATAATAAGTAGAAAGTGGGCTCTGGACCCGAGGTCTAGAAAATGAGTATAAATGCAAGAGTTTCAGATTTAGAAAGGTATGTAAGAATTATTTCACTAAACTTAGTAAAACAAGCTTTCTTGAGTACAAGAACTGACTTGCCCGTCGGAGTGCTAACCCCGGCACCCCTGACTGGAGTGTTCGTCTTTGCATGTGACTAAGTTGAGGATCAAGAGCGTCTCCCAGGATCTGAAGAGTATTTCCAAAATCACTTCCCCACAATGTTTATTGGGATTTTTCATAGCTATTAATTTTGAATTATTATGAATGTTTTGCACAGGTGTATTATTATTTACATTCCATTTGTGTATATATTGTGCACAGGAAAACAAGTGTTTTGGATTATTTTGAACAGGAAAATTATTGAAATCAAAATTTGTGTAGTGAATTTTTAGTGACAGGTGGTATTTTGGTCGTTGTTAATATATTTGGTGACAACATATTATTTTTGTTGCTAAAAGTTAGTGGTTATTCCAAGAACTTTTAGCAACCAAAACTTACTCGTCGCTAAAAACGTGATTTTTAGCGACCAAATTAATTTTGTTGTTAAATAGTACTTTTAGCGATGCATTCATTTGTCGCTAAACCTACATAGCCTATCCAAATTTTATTCTTTTAGCGACAAACTGTAATTTTATAACGACAAAATAGATGATTTTTTACGACCAATTTTGCTTGTCGCTAAATGTCTACATACGGTGACAATTTCTGATTTCGTCGCCAATACTTTTAGTGACAGGCCTTTGGTGACCAATTGTATACTTGTCGCCGATTCTTTTGGCGACGAAATTTGTACTTTTAGTGACCAATTTTTGGGTCGCCAAATATGTTTTTTGTTATAGTGAAAATCTCCAAAAAAAATATATTATAATTTAACTCATAATGATGTGATATATATTTTTTGTGTGATTAATTTATTATTATTATTCTTCATATTTTTGTTTCATATTTTATCAATTCTTTGATGTTATGTTTGGTTAGAAGATTTGGAAAGAGAAAGTGAAAAAATATATAAAATTAAGTGAAACGTAAATATATTTTATACATATTTCATCAACTTTTTTTATTTTTTATTTTTAAATTTCTTTTCAAATCTCTCAATCAAATACAAAATAACATATTGCCAGTTGGGAACTCTAATTAGGAGAGTGGGAATGAACACATGGGACAAAAAAGTTGAGAAAGCAAAAGAGAAATTGTTGTCTAGTGATTTAAATTAGTGTTTCCTTTTGAAGATATGCAATAAGTTGGGATTTGAAAAGCTTGAAGTTTGGTGTCATGTCACTCTCCACTCTCTCATCTTGATTTCATTTTTTAATCCCACTTGTAATACAAGGTTTTTAAAATTATTCTTTCTTCTGTCTTTTCCGTTGTCTTTAGAATTATAGTACTCAAAAAATACAAAAACAAAGTATCTAAAATTCTAAAATGTGATTACAATTAAATTAGTGTAGTGAGTGGTCTAAATATAAAATGAATTTAAATTTTATATTAATATTTTTAGATAACATTTTAAGTAAAATTTTTAAAAACATAATATTATTGTTAGAATTATTATTTCTAAGTCTAGTGAAAGTAATCATTAACTTCACTATTATTCTTGCACTCATTCTTAGACTTTATTTAGATTACAAATTTAAGCAGAGATTTATAAAGAAAAAAGAAAAATGTAAGAACAATATGAATGAAAATATATATATCTTTTTCTTTTTAAATTATTATTGAAATTCATGATTTAAACATAGTTTTAGTGGACAAATTCCTCAAAAGTGAAGATGGTACATGTTTGTGTTTGTGTATATATATATATATATATGATCCAATCACATGTTTAGGAATTGGTTGACACCTTAGTTTGGGGAATGCCATTCTAATCAGCTAAATCCAATGGCTAACCCTTGTACTGATGTCAGGGTATAAAGTTATTTAAAATTTTAATAAGTCTATAAGAATGACAAAAAATATTAAAATTAAAAAAGTCATGTGCCCAACTCCACAAGCACAGGACTTAGAATAATTTAATAGATATTTATTTATATACATGTATATGTCGAAACCAGGAAAATCTTATTAGTAAAACACTGCTCACATATTCATTATTTGTAACCATAGCTAAATCAATGAGATAACCCTAAGAAACTGTTTCAATTATTTGCTAACCTAAACCCTACATATATCACCATCAAAAAGAAAAAAAAAAAAAATGCCCTTCACATATATAAAAACAATACTGTTATTTTCTTAACCACTTTATATATGGTAAATTCATAGTAAGAATATGTTTGGTTCATGAATTTAAAGACAAATTTAGAAAAGGAAAAAGTGTGACGTAATAACATATAATTATATTTCATTCACATTTCACTTATATTATTCTTTTTTTAAATTCTTATCTAAATTTATAAACCAAATACAACCTAAATGAATATTAGTGATATTAATGTGGGACAATTGTTGTCAACATTGTGTATCACAAAAAATTGAAAAAAGGGAGTTATGCTAGCATGCTAGAAGTGTGGGTAAACATTTCGTGATTGTGTAACAATTAGATCAATCGTGACAAAGTGTAGAAAATGATAAACTAATTCTCATTGAATGAATAGATAAGCCGGCTCATAGATATACAAGCACAAGTGGTTATAACTAATTAGATATCTCTAAACAAACTAGATATTTTCCTCTTTTATTTCCATACGTGCATCAATCTCTTAGTGATGACTTAACATTCCCCTGCAAACTCATGGGGAAAGACACCATGAGTTTGTCCTTAAGGTATTGAAAGTGTGAGATAGACAGCATTTTGGTGAAAATGTCGGCCAATTGATCGATGGTGGGAACATAATGAAGAGAAAGATGTTTAGCAAGCATTTGTTCACGAACAAAATGACAATCAACTTCAATGTGCTTGGAACGGGAGTGAAACACGAGATTGGATGCCAAAGCAAGAACAGAAAGATTATCACACCAGAGCATAGGCAAAGTAGGAGAAGACAAACAAATCAACAAGTAACATGCGTAGCCAACTAATTTCAGCAGCAGTATGAGCTAAAGCTCTATATTCAGCCTCGGTCAAGAAACGAGAGACAGTGGCTTGTTATTGGCAAACCAAGAAACAAGATTAGAGCCCAAAAATATGCAATAGCTAGAGGTGGACTTGTGATCAACAGTGTCCCCAGCCCAATTAGAATCAGAAAAGGCATGAACATTGAAGGTACTAGGTGTATATGTTAGGCCATGAGTGTGAGTGCCCTTAACAAACCGAATCAACCGTTTAACAGCAGAGAAATCACCATTGGTAAGGGCATGCATGTGTTGGCAAGCTTGATTGACAGCCAAAGAGAGATCGGGATGAGTGATGGTCAAGTATTGCAAAGCCCCAACAATAGTACAACAGAGAGAAAGATTAGAAAATAGAAGATCAGAAGAAGTAGACAAACCAGGTTTGATAGAAATGGGAGACGGGCAAGGCTTACAATCATCCAACCCAGCTTTGTGAATAATTTCCTGAGCATACTTTTGTTGAGAAAGGAAATAATGAGTACCAGAGGCTTGAACAGAGATCCCAAGAAAATATGACAGATTGTCTAATTTTTTCATAGAGAAAGCAAGATGCATTTAAGTAACTAAGAAGTGAATATGAGAGGGATCACTGCCAGTGAGTAATATGTCATTAGCATAGACTACTAAAATGGTAATGGAAGAGGGTGTTTCGTGAATGAAAAGAGAGAAATCACAATAATTATTATGAAAACCTTGAGAGAGTAAAAATGTAGAGAATGTTGAATACCAAACATGAAGGGCTTGCTTAAGCCCATACAAAGCTTTATGAAGCTTGCACACATGAGTAAGATAGAAAGAATCAACAAAACCAAGTGGTTGGGTCATGAACACCTCTTCTTCAAGCTTGCCATGAAAGAAAGCATTGGATATATCCAACTACTTGACTGGCCAGTGATGATGCAAGGCAAGACAAAGAATAATCCAGATAGTAGGAAGGTTGGCAATTGGACTGAAAGTCTCTTGAAAATCAATGTCCTCTTTGTGAGATCACGTATTTTTGAGGTATTAATATTTTAGTAAGAGATATTAGTAGTAGTTTGGTGGTAAGATTTTCTCTATTTGTTTTATCTCTTTTTATCTCCACCTCATTATTATTCATCTCCATTATTTTCTATTTTTTTTTTATTATTCTTGGGCATCAAGTAAATTTTATTTTATTATTTTTTCATCATTTCCTTACTTACCAAGTAATCTTTATTTTCTTTTAATTTTTTTAATCTTCTTTTCTCTCCAAGTGAACCCATTTTTCTTGCCCACCAAGTAAAGTTTCTTTTCTTTTGCTTCAAGTCTTCATTTTCTTTTATCCTAAGTATCCTTGCCTATAAATTGAGCTCGCATCTTAACCATTGCTATCATTCTTCTTCTTCTTTCATCTTTTTGTTTTGCTCTCTCTCTCTCTCTCCCCATTTGTTATATAGATTTAGAGTTTAGATTAAGAGTGTTTAGAGTGAAAGTAAGCATTTTCATATAGGAGGAGAGTTGTAAATTTTGTGAAACCTTACATACCTTATACCTTAGAATTATGACATGTCATTTTTGGAGATCCATGGAGAAATATCGAGACTCGAGTATTGGTGACGGAGGAGATTGTTTTGAAGTAATTCGGGTGGTATACAATATGATTCTCTAAATCTCTTTGCAAAGAGTTTATCTTAATTACCGTAAATTTGTACTCCTCTTGATTATTTTGATCGTTTGATAAATTCTGTGAAATTATTCGTTGTTGATTCATTCGATTACTCTAGTCATTTAATAAATTCTGTGAAGTTGTTTTGTGTAGTCAGTGTTGATTTGTCTAGCTAAATGATGTGAAAATACTCTGTACATGGATCGAGTGGATCTTATCAATAGCTTGGAACAATAGCCCAGATAAGCAGTTGTGCTTGGATGAGGTGGGTGAGGCCGGTCACTGGTCATGTACTGAGTAGGACCAGGTACTTAGTCCTGGACAAATTATTATATGTCGAGTTTACTTGTTTGTGCAATTTGGTAAATTGCTTGGTATCTCAAATCGAATCGTTTGTGCTATATCGTAAATTATTGAATCCCTATTGATTTATTCTCTATTTGAGCATTGTTATTCTTGTTATATTGTATACTTCCCGAATTAATTTATTTTTCAGGTGTGGAGCAAATCTAATGGCAATTGGAGTTGAAGCATTTAAAAAATTATTGAGTTGGAGATATTTGGGCCCACCACTATATATTGTTTTTGGAGACTTGTATAAATTATAAATTATAGACATTTGTGTAATTATTTTAAAGCCAATTTATATTTTTGAGCTTATTAATTGCTTATAATTTTAAATTTGAGGTTGATTTGATTTATTAACGGCCTGGTAGTTGGGGCGTTACACTCTTGTTTGAGGTAGCCTTTAGTAACAAGGCAAGCCTTATAGCGAGCAATTGAACCATCAGAGTTACGTTTGATCTTAAGCACCCACCTACACCCAATTTGATTTTTATGACCAGATGTGTTGCTTTTGCTTGTACAGGTGGAAGGTTCAGAATCAGTGTACAAATAGGAGGAAATACTGAGAGAAGTAGAGGGAGCAGAGGATTTGGATCTATTGATCATAGGATGAGCTTGATAAAGATTTAAATTGTTCAAATCATTTGTCATATGATCAGTAGCAACTGAATCTAGGTACCAAGACATGGAAGAGGAAAAGGAAGAGGAGTGAGAGGGGGACTGATTGGAAGAGAAGAAGAAGCAGCAAAAAGGCTTTAGAGTTAGACATAGACGGAGAAGAAGATTGAAAATGAGGTTGATACTGTGCATACAACCGATGCCAACAATCAAAAGCTATGTGGCTAAAGACACCACAAATTTGACAAACTGGACCGGTACGCCCTCTGCCTCTAGAAAAAGATCTACCATGGTTGCGAGATTGAGAAGAAAATTGACCTCCTCAACCTCTTTTAGAAAAATATTGACCTTGTGAATGAAAAACTTGACCTCGAGAATATCTAGAAGAACCAGACTGAGTAGACCGTGAGTCTCGAGCAACAGAGAAAGCAACATTAGGTTGCTTAACAGGTGATACTTTTTTACTTTTTAGTTCAACATGAATAGATTCGGAACAAAGCAAAGCACATAATTCCTCCATTGAAATACCTTATGATCTTGCCCTAATTGTAGTTTTAAAAGAGTCATATTCATCAGGGAGCCTATTTAGTGTGATTAACACAAGATCTTTATCTTCAACTATAGCATATGTGAGTGCCAACTGATTTGATAATGCGATTCAAATAATCCTCCATGGATTCACCTTTCTTGGACACATTATTCAGCATATTTTTGAGTTGATCAATATGTGACAGAGAGAGAATGGTGAATCTTTTAATCAAAGCATTCCAGATCTCATAATAGAGTTTTTGTAACACAACTAAGCAAATGTGCATCTATTAGATCCCACTATACTTGTACTGGATTAGAAACTTTAGATCCAGAAGAGTTTTTGATTGTTGCTAGTGGACATGGAATTGTTCCATCGACATACCAAGCAAACTAGTAACCCTCAAGATATTTTGGATTTGGTTCTTTCAAATCAAAAAATTTGAAGCATCAAGCTTCACTGTTACAAACGAAGACAGATTGGAGATGAGAAGTGTTAGGTTTGAAGGAATTACAGTTGAAGAAGATGAAGAAACTGATAAAGAAACTAAGATTGAAGGATCAGCCATTGAAGCCAAGAACCGATGCTTGATTGAGGTTATTCCGGCTCTGATACCATGTAGAAAATGATAAACTGATTCTCATTGAATGAATAGATGAGCAGAGCTCATAGATATACAAGCACACGTGATTACAACTAACTAGATATCTCTAATCAAATTAGACATTTTCCTCCTCTAATCCCACACGTGCATCAATCTGTTAGTGATGACTTAACACAAAGTTTGAAAATTTATGATAAAGGTTCAAATGATTATATGTGTTTTATATATAGTATAGATTAGAATACTTGCACCCAAATACTTAAGAGAAGCTTGGGCTAATGAAATCTATTTTTTTTCTGTTATCACAAGCATAAGAGCGAAGCTTCTATTTGCATATCATATATTTTCTTTCAATTTACATTATTTTGTCTGTTTGGATATAAATTATCAACAAAAATTAATTGTTTGGATGACAATTATTGAACTGAATTTTTAGTCATGTCAATAGTTGATATTCAAATCATAATTTTATTATTATTATTATTTGATGATTGATTAGTACACGAAGTAATAGTGTAAATGAGAAGTTTTGTGAAGTGCAAATAAAAGCCCCACATAAGAATCATTAGTTTTGGTTTTATTAGGCTCCTTTCATAAATTAAAAAACAAATAAAAAAACTCACAAATGAATTAGGCTTATTGACCGACAATTTACATTAAAATTGAAAGAAACACCCCAAACATAAAAACAGAATACAAACATTCATATTAAAGGAAAATTTAGTATACCAAACTCCCGTTAGAGTGAAATTTAAAAAGAATTAAATGTATATAATTTTATCTTCATTTTTGAAAACGCTATTTTCATAACTCAAATCTGCACTACCAAGACGCTAATGACAAACCTTCGCGATGAGTTAGGTATTTCTCCAACAATAACCCCGTCAAAATTCGTATTTTGAGTTCTATTTATGTATTTTTAGCATTTGGCTAAAGTAGAGTTTGTCTTTCTAGAAACCACTACAGCTAAAA
Source organism: Camellia lanceoleosa (assembly GCA_025200525.1). Classification (NCBI taxonomy): domain Eukaryota; kingdom Viridiplantae; phylum Streptophyta; class Magnoliopsida; order Ericales; family Theaceae; genus Camellia; species Camellia lanceoleosa. Next base: position 16,111,754 of record CM045762.1, on the reverse strand, counting down.
ACACATAATAGATAGCAAAACAAGTATTAACAGATTGAGATTTATTTTGAATGCGAACTCCACCATTACTGGATATTATGCCAACCTGTGGACTATCGTGCAGTCCATTTTGTGTTCCTAGCATTGCTTTTGTTGAAAAGAGCCCACACAACAATCTCATAGACTGGAAGAGACTACCAAACAATCATAATGTCTAACCAGAAGGAAGAACGGAAAAACAAAGAAAAAGAGGGGATCTAGAAAGCCATATACACAGCATGACAAATACCAATACAAACCCTAATTCCATGGGGACACATTTAAGACCATCATATACCAATCATTTTGGTGACTTTGTATCACCGTCATGATAATGATGATCATGATCATCAAGCCCGTACTGTTCAAGAAAACCAGTTCTAGTCAACACAGCATTCCTTACCCTACTGAGATCTCTCCCTTTGAGAGTCCTCCCAACCCCTTCACATACAGAAAAGGAAGTTATCTGACTCCTTGCAAGCCTCCTAGCAATCCACTCATGTGGGGGCACAATAGTTCCACCATAGTCATCGTCATCACCGTCATCGCTATCCCAACTACTTTTCAAACCCCTATCACTGCCACTACCGCCGCCACCACCACCACTATCTTCATGACCATCATCATCAAAGATTTGCTTCAAGTTCTTCCCATAAATCTTTGACCAGTCAGGTATGTTGACAGGCGCGGATTGCTGAACTATTTTGGGTTCTTGAGTGGTGGTGGTAGCACCAGCGATGGTAGTGGCAGCTCTTGGGATCATTCTAGAAGCAGTTGGGAGTCGCCGTGGAGTAATTGTCAAGGATTCGGATGAACCAAACTTGGATTTGGAAGGAAAGTCTTTTCTTTCTTGGAAAAAAGCCCAAACATCTTCTTCTTGAAATTCTTCATTCCTCATGGATGTCCTACGTTGTCTATACAAACCATACTTTCCCTCCATGATGATTTCCCTGTAAAAGGCCACAAATCAAACCAGTTAAGATGTTAAACTACTATTTTTCTTTTTCTTTTCATGAGTGAGTGAGGTACCTAGCAATGAAAACCAGTATCTACCTTTTTTTTTATGGATTAAAAAACTTCAAGGCAACAGAAGTTACAGCCTGCTTATATTTCTGACAAAAGGAAAATCTGTAAAATGCGAAAAATGTTTAATATGTAGAGAGTTTTGATACAGAGAGACAGAAGGGTCAAAGACGGAGTAAAGAGAACCAGCACGTTGCTGTTAATACATATCGCATCCTTATAAAACCCACGAAAAAGAGAGGATTGAATTTATCAATAATTAATAAAATGAAAGGAAAAAGTAAATGAAGTAAAAAAGGTAAAGGGAAATTTTTTTTAAAAAAATTAAAAATTTTATGAACAAAATCATTCAAATTTTTGTTTTCCCTTTTCTTTCACAAATATTTCAATAAATCTAAGATGCAGACACACACACACACACACAAAAAAGAAAAAAAAAGAAGCATTAGCTAGAATAAGACAGACCTCAATTTTGTGCTAGGTATTATCTTAATCATGGGTCTGCAAGAAGTTTACTCTTTTTGTCCCTCAAATCCCTGACTTCTGAAAGGGAAAGCACAGTAAAAGTAATATCCAATTTACTTGTTTTCCTAACAATCTTGTGAACTATCTTACCATAATTATTTGTACGGATTTCTCCCAAGAAAATGCAGAGACAGAAACTCATTAAATTTTGCTCCATTTTTGGAACTTATAAAGGAGAAAGGAAAAGACTTAAATGAAGATGATAGGGAGAGAAATAATGAGTTGAGAGGATTTCCCTATAACAAAAAAAAAAAAAAAAAAAAAGATGATAGGGAGAGAAATAAATAACATAAATAGAAAAGAAATTATTGTAATTTCTCATTTGAGTGAAAAAAGAAAGGAAATAAATTATGTTTTCTTACTACCATGTTTGGATGGATAAGGAGAAAAAAAAACATGTTCAAGAGGGACATGAATGAAATGTCTTTTTCTTCCTTTATATTTTAATGAGCAATCTCAGTATTATGAAAATTAGATAATCAAGCAGTTCATTTGTCATCAAATCTCATCATTTTTTTAGTGATAAATGAAATATCTCACTTATTCTACAAATCAAACATCAGAAAAAGTTTTATTTCTCTTCATTTCTTATTATTTCTCACTAAATAACCCCATCCAAACAAGACTGTACTGTAAAGAAAAAAGAGATGATGAATTGCTTATTAGTTTTATTGTAGAGTGTGTATTAGTTTTAGAGAAAAGTTAGGGATCATGAAAATTTTTTCATAAAAATGATCATGAAAGATTTATGATCCTTGGATTACCTTGATTAGTGTGTGGTGCTTTATTCTAAGTGTAATCCAAGAATCACAAAGTTTTCATGATTATTTTCATGAAAGATTTTTCATAATACCTAGTTTTATAGTAGAGTGTGCACTGTCTTAGATTACAAAGTCTACTTGATTTGGAGAATGGAACAATGGGTGCTGATATTCTTGATTTATAATATTTTAGCAGTGTGATTGATATCATTTCCCTTAAAAAAAAATAAAGGAAATATCTTAATCAATATACTATACACTTTCCCAGTTCCTTCTTAAAATTAACATTTGTCCTGATTATTTTTTATTTAATCAGTAGGGTTATTTTTTAATTCCACTGGCGTACGTCAGGGCAGTAGTGCAGTCCAAGTGTAATTTGCACATATTATATATTCTTATAGGAAAATGCCATATATTTTCTCACCTCTAGACAAATTAGTGGATTCAATGTGCATGTATTAACAGGGTCTCATTGTCTTAGTGCCTATAAATGAGAAAATAGGATAAGAAATAGGACTATACGTATTGTACGGGCACGAAATAATTTTTCTCGTATAATCCTGTTGATCAAGTTTGCGCTCTTTCAAACATCGTTGCTTTACTTCTTGAAAATACAAACGTGAGCTAGTCGGCGGGTGTGCACCGAAAACCCCTCTGATACCTAAGTCAGCAAATAGACAATAGACAAAAACTCTATCTATTTGAGAGTCAAAATTGTGATACCTATCCATTGGTTTTGTTATGAGCTTTTATAGATTTCATGTGGCATAATCTTAATAGGACTCTTTATTCCTCAATGTAGAGTCCTTTTAGGAATCACATTTCTATGAGATAATGTTTATCCCTTAACACCTTTCTCACTGCGTAAACCAAGTGGAATGGTTTTACCTCGGTAGTATGACCAAATAACCGAGCTAACACCGCCTTGCATAAGCGACAAATTTAACCGCGCTTCATCTAGCTCGGTTCCTCCTGGCTTTACATAGCTCGGTTCAACTAGCTCCTACAATTCAGCTCCCTATACCTCGGTCTAACATACTCCAATCGAGCTATCTCAATCATTTATGACCGAGCTAACTAGGCCCAATGGCAAAGCCCATTCCAGCTTACCCATAGCTCGGCTCGCCTTTACCCGGTCCTAGCTCAGCCCAGATTTCACTTTTTACCCTCTCAATTGCCCCTTAATGCCATCTGTAACGCATGATCGGGATTACTTTTCTTTGGCCGAGCTAAAAATATTCAAGCCAGCCAAGCTCACCTTCCACTATGCTACCAATGAGTTCGGTCCATAAATGTCTTTTCAACTGCTCTGTAAGTCTGAACCGTTTTCTATTCTCTTAGACACGTGGCTGACTCCCATTGGTCAAGCACAGCTGTCATAGCCGTCTTCGTACTTTGCGTATTTTGAACAGTCCCGCCCATTTTTATGTGCTGTATAAAAAGACCCCATATTTCGAACCAAAACACTACCACTGTTCATCTTCTTTCCTTTGTCCTCTGAGAACCTGTGCATTCGAAGCTCCATACTCACTTCTTCATCTTCGTTGGCTACTGTTTCTTCACGACTTCGGATTCGTAAGTTTACTAATACCTCTTTATGCTTGTTGTTTTTTAATTATTTCTTCATTTTTGATATTCAATCTTCACATATGTATCTATATATACTAGACATCCACCATAGTACTGAGCAAATGCAACAAACCCCAAACCTTAGGCTTGAGCTTAAGAGCACACTGTTTGGACTCAGAAAACATGCGGCTAAATCCAGAATCGTGTTGTAACCGGGCTATATACCTGTTTGGGCAATTTCAGGCTTAAACCCAACCGAACTGAATGCTTAGTAACCAAGACGTATACCCATTTTCAACCAGGCTAGGGGCCTTAGACTGGTCCTTATTTATGACCGAACTGAGAAAGTGGACATAACCCTGCAAACCAACCTCTAACCGAGCTAGAGGCCTTGTGTTGACCCTTTTGCACTACCAAATTGAACACTGTCATTCAGACGAACCGAGCTAAGCTTTCACAATTTCTTCTGTAAATTGACTTTTTACTTAGTCCGGTCTAGTTGTCTGGGCATAACACTTCTTATTTTTACTTTGTAGACTTGACTAGGTTGGCCATGCACACCTTTACACGCTCAACTGAGTTACTCACCGTCATCTCGACACCGAGCTAGGCCACTGCGTAAATTTATAAACAATTTAAGTTAAATAGGTAAATATCGGCTCTTAGTAAACTCTCCTGGGGCTATTGCGGAATTCCGTAAAGACTACAACATTCTTGATGATGTCCACCTTTCTTTAGTCGAGCTAGATACAATGCCCTGGGAAAAACTGGGCTTCGTCCCCTTCACCGTGATATCTATTGTTGAAGCTGGACTTCGATTTCTTGTTCAGCCACTCCTTTGTGAATTCCTTAGGCAAACAAGACTCTGCCTTACCCAGCTTTCCACAAATTCATATAGAATAATAAATGGCATCGTCGAGCTAAACTGCCAGCTTGGCCTCAACCTCGGTCTAGCCGAGCTATTCCACCAATACTCGCTCGGCCAAAATGAGGACGATTGGGTATATTATTTAAGAACAAAAAGACGCCGAGAGAAAATAATTAAAAACACACCGGACAAAGACATGAATGACGACGACGTCTTAGAACCCAGATACTAGGCTACGGTATTAATTGGAATAAAGGAACAGCCGGTATGAATACCTCGACTTAGTTTGTCTTTTTTTTTTGCTCTTATTGTTTATAAATTTTACATTGTGCTAACCGTTGGCCTTTCTCCTTATGCAAACTTGAACCAACTAAAGTCACAATACCAATACCCCAACTTAGACGCACTCCGCACTGCGCTTCGGTACCGCGATCAAGGTTAGGCCAAGCTACTCAATTTTGAACCAACATATAGATACAGTGGTAGGAGGAAGACCAGGGTAACTGACTTCCTCCTCGAACCATCTCTAGAGCCGGATCCAAACTTGCCACAAATCAACCTCATTCCTTTGACTGAAGAGCAAGAAATGGCCAAACGCCGAGCTATACAAGCCCTGATCACCGAAACATCAACACCAGCCAGCGGAGTTCAAACCGAGATACCTCAAGCCGGTCAGACGCAGGAGGCTGTCGTCGCCCTCCCAACTGCACGGGTCTCATCATCTCGGGCTAGTAAGCACGCCCACACCACCCCGATCGAGCCACGTCTTGTTGATGAAGATGACACTGTGCTCCCACGGTCCACACAGCCGAGCTTAGAACCCGTGCGTTCTGACCGGGCTAGCCCTTCAGAGTGGGCACCAAGAATGACTTACAAGAACCAAGCCATAACAAATACAGACTCAGTGGTTGTAGAAAAAGGCCACTCGCTTGCCTTCAACCTCGCCAAGAGCGTGTGCCTGCCAACCGATATGGAGCATCACGATCATCTGACCGAGCTGAAGGCCATCCGCTCGGCAACAAAGTCGATGGTTCTGGTAAGTTCTCTCTTTGCTTGTCTTTCTAGTTCACACATCCGTTTGCATGGTTTTAATCATAATTGCTATCTCTCATTTTGCAGGCCTTGCAGAAGAATCACGTTGCCCACAAGCGCGTGTTGGAGCTGCATGAGACAACACGGTTGGCCATGGCCGAAGCCAATGCTAAGACGGCCGAACTAGAGGAAGCCAAACAAAAAACGACCGAGCTACAGACCGAAATCACTCGACTTACCGGGCTAGTCAACTCAGCAGAAGCGGACAAGTAGAAGGCTTTGGCCAGGCTGAAAGATCGCTACTTGCGCGAGCTTGCCAAGCTTAAGAAGAAAAAAGATGCCAAGATTGCCAAGATGAAAAAGAGCGCGGATGACGCTGGGTACCGCGGTTACAAAGAAAGGGAAGCCACGTATGTCAAGCAGTGCGAAGCTGCAAAAGACATCTTCAAAAATGCGACTAGAAGGCAGCTATTGCGCAGCTCAGCCTGGGTCCAGAAACTGAGGTCTTTCAAAGCCCTCATCCTCACTTTATCCCTAGTTACATGGCGGACTATACCAACGCCATCCAACAAAAGTTTCTCCAAGAAGGGGAGGAGGAAGAAGGATCGCCTAAACCAGGCAATGCCCTGACTATCAACGAAGATCACGGTCAAACCAGATAGACAGCCCAGGTGGAGCCACTGGTACCAAGCACGGTTGACGAGGCGCTTCTAACCGACGTACCTGTTGGAGCCAGGCTACAGAGTGGCAAAGCTCAGGTTGTTCTGGATGCAGATTTGGATGACCTCTTTGTTTGATAATCTTTTTCTTTTCTTTTACTTTTGCAAGAATTTGTAGTCGAGCTAAAGCCCCACCTTTTGTAATGTAGTTCTAATCTAGAATGAAATCTTACTATTTTTTCATTCTTTTTCTTGGTTCATATCCTACTTATGTTTGTCTATTAATTTTAATTGGCATGCTTTGAACTTTTTGGCCGAGATAGCTATCTTGGTTTAGTAGCTTTTTTTATCTATTTGTTCGTCATACCAGCCTTCTCTAGTCTAGATCCTTATCTCGGCTGGAGAGACGTAAATGCTGGTTGTTTCTGCCAATCTTGTCAGCCCAGATCCTTATCTCGGCCAAAGAGATAAATATCGGTTATTCCTGCCAACTTCTTCAGCTTAGATCCTGATCTCAGCTGAAGAGAGATAAATGTTGGTTATTCTTGCCAACCTTTTCAACCCAAATCCTTATCTCGGCTGAAGAGAGATAAATGTTGGTTATTCCTGCCAACCTCTTTAGCCTAGATCCTGATCTCGGCTGAAAAGAGATAAATGTTGGTTATTCCTACCAACCTCTTCAGCCTAGATCCTGATCTCAGTTGAAAAGAGATAAATGTTGGTTATTCCTACCAACCTCTTCAGTCTAGATCCTGATCTCGGCTGAAGAGAGATAAATGTTGGTTATTCCTGCCAACTTCTTCAGTCTAGATCCTAATCTCAGCTGAAGAGAGCTCAATGTTGGTTATTTCGGCCAACGTTCTTCAACCTAAATCCTTATCTTGGCTGAAGAGAGCTTAATGTTTGGTTATTCCTCCCAAACTTTCTGATTGCCCCTTGCTAGTAGTGACTGAGAATAACTTTTACAATAGAAAAGCAAACTACTTGTTTTATTTGAAAAGGGGGAAAAAATTACAAATATTCTAAGAGAAAGCTAAAAATAAAATAACTTGAGATTGGCAGTGTTCCAAGGCCTGGGAATAGCCTTGCTGTCTCCATCCTCCAAGTGATATACCTCTTTTCTTGCTAAACCAACCACTTCGTATGGTCTTTCCCAGTTAGATCCTAACTTACCATCTCTGGGTACCAAAGTGTTGCCCATTACTTTGTGCAATACCCAATCCCCAATCTTGAATTACCTCGGATACACTGTTTTGTTATACTTTCTAGATAACTCCTGCTGGTATGAGGCAATGTGAACTAGAGCCCTTTCTCTTCTTTCTTCTGCAAGGTCGAGTTCCAAGGTTATGGCTTCTTTGTTCAAGTTTGGGTCAAAATTTTCATTTCTGATAGTAGGGAGGCCTACTTCCAGTGGGATTATAGCCTCCATGCCATAGGCCAAGGAAAAATGTGTTTCTCTAGTTAACCGCCAAGGTGTGGTACGTTAAGCCCACAAAACATGAAGAAGCTCCTCACACCATTTTCCCTTCGTTTGTTCCAACCTTTTCTTCAAACCATCTAAAACAACTTTGTTTGATGCTTCCACCTGGCCATTTACTTGAGGGTATGTTGTTGTGAAGTTGTAGAATTCTATCTTGTATTCCTCGTAAAAGCTCCTGAAGATTTTGCCGTCGAACTGAGTACCATTGTCAGATATTATGGCTTTGGGTATGCCGAATCGAGTAATGATATTCTGCCAAACGAATTTCTTAACATCTTTCTCCTTTATTGATGCGAGTGCTTCGGCCTCCATTCACTTTGTGAAGTAGTCTGTTGCTGCGAGAAAAAACTTTTTGCTGCCGGGAGCTGTTGGAAGTGGTCCCACTATGTCCAGGCCCCACATTGCGAAGGGCCATGGGCTAGTTAATAATAGAAGCTTTCTAGCTGGTTAGTGTATCTGGTGTGCGAACTTCTGATATTTCTCGCACCTCTTAACATACTTCTCAAAATCTGCTTGCATGTATGGCTACCAATATCCTTGTGAGATTGCTCTGTAAGCCAATGATCTTCCTCCTTGGTGGCTTCCACAAACGCTTTCATGTATCTCGAACAAGAATGCCTCAACCTTGCTAGGATGGACACATTTCAAGTAAGGTCCTGTGAGGGATTTTTTGTATAACGCTAATGATGGAGAGAGCTAGAATCGCTGTGACTTTGCTCTTATTTTGTTCGCTTCTTTCTTCTCTTCGGGTAAGATGTCGTTTTTTAAGAATGCGATGATAGGATCCATCCATAAAGGGCTTGGTTCGGCACAACATACCTCAGTTATTTCGGGTTCTTCAATACTTGGTCTGGATAAGAAGTCGATCAGTAATGGATGTGGGATAGATGTGTCTACCATTGAGGCAAAACCTGCCAGTTCATCTGCTCTACTGTTTTCTTCTCGGCCGATTTGCTCTATCCGCACTACTTCGAACTTCATGATCTCCTTTCTGACTAGTTCTTGGTGCTTAGCCATCCTCTCATCTTTCGTCTCATAGTCGTCTGAAATGTGGCTTACAACCAGCTGGGAGTCACTGTATACCATTAGCTCGGTGGCCTTCATGAAGAGTGCTGACTTAAGGCCTGCTAAGAGTACTTCATATTCCGCCTCATTGTTTGATGCTGGGAAGCCAAAGTTGACTGTCTGTTCCACTACTAGGCCATCTGGTGAGGACTATGCCAAGTCCTGCTCTGTGCCTATTAGATGCTCCATTCACGAAGAGCTTCCACATCTCTCTGACAAATAGTTTTCAGCAAGTAGAGGGGTCGAATGATGTCTTGGGGTCATGTGTGTTGCTGATTTTTTTTCCAAGTCTATACCTGTTGTTAGGGTTTGCTCTTCACTATCTGACTATCCCAAGTTTTTACTTGTTGATGAGTCCTCGCTGGGAATAGCATGGTTTGCCCTTCCTTCTTGTCTTCAATCCTGTATGGCTTGGAATGTAGCTGGGCGCCTTGTTTTGGGGGCTGTGTAGTTCTTGCGGCACTTATCATCCCCCTTTCGGTTGTTCCGATCAAGTCAAATGGGCATATGTGATGACTTCCTGGTGTGAACTCAGCCACAAAGTTTGCCAAAGCCTGGGCTTTTATTGCTGTTTTGGGTTGAAACTTAATATCGAACTGTCCCAGCGCTACTGCCTATGTCAAGATTCATCCAGAAAAGTCTGTCCTCTCAAACAAGGCCTTTAATGGGAAAACCGTTAGGGCGATTATGGTGTGGGCATGGAAATAATGCGCCAATTTCCTTGAGGCCATCATCAAAGCTAAGGCCAGCTTTTCCAATGGTAGGTACCTTGTTTCAGCGTCCAGCAAGGTTTTGCTAACATAAAAGATAGGCAAGTGTTGGATTCCTTCCGTTTTGACCAACACTGCACTTACTGCATGCTATGAAACTGCCAAGTACAAGAAGAGCTCTTCTCCTGGTACTGGGGTTACTAATAATAGGGGAGAGGTCATGTACTCCTTCAGGCTCTCTAGGCCACGATCGCATTCTTCATCCCACTCAAATTTGGTTTTCAAAGCTTAGAAGAATGGTCGACATCTGTCTGACGATTGACTTATGAATCGGTTAAGTGCAGCTGCTAGGCCAGTGAGATGTTGTACCTCTTTGACTGTGTTAGGCCTCTCAAGTTCCTGGATTGCTTTGATCTGAGAAAGGTCAGCTTCTATACCTTAGTTGGTTACCAGGAAGCTTAGGAATTTGCCTGATCCAACACCGAATGCACACTTGGATGCGTTCCGGCGCAACTTGTTTTTCTTTAGGATTTGGAACATTTCATCTAGGTCCTTGATGTGGTCCTTCTCATCCTTGCTTTTGACCACCATGTCATCTATGTAAGCTTCCATCATTCTGCCCAACAATGGTTCAAACATTTTGGTGATCATCCGTTAAAAAGTTGCCCCTACGTTCTTGTGATACCCCTGTTCTGTGGTGTGCTAATTGGTCCTTAATTTGAGTATGATTATGTGCTTAACTTGATTTTATGTACCATTATATGAATATATGTGATTTTGGAATTCTGTCTGTTCACCGTAGGAATATCTGTTTGAACAGTCCGCTTCGGGAATTAAATTGAGGACCTTATCGGCCATAGAACCCGAAATTGATTACGCCACTGTGATTGGCATAATTTTTAGAGCTTACGGTGAAATTCAATTGAAAATTGATTCTGGTCAATTTAAACTGATTAAACTGATAAATTAAGTGCTCTATTATTTTATATTAAAGTATTTGTTAGTGGGGCTTGTTGTATATTAGCATTTCATCCTCCTTTAGCTCTCTTAAACTCAAAATCTGAGTTAGACAATTGAGAGTGAGAGAGAGACCGGCCATAGTGAGAGAAAGGAGGAGAATTGTGCCTTTTAGCTTGAAGCTTGGAAATTTTGGGGATTTAGCTCAAGGATTGTCTAGAGCTTGAAAGATCAAAGCTTCTAGGTGAGTAATTCTTGATGACTTCAGATTTATAGTTGGTAATTTTGAATGTTCAAGCTAAATTAGTGATCAAGAGTGAGATTGAAATGAAATTGGGTTGTATGTGTTGAATGGAAGCCTAATATGTACATGCATGTAAGAAATGGCCAAGAATCTCCATGTTTGAGCACAATGTGTATGATTTGTGTTGAATATTGTTTAAAAACTATGTATTGGGACTTCTCTTCACCATTTAAGTTGATATGAAAGTATATCTCTCACATGCAAGAATGAATCATGTAAATGTAAGCTTTGCATGTTTGAATGTGATGTGTTGGTAATGAATTTGGATTTATTTGAGACATGCATGTAAGTAATACAAGAAATTGAGCCCCATTGTGATGTGTTTTGATGTCTATGGCATGTCAGTACAAACATATGTGTGATTGGGGCCTTAATATGCAAGAAAAATTGGTTGAATGTCGAGTTTGAACTCAAGGGAGTGTTCTGAAAAACCCAGAATTTTTTACGTCCGCTCGAGCGGAGAAATTGAGCTCCCAGCATTTTTTGCAGACATGGTTCCCGCTCAAGCGGGGAAGTTGACGCTCGAGCGGGGAGCTATGTAGACAGGAAGTCCGCTCGAGCGGCCGAGTTCACGCTCGAGCGGGAAATAAAGGCAACCAGTACTTTTGCAGACTTAAGGGTCCGCTGAAGGGAAGTCCACGCCGGGCGGGGACCTGCTCGGATTCTGTTTTTGCATTACGTATTCGCATTTTCCGTTCTCTTTCACTTGTACGCACTCTTAGGCATATGTTAAGCATTGTAAATGAGTTAATGAGCTAAGAATAAAGCCTAAAGAGGAATGTGTGAATCAAAGAACGGATTGAACTGTTAATGACCATTTTGTGTTCATGAAATATGTAGGGTCAAGCTCCAGGGCGAATCCACAAACCGATCACTGTGAGTAATATCAATATTTGAATGCTTGTGAATGTCCAATTGTTTATTCCCTTAATTGGGATTGTGGACGTAAGTCTGACATGAATAAATGAATGGACCCAAGGTCGTTTTGATAAACATGAATGGACCCAAGGTCGTTTTGACATGAATGAGTGGGCCGAAGGCCGTTTTGAAATGAATGAGTGGGCCGGAGGCCGTTCTGACATAAATGAATGGGCCAAAGGCCGTTTTGATATGAATGTATGGGCCGAAGGCCGTTTTGACATAAATGATTGGGCCGAAGGCCATTTTGTCATAATCGAATGGACCGAAAGCCGTTTTGACGTACATGATTGGGCCAAAGGCCGTTTTGACATAAATGAGTGGGCCGAAGGCCGTTTTGTCATAATCGAATGGGCCGAAGGCCGTTTTGACATACATGATTGGGCCAAAGGCCGTTTTGACATAATCGAATGGGTCAAAGGCCGCTTTGACAAGAATGGCAATCTGAATGGGCCAAAGGCCAAAATGTTTGGAATTACAGTCACTTGATTTGTATTTAGTTATATATATATCTGTTAAATAGAAATATGAATTGGGCCCAAGGCCGTTTGGAATATGTTGTTCTACAATGTTAGATAAATTCTGTATTTGATATTATTCACTGGGCTATCGCTCACGCTCATTCATGTGTTTGTCGGTGAGCCAAGAGAAGTCCAAACCCAGCCCCAGTGAAGTTTGCCAGGAACAACATGAGTTTGGAGAGTCAGCCTGGTGTCTCACGCACGAGACCCAACCTTGCCATTCTGTTATGTATTTTCATTTTGTCTTGTTGGCAAGGACCTTGTGTATATCGGTATGTAGTTGTGATATGGGTTGACTTAGTTTAGATGATCCTGTCTGTAAAGGATTTTCTGGTACTGTGTTTCGTTGTGGGTTATTAACGTATATGCGCATGATTTGTTTTAAAGTGCATATAAGCATGGCTCTATGGACAAAGTTTTTAATTTTTACTTCCGTTTGGCCCCTTTACTCTGTTGAGTTACGTCAGTTTTGGTTTGAGGCCGTAGGTAATCTTAGGATTACTGGCCGGTTATATCCTTAACCCATAGGGGCGGGTTGGGGTCATGACAGTTCTTTAGGCCAAAAGGCATGACCTTCTAACAGTACAGTCCTCTAGGCGTCGTAAAAGATGTGACCTCTTGGTTGGCTCAAATATAACGATCTGATGGTAACCTCTATACGCATCAAGAAAGCTAAGTTGGCTATGTCCTGCCGTTAAGTCCACCAGTTGGTCTATCCGTGGTAAGGGAAAACTTTCTTTTGGGCATGCCTTGTTGACTGTTTTGTAATCTACGCAGACACGCTATTTTTCGTTCTTCTTTGGCACTACTACAGTATTGGAGATCCACTTGGGATAGTGCACTTCTCTGATGGCTCTTACCTCCAGCAAGTTACCCACTTTCTCCGCCACTATTTCTGCGTGGTGGAGTGTCGATCTGCGAGTGCGTTGTATAATTAGTTTGGCGTTTGGGTGGATATTAAGTTGGTGGCAGATGAACTTAAGGTCTATGCCAGACATGTTATATGGTGTCCAGGCGAACACTTCGATGTTTGAGATTAAGAATTCCATTATCTCAATTCTCTCAGTGCTGGACAAAGATGAGTCTAGAAAAAAGAACTTTTTTGGGTCTTTTTTTATCTATCCTTACCTCAACCAAGTCCTCCACTGCTTTCTGTTCTGCTGCTTTGCCGACATCTGCGAACAGTTAGTTGTTCTCTAGCTCTTCTACCATCTGGACATATCCTTTTGCAGCTCAGCTGCTATTTACTGTGACGAAACACTGTTTTGACATAATTTGGTCTCCCAAGACTTCTTTGATTACCCCGGCTTCGTTGGGGAACCGCAACGCCTGATGGTAGGTTGACGCTACTGGGCGCATGGCATGCAGCCATGTCCTTTCCAAGATGATGTTGTAGGTGGAAGGAACCTTCAATACCCAGAATTCCACATGTTTTGTTACGATTCCTACTTTGACTGGTAGGATGATCTTGCTGACTGGCCATTCTGGCATTGAGTTGAAACCGACGATGGGAGATGTTGCAAGTGCCAAGTCTTTGTCCTCCAATTTCAGTTGTTTGAAGGTTTCATAGTATATTATCTCGCATGAGCTTCCTTGGTCAATCAGGATCCGTCTGATATCAAAATTCTTAACGCGCAAAGTCACCACCAGTGCGTCATTATGTGGGCAATGTAGCCTTACTAGGTCTTTGTCTGAGAAGGATATGACGTTCGTAGTCTCTGTTCTGTCCTTTTTGATGGTAGGTTGTGCACTTAATACCTCTCTCAAGTGCTCAGCCTTTTTGATCATCCCCCTGAGTTCATATACTCGCTTAGGTTCAACGATCCCATGTATCACATTGATTACGCCTTGAGGTGGACTGTCGACCGGTATCCCATTTGGTTTGTTAGGGTCCTGTGGGGATGGCTGTGTCCCCCCTTCTATATATTGGTCCAAGTGTCCAACAGCCACTAACTCTTCTAGATGTTGCCTCAAGGTTGTGCAGTTCTCAGTTCAGTGCCCTTTTTCATCATGGAAGGTGTAACGGGACCTCTCGTCAGAGCCCCTTTGTGCTTCTACCAGCTTGGCTAGCCACCGAATGAAAGGTTCATTACGTATCTCGCTGAGAATCTAGTAGATAGGTTTATTGAACACGGTAGTGATGGCAGTGCGGACTCTTAACTTCCTTTTCTCTGGGTCCTCTTTGTTGGCTCGCCTGCCTCGCCCATTTCTACTAGGTTGTTCTACCGTGTTAACTTTTGCTATAGTCTTTTTATCTGGCAATGCTATTATGCCAGATTTTGTTTTAACAGGGGCACTGTCCTCCTCTACTCGTATATGTTGATGCACCATCTCCATTAGGGCCTCTATCGTGAGGGGTGGCATCATTGTTATTGAGTCCCTCAGTTTGTTGCCGACTGGTAAACCCCGTTTGTATTATGCCATGGCGAGGTTTGTAGGGCAATCCCCAATCTGGTTGAAGGTCTCTCAATAGCGACTGTTGTAAGACCTCAATGTCTCCTTGTCGCCCATGTCAATAGAGAGTAGCTGATCGATCTCCACTGGTGTTTTGGTATTCGTCCTAAATCTGGTCACAAATGCTTCTGCCAATTGTGCCCATGAGGCGATGCTGCCTTCGGGCAGCCTTTCAAACCAGGTTAGACCTAGGTTGGCAAGGCTGGATGGGAACAGCATGCACATTAAAGCCTCGTTCCGCCGGTATACTGCCATAACCTAGCAAAAGTGGCTTAAGTGCATGTAGGGGTCTGACTTCCCTTCATAAACAGTGAATTTGGGCTAATGGAAGCCCGAAGGTAGTGGTGTGTTCTCTATTGTTGGAACGAACGGTGAGCTCTGTAACCTTGCTAATACTTTATCTGCTAGTTCGTAAGCAAGACGCGTTATTGACATCCCTACCTCAACACTCCCATGTGTCCTGGAGGCCAATCGCTGCAGGGCTGGAACTCTGTGTAGGTCGCAGGCCCTGGTGTCTTCTCTCTATCGGGCCCTTTTGTCGAGCACCATCCGCAAGTTCGCCGACCTAGGCAACTTCGTGTGCCTGGAAGTCATCTGGTGCGTGTGTGAGGGGCGATAGGTGCTTCCCTCCGTATACGACCTTTCAATCCTCGTTCTCTCAGACCTGGAGCGACGAGTCCTGAAGGTCCTTGATTCAGTGTCGCCTGTTCTAAAGCTCCTACTTTCTGCTTGCGATGGTGTGGTATGTCTGCTACGATCTTCTGAGTGGTGAGGGGGCGTGTTGCCTTTACGTCCATCTCCTGTCGCCACCCCTTTCCCTTTTATCTGGCGTTTCATTGTCTCCATGTCCGCCGTCATCCTTCTTATTAACTCGTCCTGCTCCCTTACGCGATCCTCCAGGACTTGAGGATCCAACTTCCTTCTCTATCTTTTAGGACTTTGAGAGCGACAAGGACTTGTGCCCCGTCTCTCCCTTGTGTCCCTCCGGGAGTTCCGCCGCTGGGGTTCTAAGCCCATCATGGGTGGGATAGAAGGTAAACCTTCGCGCCTCCCACCCCCCTCTGGGGTTTGCCCGTCAATTGCAGATTGCGGCAAGTCCTCATTGTATGCCATTGCTTTCAACTAGAGAGGAAAACTTGATCAAGAGATTTTGTTCTCTATGTTTTTCCCACAGACGGTGCCAATTGTACGAGTACGAAATAATTCTTCTCGTATGATCCTGTTGATCAAGTTTGCGCTCCTCCAAACACCATCGCTTTACTTCCTGAAAACTCAAACGTGAGTTAGGCGGTGAGTGTGTACCGGAAACCTCTCTGATGCCTAAGTCAGCAAATAGACAATAGACAAAAACTTTGTGTATTTGAGAGTCAAAATTGTGATACCTGTCCATAGGTTCTGTTATGAGTTTTTATAGATTCCGTGTGGCATAATCCTAGTAGGACTTTTTATTCCTCAATGTAGAGTCTTTCTAGGAATCACATTTCTATGAGATAATGCTTATCCCTTAACACCCTTCTCACTGCTTAAACCAAGTGGAATGGTTTTACCTCGGTAGTATGACCAAACAACCGAGCTAACACCGCCTTGCATACGCGACAGATTTAACAGCACTTCATCTAGCTCGGTTCCTCCTAGCTTTACCTAGCTCGGTTCCACTAGCTCCTACAATTCAACTCCCTGTACCTCGGTCCAACATGCTCCAACCAGGCTATCTCAGTCATTTATGACCAAGCTAACTAGGCCAAATGGCAAAGCCCATTCCAGCTTGCCCATAGCTCAGCTCGCCTTTACCCGGTCCTAGCTCGGCTCAGATTTCACTTTTTACCCTCTTCCGTATCATTTATATCAAGTTAAACCTTGCTTAATCTTTAAATTTGGTCTTGCTTGCTAACTGTTCAAAAATCCTTTTAAGGAACTTACCATTTTAGGTGTGGTGATACGTATTGGTAATAGCAAAAAAAATTCTATATTAGATAATATCAAGTAATATATCAGTCAATATCAATGTTAAAACTCCAAAATATCAATACTCTTCGGCCGATATTTAACACGTAACCAGTACTTTAGATTAAATATTCTGATATAATGCACAAGAGAAAAACATAGTTTACAAAGTAATCATGATGGGATATGACCTTCCTTTAGTTCCTCCAATGGCATAAGCTTCAAATACATGAACACAAGCAATTTATATTGTCAAGAAAATAGGAATGTCAACATTGGCAGGTAGATGCTTATCATCAGAAAATAAACAATCAACCATCCTTTAGAAAATGGAAAGAAATATTTGGAAAGAGGAATTCTTATAGATTGATTGTTACCAGAAAATTTTCAATTTTGTTAAAAATAATCAAAAGTTTCCAACATGGATAATGACGGCATCAATTTTTCATACACGGAAAAGTACAATCAAGTGAGTGTTCTATGGTTGAATTCTGTGTAGTTATGTCATTGTTTGTTAACTCTTCTTATTTCTAATTTTTATTTTGTTTTCATTTTTTTAAAAAAAATTTGAAAATGAAAGCTTATTTGATATATTATTTTTGTTTTTAAAAAAATGAAATTGATTTCAAAATTGAAAATAAACGAAAAAAATATGTTGTAAATTGTTTTCAAAACAAATTTTCAATCAATCCTACCTTCCCACCACCCACTGCTACCCACCACCACCATCTACTGTCGCTAGCAACCTTCTGACAAATTCTAACAAACTGCAATCACCTTTCGACAATTCTCCAACCAGATCTAGTAACCGGACAATCACTACTCGTGACTTCAAATGAACCTTGAACCAGGCCAACCCATGACCTCCGTTAACATTTCTGCCACCAACTTTAGCCGCCACATTTAGACACCCTCACCATCAATTATCACATTCTTCCTTTAATTACCGGCCAACATCTCTAACAATTTGTCAGGACATTTTTTTTTTAATTTTTTAAAATATTTTGTATACACCAAACACATCCCAAAAAAAATCACATTTTTTGTAAACAGGAAATCGACAAGGTAACATCAAATCATACATTTCTCTAATGCTAGACAAGTGATGAGCAAAAGAGTACCTGTTGAAAATAAATCCTTTGTTGAAAAAAGCAAGCCAAGTCATATGATCCACATGCAGTTTTTCGGAAGCCGTCATTCAATGTATTTGGCAAGTCCTGGCATAGCTAGAGACAAAACACACATGGATAACATCATCAAAATCCAATCAAGATTTTACAAGATTCCATCAATTTCAACCTCTTAGGTTAGGTTGAAAAATAACAAGAATATTAAATTAGAGATGCAATCTTCCAAAATTTTCAATTGATGGGATGGACAAATGCATTAACTACTTTAGATTCCTTCCCTTGGACTGTAACAACATCCAGGTTTTCCTACAGGAGCAGCCGTCCACCATATCACTGTAGGTCCCAAAATTATCACCAGTCTAATGCATTACAGTACGGATTGTTTGCTTATATCTGTCTTGGGCTCTGTTTGGTTTTGATTAAAAGTTATTTAAATTTTTTAAAAAATGTTTGTTTTCAGTTTTTTCTTTTAAACTCAATTTTTACAATTAAAATAAATTGTTTACCAAATAGATCAGTTTTTAAGCAACAATGCTATCTCGAAAAAATTGAAAAACAAAAAACAAAACTATTAGAAAGACAATTATCAAATCATCCGTTATTAATGGAAATGCTAAGAACACTAACAAACGTGCAAAAAAAAAATGGGAGTCCTCAAAACACAATTGACTTCTGTAGTATTTATACAGTATGTTTAAAAAGTTTTTCATGACCCTCTTCATTTGTCTCTAACTTATAAGTTGATTTTTAGATGATGTTAGATCTCGTTTATTTACTATATATTTTAGTCAAAAAGTTACTATAAGTTTTTACATCATTCTTTTTATTTTTCTACACATCTTCTCTTAAAAAATTTAAAAGTTATTAAAATAACCTATTCCCAAACGAGACTTAAGTAACAAAAAAGTGGGATTTTTTTAAAAATCAACTAAAGACGAAAAAACTTTTACTGAAAAAAGACACTAAAATTATAGAAAAATGATTTGTCTCCCGAAATTCTTCCCTCCGAATCCCCCTAATGGCCAAAACGACGTCGTTTTGGTCTTTTTTTTTTTTTTTTCTTCTTCTTCGTCCATTTCGATTCTGAAACGCAGAAGGAGGGAGAGGGAGAGAAAGAGAGAAGAAGAGGGGAAGAGAGAGAGAGAGCCCAGTCATGCCGCCGTCTTGCCAGTACTCGGCTGTCGCAGCCTCTACTTCGCCTCAAGGCCTCTGCCCGCCTCCGCTTCCTTCCATTTTGATGGCCCCCTCCAGTTCCTCCTCCTCTATCTCCTCCTCCTCCTCCTCCTCCTCCTTCTCCTACTTCTGGAAAAAAAAATAATAATAAAATAAAATAAAATAAATTTTGGGGGATTAGGGGGAGCTCATTTTCGAGCTCCCTAGCACTGCTCAAAATTATATTATTTTCATCTCTAATGGATTTATTTATTTATTTATTTTTAGGATCGCTTGGTCTAGAAACACTTTAAAAAATAAAATAAAATAATGTCTCAAAAATGAAAATAAGCTGAAATCTATATATATAAGGAAAATGGACTTTTTACTGAAAAGTTTTCTTGGAGCTCCAAACCCTCATTCTAATTTTCTTAATTTTAAATAATTACTTTTATTTGATAATCCCACATCAGGAAAAGAAAGGAATAAAAATGAGTTGTTTTGCTCATATAAAGAGAATCTTATACTCCTATCCCATTTAGTGAGGAGCCTTGTAAGAGTTTTAATATCTTATACTAATTTTCTTGATTTTCTTAATTTTAAACAATTAAAAAAATCTTCATTGGCTAACTTTTATTTAAAAATTTCACATTGAAAAAAAAAAGAAAAAGTGAATTGTTTAGGTTGGAAGCTTTTATCATAGTTTAGGTTGATGGTTCACCAAACTGTACGGTGAAAATATGTCTCTCTAATAAGAGGCCAACTTATATAATTTAAAAGTTTTTTTTAATAATTTGGAGGCTGTCACGCATCTCTCCCAATTGGGTCCATCTTACTTGCATGACTACAATTAATTATATTTTTAAAATAATATTTTGTTCCAAATGCAATGATGCAAGTTAATTTCGTGATTATGACCACATGGATAATAATATAACAAGGCACATGTCAGAGAGAAGAAGAGGTCAATTGATTAACTTTGATTTATTTTCAATTTTTATTAGCAACATTCTTAACAAATTAAAGTTCGATTTACTTTGAGCAAGACTATCATTTATAATCACGTAATTTTATTATATTTAATTTTTATAAATAAATAATATATATAATTTTATAAATAGATCATATATTTTTATAAAAAATAAATACATTGAAATCACATGAACATGACTTTAGAATGAATTAAATTTTTTTTTTAATATGCATATGAGTTTACAAAATGATCGAGTATGATAAATTCACCAACCTAAACTATGTCTCTCCAATTCCTGTTGACTAACTTTCATTTACCTTTTATTTTACAATCCCATATCGGAAAAAGAAAGAAAACGTGAATTATTTCAGTTACATAAAGTGAATCTTATGTTCTCATTTATATAAGCAAAAATAGATTTTTAGTGAGAAGTCCTATGATCAATATCTCATACTCATTTTTTTGATTTTCTTAATTAGCTTCCATTTAACTTTTATTTTACAATTCCATATAGTTTTGATTTTAAAATAATTTTGTATGAGATTTTAAAACTCTTATAATATTTGACTTTAAAATAATTACAATCCCACATCAAGAAAATAAAGAAAAAGTGAGTTGTTTCACTTATATAAAGTGTTACAATCCCACATGGGGAAGAGAACAAAAAAGTGAATTGTTTCACTTATATAAAGTGTTACAATCCTACATCTAGAAAAGAATGAAAAAGTGAGTTGTTTCACTTATATAAAATGAATTTTATAAACGGAGTTTTAAGGGAGAAGCCTTTTAGAAGGTCAAAACTCTCATTAATTAAGAAAATTCATATTGTCTAGTTTTTATTTACCTTTTATTTTACAATCTCAATCTCAAATCGGGAAAAAAAAAGAAGGAAAAAAGTGAATTGTTTCATTTATATAAAGTGAGTTTTATACTCCAATTTATATAAATTATTGAAATTTCTAAATTTTAAAAAATTAAGAAAAATCCCGATTGGTTAACTTCTATTTAACTTTTATTTTACAATCCCACATCGGGAAAAGAAAGAAAAAATGAATTGTTTCACTTGTATAAAGTGAATCTTATACTCTCATTTATATAAGCAAAATAAGATTTTTAGTGAGAAACCCTATAATCAATACTATTTTTTTTTTGGTGTGTTTAAGAATACATGTACAATACTCCTAGTATATCACCCGTGCTATGTGAATGTGCTTTTGTAAACACAATTTCAATCTGCAATCTAATGTGCATATCCGTTTAACTTTTATTTTATAATCCCACATTAAGAAAAGAAAGAAAAAGTGAATTGTTTCATTTATATAAAGTGAATCTTATATTCTCATTTATATAAGCAAAAGAAGATTTTTAGTAAGAAATCCTATAATTAATATCATTTTTTTTATTTTCTTTTTAAACAATTTAGAAAATCTCTATTGGTTAGCTTCCATTTAATTTTTATTATACAATCCCACATGGACGTTTTGATTTTAAAAATAATTTTGTATGAGATTTTGAAACTCTCATAATATTTAATTGTAAAATAATTGCAATCTCACATCGAGAAAAGAAATAAAAAGTGAGTTATTTTACTTATATAAAGTAAATCTTATACTCTCATTTAATATTATAGTATTGTGCATGTTTCAGTTTAAGATGGTTTAAATTTTAAAATAAAATTTAAATGTTTTAATTAATTAATTTCGTTGTAAATTAGTTAGTCTTTTGATTTAGCCGATTAGGCTAAATCGTTTTCGGTTTGACTAATTTACTAGTTTAACTACGGTTTTAGTTGTTTTATCAAAATATATTGCTTAGATTTGTCTGATTTGAAATAAACTAAGATTAACCTTATTAAAAATTGAACGATTGAGATTGCTTGATTAGAAATGAACTTCCCGTCCAAACAACTGTTAATTTTTATTTCACAATCCCACATCAAGAAAAGGAGAAAAAAATGAGTTCTTTCATTATATAAATCTTATGCTCCCATGTAATATTATAGCGTTATATATGTTTCAGTTCAAAACAGTTTAAATTTTAAAATTAAAATAAAATTTAAAAGTTTTAATTAATTAATTTTTGTATAAAGTAGTTGATCCTTTGACCTAGCCGATAGGGTGAACCGTTTTCGACTTGACTAATTTGCTGGTTTAACTGCAATTTTAACGGTTTTATCTAAATATATTGGCTAAATTTGTTTGATTCGAAATAAATTAAAAATTTACCTAATTAAAGATTAAACAGCTAAGATTGCTTAATTCGAAATAAACTTCTCGCCCAAACAATTGTTAACTTTTAAACAATTAAAAAAATTCCTATTGATTAGATTTCATTTAACTTTTATTTTATAATCTCACATTAAAAAAAGAAAGAAAAAGTGAATTGTTTCACTTACATAAAGTGAATCTTATACTCCTATTTATACAAGCAAAATGAGATTTTTAGTGAGAATTTTTATGATCAATATCTTGTACTAATTTTTTTGATTTTCTTAATTTTAAACAATTAAGAAAATTCCAATTGACTAGCTTCCATTTGACTTTTATTTTACATAATATAAAAAAAAATTAACTATAATTATCATATTTTTATTAAATAATACATTATTTTATACCGCGCATAACACGGGTGATATGTTAGTATTTATTATATTAAAAAAAAGGAATTTTTAATGAGGAGGCCTATGAGAACTTCAAAGTTCCATCTTAAAATTACTGAATTTTTAGTTTACTAAATAGATTACAAAAAGCCTATTGGCCAATCCATTTAATTAATTATTTAAAAAATAATTATTCCTTTATTTATGGATTTCAAAATGCATGATTTATGGCTTTTAAATTGAAAATATTCACATTATATATTCTCTCCAATCTGTACTCTCTAACCTAATATATTATAATATATTATTTATGTATATATTGATTTATGTCAATTTTAATAATTTATTTTATATCCCTGTTAGGGACCTAATATATTATTTATGTATATATTGATTTATGTCAATTTTAATAATTTATTTTATATCCCTGTTAGGGATACCCACTACATAGTATAATTTACATATTATGTATCAATATTAATAATCAGACCAAGTAAAGTCTCAATAACTATATCAAAACTGAGTTCAATTAATAAATTGTCCTAAAATTTTAGTACATAATTTATATGTATATCTATCTATCTATCTATCTATCTATATTTATATATTATAATAGCATAAGGCTCTGTAAACTTTAAAGTATTAATCTAAACTTTCTATTTTTAAAAAAAAAAAATTTGAAAGTTAAGAAATGTACCTAACATAAAAATATTGGCACATCTCACTATCACGACCCAAACCCGGCCCTATAGGTTTAGCATCAGAATCGCCAAGAATCCGAGATTAGAAGGCCCGCTAATGATAGTCTGATAAAAGCAGAGTTGAGAACTGGCGGAAGCCAATACAATAAATAAATAATGTCCATTGAGCTGTGACAGTCTGGATGCTAAAAGATTTTCCATGCATTTATACATTTAAACATGCTGATCTATACAACATTCTGATCAAGCAGTGCGAGGACCTAATCCCTTGATAACAAGATAAGGCATTGGTTTATACAAAAGCGGTGACAAGATACAAAGGGGAAATGCTAAAACGCCCCTAAGCCAAAACATGGCAACTCGAAACCTCGCAGTGAGGCTCATAGGCTGGCTTGACAAAACTGGAGTCTAACTCACGCTCCTAGCTCCGGTCTAGTGGCTGAGCACCTACATATATATACAAACAGTGAGCTAAAGCCCAGTGAATAACATAATGCGTAAAGGGGTTGAGAAGGAAATATCCTTACAATAATGAAAACAGTTCATTAAACAGTATTTCAGTCTTTCAGTCAGAACAATTATCCAGTCATATGTGGTACATCCATTAGCATAGTAGTAAACAGTAGGTCTTTAAGACCGAACAGTAATGATGGCCATCAATCAATAAACAGTAATGGTTCCACGAGGGAACCGACAGAGATCTCTCAGAATCGTAATAACAGAATGAGGGTGTTAAGGATGCCTGATGCGGTTGAAATAAAGGACATACATTCATTCAAGAATAATACGATTCGTAATACGATTCAAGAAATGCTCAAAGATTCGAAAGATAATCATTTTGAACATATCTTTACACAATTGTTACTCACAGAGTTCGGGCTACAAAATGCTAGAGCGTGTCTTCCCAGTCGCCAACCCTATACAGTTCACAGATTGAACACACACTAAGCTACACAGTTGAGAAATATCATAACTTAATCCTTAATTTGCCTTGGTGTGTTCTACATCTATATCCTCATTAAGATGCCTTAAACTAGGTCTAAGAATGCCTAGAATGGGATAAGAATGCAAAAATACACTTAGAAAACATTTTGCAAAGTTTGCTGAAAATAGGACCCTCGCTCGAGCGAGCCTTCCTTCGCTCGAGCGAGAAATCCTTCGCTCGAGCGGTCTGATGAAACAGTAAAAGTACTAGATGCTCGAATTTTACGCTCGAGTCACCAATCCTTCGCTCGAGCGTGGCTCAGAGTAAACGTTGATCGCTCGAGCGAGGAATCCTTCGCCCGAGCGAAGAAGCCAAATCTGGAATTTCCAGATTTGCCTTCCAAGTTCAAACCAAGCATTCTTTCACTCAAAACTCGACCTCTTGGGCCCAAATTCTGGAAAACACATCTAAATTCAATGTATAACAAGTTTCAAAGCTCAATTTGTAAATTCAAAGCCCAAAAGTGAGTCAATTGAAACCATTTTTCAAACCCATTTTTTTTGAACATGGGGATTATGCAACATGCATGGATTCAAATCAAATTCAACCTTCAAAGTTTGTCCAAATGGACCCATTTCTTCAAGAACATGATGAATTCATGGACTCAAGTCTATTTATGAACATGCATGTACAATTTTACTATGAATTCAACTCAAAACTCACCTATTCAAACATGCATGCATGAATTATGCTCTAATTCAACATGTATGAACTAATTCATGACTTAATCTTACAATGATGCATAAACCATGCAAGACTTAGCTCAAAGACAACAATAAGGAGATGAATGTCCTACCTTAGTCTTGTATTCAAGGTTTAGGAGCCCAATTATGCCAATTTACACTTCAATTCTTCAAG
The DNA here is from genome assembly GCA_025200525.1 of Camellia lanceoleosa. Lineage (NCBI taxonomy): Eukaryota > Viridiplantae > Streptophyta > Magnoliopsida > Ericales > Theaceae > Camellia > Camellia lanceoleosa. Next base: position 16,086,548 of record CM045762.1, on the reverse strand, counting down.
ATTCAAGCTAATTCCCCAAGTTGAGTTCAATTCTCCCTTAAACCTCACTCTCTCTAGTCTTGGTCGGTTATGGCTCTCAATTGTGGCTGAGGGAAATGTTTTGGTTAAGTGTATACAAGGCTCAAATAATAAAAATAACTAAGGCCCACTCAATGGTAATTCCGCAATTACGACAAACTCTTTAATTGGCTTAAATTAATCTAGTTTAAGCATACCTAATCACATTTTAGTTAAATATACCATTAAATCACATTATTTTTACTGATCATGGAACATCAATCAATTTTGGATTCGGCCGCCGATAGGGCTTTCAATTAACAGTTTAAACATAAAACATGGACAGATAAACACATAAGTCAAACAGATAGAATTGCAATGCAATAGATATACTTAGTCAATTCAGTTTCATTTTCAATCAGTCCGTTCAGTATTTCAGTTAATTCAATTATCAGTCATAAGCCGTCCAGTGTAGCAGTAATCAGTATGTAATTCAATAAACTTTCGGTAAACAGTATGGGGTTGTTACACTCACCATATCTATAATTTTGGAATTTAAAAATATTTATATAGAAAGTAAAAAAAAAAAAATTAGCCATATATAACTCATATTTAATTTAAAATTTAAGAATTTTAAGAGATAGTTTAAATGTAACTTTAGTCTTGTATAATTTCAAAATATAAATCAAAATTAAATTTTTTTATTTTTATTTTTTGAAACTAAAAATTACATGTATCATGTGAAAAATTTTAAAAATTTAGGCGACTAAATATTTCTAGCCAATTTATTAATTAAAGAGAAAATTTCACATATACATGTCAAAGAAAATTTATGTATTGTGCATATTTTTATGCAACGTCTAAATATACATGTAACGTGCTTAAAATTAGATTTGATTTTAATACTATCTTTTAACTATATTTACCACTTTCATGCTAAATAAACTCATAAAATATTATATATATATTTTTTTATCTTTCCATCACTTTTTAACACTTTCATCTTAAACAAACTTAGCCTAAGAATTGAATTAAAGCCAAGGATTATTGGCATAAAAGTTGACTCAAATTCAATTTTTAGGTTACTTTTAGTGTTTAATCCAATGTTTGCACTTTCTTTCTAGCTTATGTCCATCACAACTTAAGAAATTATGATACAATTTAAATATAAATTTTAAATTTATTATTACCAAATATTTCAACTAATTAACTGTTCAATTTTTTAGATTAGGCATAAGGTTGGATTAGAACATGACCCATAGTTTAGGCTGACTCGATCATATTAAATAGTTGTTTTATACAATCAAACTATTCATGTAATAGTTTTAACATAAATTTATAAATTTTAATTAATATGTATAAATATGTACATATTTCTTTTTTTATTTGACAAAATAAGAGCAATGTATTTACTAATTTAATAAATGGGTCAATTGGTCCATGGATTGAGTATTTTTTAATGATTCGGTTAGGATCAAGTGGGTATAAAAATCTATCCCACTTTAAATTTAGTTTCAGAAGCCAATTCTTATATGTTTTTACTTGAGAATTATAACCTAAGGTAAAGTATAATTTTTATGCTTTAATAAACAAATTTTAAGGTTTACAAAATAAACAATGGGTAATTAATACATTGACAAATATGATTTATTATATCAACTCTAACATAGGATAAACTAAAATTACAAAACTCATAACATAAATTATGTTTATATTTAATCGTAAATATAGTTTTTTTAATTGATCTTATTTTTGTTTAATATCAATTAAACTATAGAATGTATTTCTTATTAAAAACTTAAAACACATTTAATCATAACAATAAAAACAATTATGCAAGTCATGAAAACAGTTAAAATTTAATTCATTCTAAAATAAATAAGTTCAATAACTAATTTCATTATTATGATTTTATAGATAAAAAAAAAAAGGAACAATAATCATAAAAAAACACTACAAAATTTCCTAAAATTAAGAGACATTTTTTGTTCATTTTTATTAATTTATTAGTATTTATATATACAACACATACAAAATTATTCATTATTTTATACAAGTCGAGTTTGAATTTATTTGAGAATCTATACCAACTCAACCAATCAATCATCAATTAATGGTTGATCAAAATTTTAATAGCCAAATAATGGGATGAATGGTGGAGACAACGCTAAATTAGAGAAGAGAGGTTGCTTTGGTGGGAGTAGAAGTCGACTTGTGGGAAATGGAAGGAGGGGAAATTAAAAGTAGTAGTGGTCGCATAACAGAGGTACTTTAAATAAGAGTCAATATAGTCAAAAGACTAGAGATGAAAATTGGAGAGATGATGGTTGATGAAAATAGTTAATATTTAATTCATTCTAAAATAAAAAAGATTAGTAACTAATTTCATTATTATGATTAATTTTATAGATTAAAAAAAACAATAATCATAAAAAGCACTACAAAAATTCCTAAAATTAAGAGGCATTCTTTGTTCATTTTTTATTTATTAGTATTTATATATACAATGCATACAAAATTAGTCATTATTTTATACGAGTGAAGTGCGAATTTATGTGAGAATCTATACCAACTCAACCAATCTATTATCAATTAATAGTTAATCAGAATTTTAATGGCTAAACAATGGGATGAAGGGTGGAGACAATGTTAGATTAGAAAAGAGATGTTCTAGATGGGAGTAAAAGTTGACTTAGGAGAAAGCTATGGAAGAGAAGTTAAAAGTAGTTGTGGTAGCATAGCAATGGTGTTTTAAATAAGAGTCGGTGTGCTCAAAAGAGTGGAGATGAAAAATTAGAGAGATGATGATTGGTGAATGGTATTGAGAGAATTAGGCCTTATTTGGGGTACCCTAAAAAAGTCAGAAAGTCAAAAAGTCACTATCCTATTTAAGTCACATCAACTTATTTAAGTCATATCACCTCTCTACCACATCACTTCAAACTCAACCCATATTTTATAAAAAGTCAAAAAGTGTACTTATTTAGATCATCCAAAACTACCCCTTGGTATCATGTTCCTCTTAGAAAGGAATGAATGACAAGTCTATAAATTAACGTATAAGATAGTTGTGTAGAATCATTTGATAAGAACCACTTACAAAATTTTCAACAATGATTCAAATCAATGTATAAGATAGTCGTATGTAGAATTATTTGATAAGGATTGTTGGCTTCATATTTTGTACAAACCAATCACAATTTAACACGTGGCAGAATAAGGGTAATATAGGAAGACTATTCAAGTCTTCGATTCTGATCGTGCACGTGGCAGTTAGTATTGGTTCTCACGTGATTTGAGTAGCATTGGATCAATAAAGAGGTGCAAGGTGACGTGGTTCCAATGGTTACTCAGATTCAAAATTCAAATATATGAGGGAAACCTAACTGCAAGTGATGGCGTAGTGGAACTACTTATAAGACAGCATGATCAGCGATCATGGAGGAGCAGTTCGACGGTTTGAAGTGCAGTTCGATGGTCATTCTTGAGAAGTATAAATAGTAGGGAAGATCCCAGAAAAAACCCCAGACTCAGATCATACAAACCAGACTTACTTTACATATTTTCTTTTCTAGTTTTACATTCCCTGTTCTTTAAATTCCTGCTCTTTACATTCCTGCACTGCACTTCATTCATAGGAGTAGTTTCAAGTAGATTGTCGTTGTAAACCTCTACGAGGCTGAGTTCGGATCATTGTAAGTTTTCATTCTAATGAAATACTTCAATTGCTCTTCATTTAACTGTTATTCTGTTTAATTTCTCCTAAGTCAAGCCACCAGTAAAAGCCCTCTTCATTGAGGCTGAAAGAACTAAAACACAATCGTCTGATAATTGGTTGGCAATAAACATTTCTGTAAAGACTGATTGATCCTTGCTGACACGCTCGCATTTACAAAAATACCCTTCGAAAGCCAAAAAGCCAACATATATTTTTGGCACGCTCGGTGGGACTCATTGAAATGGCTAGACGAAGAAGACAAGGAGAAAATGAACGCTTGGAAGAAGGCGTAGAAGGAGAGGTAGAAATACCTAATCTAGAGGACAATGTGGTAACACATCCTGTGGAAACTCTCATATTATCAGAACCTATGGTTGAACAGACCAGTACTTCAGGACAAGAACCACATGTTCATAGTATTGGACGAGACCAAGGAATTGGACCATCCACTGTTCCATCTACTCATCCAATAAATCCATGGGAGGGCCTAGTAGATGCCATGGAACAGCAATTAATGAACACAATGGAAAGGTGGGCAACATCCTTTTTGGATCGAATGAATAACCACCAACCAACAAACACAAGACACATCGAGAAAGTTTTAAATGTCCCTCAACAAAGATTGGCTAGAGATAAACAGCCTATGCTAGTTAATGGACATTCTAATGGTCAAACTAGTAATCAGAACTATGAAAGACCATCACCTCAGTCTTTGTATGAACCCATTTCGAGGCCTATAGCAGGTCAAAATGCCTCAGTTCCCCACAATGAAGCCATACAAATTGGTGGATCGGCCCGATACAAGAAGCGCATAAGAATGGTCACAAATCCCATGTTGAAGCCATACAGTACAGGGGTTTACTAATCCCTTATTGAATTTATACGGGGTTGTGTCGACCCAAACGGCCCTATGGGTTTAGCAAAATGGCGGCGATGTCAAGATTACCAAAGGCTGTTGAGCGATAAAAGCAGTCAAGCAGTCTGAGAACTGGCGGAAATATCTGATAAATAACTAGTGTCCATTGAGTGTGAAAATCGTATGTCAAAAACATTTTATGCATTCATACAGTTCAAAAGCACAATCCATATCTGATCTATACAATCATATCTGATCGGAAGCAGGATCAAGTCCCTAGACACAAGACAAGACAACAGCGGTGAGGAGACCGACGGGGGACACAAAAACACCCCAAGCCATAACATGGCAACTCGGAACCTCGCAGTGAGGCACATAGGCTGGCTTGACAAAACTGGGGATCAATCCCACACTCCTAGCTCCGGTCTGGCGTTGAGAACCTACATATATATATAAACAGTGAGCTAAAGCCCAGTGAATAACATAACGTGTAAAGAGGTTATGAATGAATGTCCCTTACAGTAATGAAATCAATTCATTATACAGTATTTCAATCTTTCAGTATTTCAGTCAATCAGTATTTCAATCAATCAGTCATATGTGGTACATCCATTAGCCTATAAACAGGTCAAAGGCAGACCCAACAATAATGATGGCCATCAAACAGTATGGTTCCACAAGGAAACCGACAGAGCTCTGTAACAGTCAATAACAGTGGGTGCTAAGGATGCCACAATACAGTTCGAAATGCAGGACATACATTCATTCAATAAACAATATCAGTTCAATAAACAGTTCAGTTCAGTATTCAAAATATAACCATTTGAACATATCTTTACACAATATGTTACTCACAGAGATTGGGCTATAGCAGCTAGAGCGCGTCCCCGGGAGCCAACCCTAAACAGTTAACAAATAGAACACACACTAAGTTCACAATCGGAAAGGATGATAATTAAATCCCTAAATTTCCTCGGTGTGGTTCTATGTCTAAATCCTCATCAAGATGTCTTAAACTAGGCCTAAGAATGCCTAGGATGGGATGAGGATGCAAAAATACAGTTGGAAGGCATTTTTCAAAAGTTCTTTGAAAGCAGGGTCTCGCTTCGGCGAGGTTGCAAAAACAAAAGGCTTTCGGCGAACAATCCTTCGCCGAGCGATCTGATGAAACGATAAAAATCTTGGATGCTCAATTTTACAGCGCGATGCTTTCATCGATGCTCGCCGAGCGAGCTTCCAAAATCAAGGGGTTCGCTCCAGCGAGCCTTCCTTCTTCGCCGAGCGGTCGATGAAACAAAGAAAATCTTGGATGTTCGATTTTTACGCTCGAGCCACCAATCCTTCGGCGTGGCTCGAGGAAGCGTTGGTCGCTCGGCGAGAATCCTTCGCTCGGCGAAGAAGCCAACTGAATTTCAGTTGCCTTCCAAGCTCAAACCAAGCATTCTCAACTCAATTCTCGACCTCTTGGGCTCAAATTCGGAAAATACATCCCAAAACAATATATAACAAGTTTCAAAAGCCAATTTATGAATTCAAGCCCCAAAGGTGAGTCAATTAAAACCATTTTTCAAACCCATTTTCAAGAATACTTTCAAACATGCAATGCATGAACTTTAAACCAAAACCAAGCTTCAAATCTTGCTCTAATGAGCTCCAATCTTTGAAAACAATGTGGAAACATGGATTATGATAAAAACATGGACATGCATGTATAATTCTCCAATAATTTAACTTCAAAACATGCCAAATGACCATGCATGCAACATTCAAGCTCTTATTCAACAATTATGAACAATTTCATGACTTAATTGTACAATGATGCAAGAATCATGCAAAACTTAGCTCAAAGGCAACAATAAGGAGATGAATGTCCTACCTTAATCTTGTATTCAAGGTTTAGGAGCTTAATTTTGCCAAGTTACACTTCAATCCTTCAAGATTATAAGCATTTCTTCAAGACCAAATTGATTTCACTCCAAGTCCCTCACTCTCTACTCTCTTGGTCGGTTAGGAGTAAGAATAAGAGGCTGATCAATGTTTTCTCTAAGTGTGTATAAGGTTCAATGAACAAGAATAAACAAAGCCCACTTAATGGCAATTCCGTAATTAAGTTAAACTTGACAATTAATTCGTTTAATCTAATTTAATCATTCCTAATCAATTTTCAGATAAATATACCATAAAATCAAGAATATTCTACTGAGTCCAAAACACTAAACGGTTCCTAATTCGACCGCCGATAAGGCCTTCAATTAACAGTTTAATCACATGAATTCAAACAGATAATTAATCAATTAAACAGATAGAAATGCAATCTAACAGATAACTTTTCTAATTTCAGTTCCAGTTTCAATCAGTCTATCCAATACTTCAGTTAATCCAATTATCAGTCATTCGCGGTCCAGTTTAGCAATAATCAGTATTTAATTCAGTGGTTATTCAGTAATCGGTACGAGGGTTGTTACAGGTTGGAAGGTCGGCTTGCAAATAGAAGGGACACAACACCTGTTCCAGCACCTTTCGTAGGTCCTTTTGCAGGGTAGGCTCAAAGGGGTTACCTACACCCCCAACAGCAACCTACACCACAGGGACAACCAGTCCCAAATATACCACCTTATGGACCAAGAGAACCACAAGCACAAGTTTGTCCACCAAATCCTGTGTTTGTCTCTCCAGTAGTGGTTTAACAGGCACAAAATATGGTCTCTAGGGACCAAATTGCTGATATTGTTAAGGAGATGTGTGGACCGATGGCTCGGGGGGTCCAGACTCCTGTATACAGAAAATCATACCCAGAATGGGTAGATAGGGTACATGAATACCCAAGGGGGTTCAGGATACCAGATTTTACCCTTTTCTTTAGGACTGGAAACCAATCAACAGTAGAGCATATTGCTAGGTTTGCTGCTCAATGCGGTAAATTTACTAATCATGATTATATGAAACTAAAGTTATTTCCAAATTCTCTAACTGGGGGAGCATTTGTATAGTACATCAGCCTTACACCTGGCTCCATTCAAACTTGGCAACAAATGGAAGAGGCATTTCATGCCCAATTCTTCCAATCGGAACCAGAGGTTTCTATGGCAGACTTGGCAAGATTGAGTCAAAGGCCTGAAGAAAAGGCTACTCAGTTTATTGCTAGATTTAAAAGGGCTCGAAATAAATGTAGATTCATCTTGCCAGAGCCAGAATTCGTAAGATTAGCTCAAAATGGCTTAGAATTCAGGCTTCAAAAGAAGTTTGACTCAACTGAATTCAGAGATTTGGTGGAACTAACCTATAAGGTGTCTAGGTATGAAGCATTACTAGAGGAGGAACAAGATCGAAATAATGCATCGTACAAGACATATTATAGAGATCCTAATTATGAGATCGATGCAGCAGAGATTGTGGGCAAAGAACCTGTGATCTGTGAGGCATTAATTCATAAGGATGCAACAATTGACCAGCAGTTTAAAAAGAAAGACCTTCACAGAAAGTACTCTTTCGATTTAACAAAGGCAGATGACATTTTTGATCATTTACTTGCAGCCAACTTCCTTAAGTTACCTAAAGGAGTAAAATTGCCATTTCCAGATGAACTTAAGGGAAAAATATATTGTAAATGACATAACTCTTGGTCTCACTCGATTAAAAACTGCATTGTTTTTCGAGACAGGATCCAAGAACAAATTCGGAAATGAAGTTTGAAGTTCCCAGCCAAAACAGAAAAGGCCATGGGGATCGACAGTAATCCATTTCCAGAAGTTGGAGAGGTGGCAGCCAATGTCATTATGTCAGACTTCCAGAACTTGTCCTTGACAGAATTAGAAGAAGTCAATATGCAGATGCATATTGCTAACCAAGCCACCATAAAAAAGGACACTAGAAATCTGCCAGTTATTGGACAAGGTTTCTCACACTAGAGGGAATACTCTGATGAAAAATCATTGGATGATGATTCCTTAGAGGTAGCAGTAATGCAAAAGATGTGTCCCAGGTGCAGACTGAGTTATAAATGGTTGAAGGGGCTTCCAATTGATGGGAAGCAATACTACAGGGATGTTCAGAGACGTTCTAAACCAACCAATGCTTACAACAAAAGGCCGTATCTAGCTAGTGTTAGGCAGCAGTCATTGGTAGTTGAACCAGCAGTCGATAGAATGCATGCTAAAGGCAAGAGGCCCTTGTATGAGTCTAGGTCACCCAACTACTACAGAATAGAGAGCAGTCATTCTGAAAGAAGACTGGAGAAGAGTTCAGGTTATGGGATCGAAGCCAGAGATTGGCCTCCTAGACCAACCTCACGCAGGACAGAAAGTGGCCACTTTTATCGAAGGCCTGAATCAGGCTTGAAACATGAGGTCAGGACCAAGCAACTGCCTTCACAGCCAGCTTCGAAGATGGTTTCGAAGGCAGAAAGAAGCAGTTCAACATCTGAATCAGCAAGTTCGTGAGTACCTGGAGTTCCAGATTGGTTTGTGATACAGAACACACCTAGGGAAGTGCCCACTCAGAGGGACATTGGAAATCAAGGAAGGATGGTTAAACCTCCTTTGGTGGTTCCGAACAATTGGGTATTGCTTAAACACCCAAAAACGAAGGAGCCAGATATGGTCCCAATCATTTCGAGATCATAAAGGAAAAAGATTCAGCGTAGGTACTGTAGACACCCCATTTTTGACTGACCTTAAGACTCAGACGTCACCGATTGAGCGCATGGTGATGTTGCATATTGTGCTCGTTCTGAGGTTACGGAGTCTCGGCTGCGAGCCTTGCCTCCGGACTTCCGGACTCTTTTGTGCTTTGCCTCGATTTGCAAACCAGGTCCTGTTTTCTTTGTTTTCTCTTCCCGAAGGGAAGGAGAGGTCTCGTAGATCATCTCTCAGTGGCCGTAGGCTACGTTTCGTGGTCGTACGCCATTTTTTCCGTTTGGAGCCTGGTTCCCAGTTTTCGGAGCCATCGGCCGTATGCCTCGGTTCGAGACCGCTTAACTACCTCCGATTGCTCCGATTTTTGGCACACACCTTGTTTCCTCCCTTTTGAGGGACACTGTGGCCCGAGAGACTACCTTCGTGGTTATACGCCACTTCTGGTGCCTAACAGCCTGTTTTTGGGGCCCCGAACTGCGCGTTTTGGCCCCCAAACCTTCATTTTGCATCTGTCTTGGTCCATTTTTGGCAAGGACCTTATTTTCATTGTTAGAAAGGTTGTAGGAGGGTGGGAGACCAGCAATTTTTCTGAAAAACAAGCTTTTCTCTTCATTGCTCTTCGTCGCCCGTTTTTCTTACTAGAAAGCTAGTTTTTTCTATTCCTGGACCACTTTTTCTGACTTTCCACCATACCAAGTGTTATACACACTTGGGAGGCCACCAATATGGGTAGGCCGACCAGTAATTGTCCCTGACCCTTTTGAACCCCTCTAAAAAAGCTGGTTTTTCTCTTTCTTGGGTCACATTTTATGGTTTTGATCTGGTGTGTGACTGGTGTGTTGCACTCATCTGGAGGCCACCTTCGGGGTGGTCGACCAAGAAGTGTTGACCCTTTTGACCCCTGGTCGGCCGACCAGGGGAGGTGGCCGGCCGACCACCTTGGCCTTTTGAACTTGGCCGGCCATGTTTGCCTTCCTGAGTGTGTGCCAGCTGTGCCAGCTTTTTTCCACCTGATCCACTACCCGAGGGTTTATCCTTGTTTTTGGCCCCTTTAAAGGTGGTTTTTGCCCCCTTTGCTTGGTTCTAAAGGAGTTTGGCCCTTTTGCTCAAGCTTCTTGAAGAAGCTTGACCCTTTTGGTTTAGCTTCCTCAAGAAGCTTGACCCTTTTGGTCAAGCTTCTTTTAGAAGCCTTGACCCCCTCTCAAAGCTTCTCCAAGAAGCCTCACTCCTCTCCCTCTATACAACCAACACCCCACCTCATTTTACAAGGGTTAGACATTTTTGGCTGGAGCATACATACAACTCCCCTTATATCTATACTTCAAGCCTCCAAACCCTAGTTTTCTTGCACCATTTGCACACCAACCCTTAGTATAACACCTCCATCATCCATTCCAGCATCTTGAAGCTGACTTGAAGGGGTTTAAGGTCCACCAACTTGATCCATAAGCTGCTGGAAATCTACTCTTCAAGGGTGAGTTCCTATTTTCCCTTTTCTTGCCTTATTTTGCATGATTGATTAGCCTTATTTGAAAGCATTTTTGGGCTTCTACCCAAACTTTAAAGTGTCCTATTTTGAGCCCCTCTTTAACTTTGTTTAAGGGCTCTTTGTTGTTTGAGGCCATCTACTCTCCCTTTATGCTTTATCTCTCTTCTAGGGCTTATTTTTCATGATATATTAGCCTTATTTGTGAGAATTTCTGGGTTTTGACCTAAAATGTAAAGTGTCTTATTTTGAGCCCCTCTTCAACTTTGTTGAAGGGCTATTTTCTATTTGAGGCCATCTACTTCCCCTTATCCTCTATCTCTCTTTTAGGGCTATTTTTGCATCATATTTTAGCCTTACTTGTGAACACTTTTGAGATTTAATATAAACTGGAAAAAGTCTTGTTTTGACATCTTCTTTAAGTTTGGTTAAGGTCCCATTTATTTTTGGGGTCATCTTCTCCTATGCATGCTTCATTCCTTCATGATTAGGGCTATGCATTAGAGCACTTGCATTGGCCATAATTTGGCCTTTTAGCCACTGAAATCCAGTGGATTTTCAGTGGCTTAGATACATTTTTGAGGGCCAAAATCAGAGGGGGTGATCCCCTCTCTCCTTGTCTTGTTTGGTAGTCTTTTAGGCCTTCCAAAGGGACCCTATCTTGCATACATTGAAGTCTTATTTTAGGCTTTATTCTGAGGGTTTTGAGGTCTTCCTTGGCTCTGTCCGAGGCCCTTTTGGCCATATTTTATGTCTATGATGCATGTGTAGAGAAATCCCATTCAAGGCCTTTCCAAAAGGCCTTTCTTTGCATGTTTCCGAGTCTAATTTCAGGGCCAATTTGGTGAGGTTTATGGCTGGCATAATCCATTTCTAGAGGTGGTTTTTCCATGTTACATGTCTACCTTGTATGTGCTTAATAACCCCTTGTATGGCCCTCTAAAGGAGCTCATCATTTTTGCATGCATTGGCTGCATTTCAGTAATTATTTGGGTATATTTTGACATGTTTTATTCACTGTTTTTGGTTGGTTTGATGAGTTCTCATACGCTTCATATGCATGCCATGTAAACCATGTTTGCTAGCCAATGTTGCATGCTATTTTAGTCCATCATGTTAGCATCTTTTGGCCATGCCTTAAACTGGGAATGTGCATGTTTTGAGATTGCCTTGGCTTTTTCTTTGTGCTTCATAGTCAAATAATGCATGCTTTGTATAGCTATAAGTCAATACATGTGCCTAGTTTTGAGTTTCGGGGCTCATCTCATGCATCGTGTGCCATGTTTCCATGTTTCGAGACCTTTAGCATCATGTTTCAGTGCTGGAATTTACATGTTTGAATGCCATGGTTCATCCTTGCCATGCCTTGTTAGAGTTGCATGCTGTGCCTTAGGTTCAGTCCTCGGTTTGCGTGCATGAGTGTACGCATCTCAATAGTCTCATTTTCATCTTATGGCTGCTGATGTGAGTGTGGCTAAGGTCTACTCATATTGGTGTAAGCCCATATTGCATTGTGTATGCCACCTTAGTCTATAGCGTTATGTATGCTAGGTTGTATGTTAGAACATTGTGTATGTCATTTTATAGCATTGCGTATGCTAGGTTGCATATTAGGATTGCATTCATGCATGTCATGCATATTGCATTGTGTTTGGGATAGGAGTTAGCCCAAGCATAGGAAACGAGGGACGTTTCGTACTCCGAGTGACGGAACGTGTCTCAATTCCCGATCGCTGACACTCCGGATTATTCATGATGGAGTCTAGGGCTTGTTATGTTTTCATATACATTCATGTCATATTAAGTCGTGCAATTCGACTCCTCGGTCATCATGCATCGAGATGCGTAATTGATGGCACGAGGATCGAGGCAAGCATACATATGTGAAAATACATTGCCATGCCCCTTTCTTGCTCTATTCTGACAAATCGACCGGCGATCTTTTGGAGCTTCGTGCAATATTCTGGGCTTAATTATAAACAGAGGCTAATTGGGGCATCGCAATGGATTTCTGCGTAAGGAAACTTCAGTACGCATCATTCATCATTCGGAACAGAGCTGAGGCGGTCCATAGATTTGCGTGCTAGTTTACTGCTTTCCTAGTTAAATTTATTAATTAATTAGGGTTTTGTATTTATTCAGACTGTACTATTTATTCGAACTGTATATTATTTATTCGGACCCTCCGAGGAGGTCAATGTTGTAATAAGTGTGCGTGTGTGCGATGTATGTCTTCCAACCCCTACGTCTTTTTCCCTTTTATTTACCAGCTTATGATGGTTAGATTAGGGCATGTTTCAATTAGCATACTTATGCTTGCATGTTTGCATTATTCATCTGTTTTGCATGCACCGGGCTCGGCGCATCATACTAACTGCATTGTACTTCAATTCCAAGTTGAATACGTGTATCAGTTGTTGCATTTCATATGTCATTCTTAGAATAGCCGAGCCTATTGTAGTTGCATTTTTGCATGTGTTGCATTAGGCATTTTTGTATAGTTAGGATCATGCATGGATTTCTAACATAACTTCTGTTTTGGCTTGGAGTACTCGGTAAGTGTTTATGCTTTAGCATCCTTGCATGTGTGTGAGTGACTGCCATGATAGCATGCTTACCATGAGGCTAATCGCTTATGTGATATAACTGCCTGAATTCCTGTGGATGAAGGTTAGGTTATTTGGATTGGAATAATTCATCGATTGCGAGTTTTAAGCCCACTTGAGAGTAGCAACACCATGTTTTCTAAGCCCACCCGAGGGTGGCAAAACCTGCATTTTAGCCTACTTATGAGTAGCAAACCGCTTTCAAAAACAAACATGAGATGTTTTGTTCCAATTCAGGCGATCCGGTCTATATTTGTATGTTGTGCGTATCACGTAGTAAATCTAGGCTAATAACCGGAATAAGAGCACATAATGTTTTCAAAACTCGATATCATGGTTAGTAGAGGCCGATCTTTGATCGGGCCGAGCGGGGGTGCTCACAAAGTGACCTTCCCCAATCGTACCCTAGTTCCCGAGCCGAGGCAACTTTGGTGATGACGGACACGTGGCCTTAGGCAACGAGTCAGGGTTTTTTAAATTTTCCCAAAAATAAAATATTTAGGTGGTGACTCTGTATCTGGCAAAACAGTCCATGTTTGGCACTTATTTCAAAAAAATCTGTTTTCAAAAATAATTTGTCGGATTTGGACTCTTTGATGATTCATCAGTCTTGTATTGTACTCTACGAGATTAGATACAGGACCGTGACATTGAGTCCTGAACTGTAGTGAGCCCAAATGAACAAAACGGGATTTCCCTCCCGAGACGTTCAGGGACGTCTATAGGTACACTCAGTACCAGAAAGATATGAAAGAAAATGGAGAGAGCTCTTCATTCGTCCAGACAGAAGGAAAGAAGATTCCAAAGTCAGACCACACTCCAAAGACAACCCTACAAAGCAAGGTGGGTTGCAGCAGGGAACAGTTGGCCAAGGTTCATTCTGAACTAAAAGCTAGAGAGGAATCTAGCTTGGCAGGATTGGAGAAAGCTCTGATGAATAGTGATAGCGAGACAGAAGAAGGAATTGGCATAAGCCAAAAGAAAGAAATGTTGGAAGAAAAAATGCTCGAAGCCTTCATGGCTGAGCAAACATTTTTGGTTAAAAAACCAGTTGAGAAAGATCCTTCGAAGGAATCAGTTGACAACGAAGTGCCAGAGTGCAGCATGGATGATGCTGCTGAAGTAACTGAACAAGGTGGCCAAGAGGGGAAGCAGGTGTAGCCAGCCATCCAATTTGGCTCATTTCCTCTAGTATCAGTCAATATGGTACACATACTGCCTCATGAGTTCCAGGCTGGAGATGAGGACCAAGATGTCCAAGAAATTGATCATATTCCTGTCTCTAATAAAGACTCACAAGTGAGTATGGTACAAGATGATTCTGGAATGACTACCTCGATGGAAACTGAATATGAGAGCGAAGAAGAGGTGAGCATTAACCTCTTGTATCCTTTTGAGTATCCCTGAAATTCTATGACACAACATGTCAAGCCTTTGTACATCAAGGCTTTCTTCGATGGGATACAATTGAATCGAGTCTTGATAGATAATGGGGCATCAGTGAATTTACTACCGAAATCTTCTTTGAAGAAAATAGGAAAAAGGAATCCTTGGTTAATCCCAACCAGCACAACCATCGCTGGCTTTGCTGGAGACAAACAGATGGCTTAGGGAATTCTACCCATCAACCTGAGTGTGGGAACCAGGGACTGCATGACAGCATTCTTCGTAATCGACAGTAATGCTAAATACAATGCTTTACTTGGGAGAGATTGGATTCACACCAACAAATATGTACCTTCCTCTTTGCATCAGAAAATTATGATGGCCTTAGGCAATGGGGAGACAAAAGAAATTGATACAGATCCTCAACCTTTCATAGCCTGTGCAGACTTCGCAGAGGCCAAACTGTATATTGAGGGAGTGACATCACCCAGTATACTGAGGAAACCTGATGGCTCAGCCGAAGTGACGGTTGATGAGAAAGTGACACACCTGAAGCACTTAGTTCAGGAGAGTGCTGATGAGGAGGTTGTCGTTAAGGATGACAATGATACCTGGTTGTAGGCAAAGAAATGAAACACAAGAAGCCAAGTCTTTGGCTCTAATTAAATTCTCAACATTGGATGTAAAATCAATAGTCCAGAAAGTACAGGAGCAAGAATAATTGGCTGCAAGCAGAAGCAGCAACAGGTCAAAGTTTTGACCCTTGATAAATACTGTGCATTGGACATTGAAACAAAAGTCCAGGAGATACAGGAAGAGGAAGCCTTGTGGACAGACTTTGTCTATGAGGAGGAGGGCAAAGATGTTGAATTAAAGAACCTGGGAGCAGAGCAAAGCAGGGAGATTGCTTCGAAGATAGAAGAGATCAAAAAAGAAGCTTTAGTAAGTTCTCAGACACAAGACCCCTTAGAAGAAGTAAATTTAGGGGAAGATTCCATACAACAGCCCACCTACATAAGTGCTTGTCTGAATGTTCTGGACAGGAACCAGTTGTTGGTTGTTCTAAAGAAATATAAAGATTGCTTTGCATGGTCTTCTAATGAACTACCAGGATTGGATAGGTCATTAGTGGAACATAGGCTCCCTATGAGGCCTAATTTCAAGCCATACAAGCAAAAGCCAAAAAGAATGAGACAAGAAGTGATTCAGAAAGTTAAGGAAGAAATCCTTAGACTACTCAGGGCAGGCTTTATTAGGACAGCCAGGTATGTTGAGTGGCTATCCAATATTGTGCCTGTGGTAAAAAAGAATGGTAAAATGAGGGTATGCATTGATTTCAGAAACTTGAATCTAGCAACTCCAAAAGACGAGTATCCTATGCCTATAGTAGACTTGTTGGTAGACAGTTCAGCAAGACATCGAATTTTATCAATGATGGATGGGCATTCTGGTTATAACCAAAACTGCATTGCAGAGGAGGATGTTCACAAGACAGCATTCAGATGTCCTGGGAATATTGGGACCTTCGAATGGGTTAAAATGCTATTTGGCCTAAAGAATGTTGGGGCTACATATCAGAGGGCTATGAACACTATCTTTCATGACCTCATTGGAGGGTATTTAGAGTGTTATATTGATGACATTGTAGTTAAATCCCAATCCATGATGGAGCATCTGTTTCACTTAGAAGCAGCCTTTGAAAGAATGAGAAAGTTCAAATTGAAGCTCAATCCTCTTAAGTGTGCTTTTGGCGTATCATCTGGAAACTTCTTGGACTATGTGGTACACAAGAAAGAAATATAGATTGACCAGAATAAAGCCAAAGCCATAATTGAAGCCAGACCTCTATCAAGTAAGAAAGAATTACAAAAGTTCCTTGGACAGGTTAACTTTCTTCGAAGGTTCATTTCTAACACTGCAGGGAAAACTAAAGTATTTTCTTCCTTGTTAAGGCTGAAAGATGAAGAGGAATTTGTGTGGACAGTAAAGCATCAAATTGCTTTCGAAGGTATCAAAGCCTACTTGGCCAACCCTCCAGTGCTGATGCCACCAAAGAGTGATAAGCCCTTGAAGTTGTACATAGCTGCAGCAGAAGATTCATTGGGAGCTTTCTTGGCCCAAGATAATGAAGAAGGCAAGGAGCAAGCTGTTTATTACCTTAGTAGGTTTTTAAATTCTTGTGAACATAAATATTCAGCCGTTGAAAAGCTGTGTCTTGCTTTGTATTTTGCTGCAATGAAATTAAGATACTATCTTTTACCTACAACTGTCTTGGTAATTGCAACCACAGATTTGGTTAAGTACATGTTATCTAGACTTATGTTGAGGGGAAGAATTGGCAAGTGAATACTAGCCTTATCAGAATTTCATCTAGAATATGTCCCTCAAAGGGCAGTAAAAGGGCAAGTTTTAGCCAATTTTCTAGTAGACCATCCATCTCAAACAGAGAGCCAAGAGATAATGGAACTTGGTATAGCTAGTGTTGAGCCATGGCAGATGTGGTTCGATAGGTCGAAAGCCAATGGTTTAACTGGAATTGGTATTGTGATTAGGTCTCCACAAGGGGTAGAGACCACACATGGTTTCAAAGTGGATGAAGCTACCTGTTCTAATAACCAAGCTGAATATGAAGCCTTAATAGTGGGACTAGAAATTCTTATTGGATTACAAGTTCATGCAGTTGACATATTTAGAGATTCTCAATTGGTGGTTAACCAAGTGAAAGGGATTTTCAAGTGTCAGAGCATAAGTATTTTACTATGTTGTTGCATTACATCTGCTTTCTCAATTTCGAATAGCAAATGTAACTCATGTTCCAAGATTCTTGAATAATAGAGCTAATGATGTGGCTCAGAAAGCTTCGAACTTCAAGAGAAGGGATAATGCCCAAAGGAACATAAGTCAAATAACATATCAAAAATTGATACCACTTTTGAATAAAGGGAATGTGGTCTTGGAAGTCAATCATAATGACTTACAAGAACAAGATTGGAGGCATCTAATAATGCAGTACTTGGCCGGTCCATCTTCGAAGGCCAGCAGGAAAATTAAATTGCAATCTATGCAATATATGATATACAGTAATGCTCTCTACAAAAGAGGGGAAGATGGTTTATTGCTGGAATGTTTAGGCCCAAAAGAAGCACTAACAGCTATGGCTAAGGTTCATGAAGGCATCTATGGTACTCATCAGCCTGGTGTGAAGATGAGGTGGTTGTTTCGAAGGCATTCCTACTATTGGCCAACTATCCTTAAAGATTGCATAGAGTATGCAAAGGGTTGCCAGGCATGCCAAAAGCATGGCACAATAAGACATGTACCCATAACTGATCTACATGCAGTAGTGAAGCCTTGGCCATTCAGAGGATGGGTCATGGATATGATGGGGAAAATACACCCACCTTCTTCGAAGCATCATTGTTTCATTCTAGTGGCCACTGATTACTTCACTAAGTGGGTCGAAGCTAAGCCTTACAAGGCTGTAGACCAGACTGAGGTTATTGGATTTATTAAAGATCTAATCCATAGATTTCGCATCCCACAAAGTATAACTGTGGATAATGGGACTGTGTTTGATGAGAAGATGGTGAAGTCCTTTGTGGCAGAATTTGGAATTAGTCTCGTCAATTCCACCCCATATTATGCACAAGCTAATGGTCAAGCTAAATCATCCAATAAGTCCTTGAAAAAAGGAATACAAAAGGTTGTGGAGGACAATCCCAGGGATTGGCATAACTTATTGTTAAATGTGTTGTGGGCTTACAGAACTTCCCCATGGTCAAGCACAGGAGTTACTCCTTATGCCTTAGTGTCTGGGCATGATGCAGTGTTACCTGTGAAAATTAATGTTAAATCTTTGAGGGTAAGATGCCAAGACTAGCTAAATCCTAAGCAATACCATCAGAGTATGTGCTTGGAATTAGAAAGCATAGATGAAGCCAGAATTCTAGCATGAAACAACATTCTCTTGCAAAAGAAGAAAGCGGCCAAAAATTACAATAAGAAGGTCAAATACATTGGCTTTGATGAAGGTGATTTGGTATGGAAAACAATACTCCCAATAGGAATTACAAGCCATAAGTTTGGTAAATGGTCACCTAACTAGGAAGGACCATATCAAATTCATAGAGTCCTGTCTTTTGGGGCATACCATTTGAGAAATTTGAATGGATATATACATCCCAAAAAAGATTAATGGCAGATATTTGAAGCCTTATTTTCCAACCATTTGGGAAACACAAGGAATAAAATAAACATCAAGTATAAGAACACAAGACTACTCAGATGATAGACAAGGATTTGTTTTTCATAAAGAGTTAAGTACATTTTGTCACAAATTGGCCCAAAAATCATTACAATGTCTTAATTGTTCTTTTACAACAGATTTCCTATTGCTAAGTGATGAAAACAGTTGAATAGCTGCAGCCATTTCTTCTTTCCGATCGGCCAGTCCTTAGTTGGTGATTTGCAGTTTGGTATTAGTTCGGACTAAGGCCTGGTTCACTGCAGATAGCTCCTCTTCAAGTTGAGCTTTCTTCTCCAGCAACTAAACTCGAAAGTGAGAGGCAGAGGTGTGTTGTTCCTTGAGCTCTGAGACTTCAGTATGTACTTGGGAAACAAAACTCTGGTCTCTAGCCAATCTCTCCTCCGCAGCTTTGGCAGTATGGCAGATGTTGATGTAGAAGTCAATAGTAGCTGCTGCTTGAGATAAGTGACTTGAGACATCCATGCCTGACTGTTCAGCAAATTTGCAGCACTAGAGGAACCCATCTTTTATTATAGGCCTTTGCAAAGCCTCAAAG
Source organism: Camellia lanceoleosa (assembly GCA_025200525.1). NCBI lineage: Eukaryota > Viridiplantae > Streptophyta > Magnoliopsida > Ericales > Theaceae > Camellia > Camellia lanceoleosa. The sequence goes on along the minus strand of CM045762.1, from coordinate 16,067,063 downwards.
GGTAGCCTCGAAAAGGATATTAACAGTTCCAGGCAGGTGTCTAAACCCATCAAAGGTGCAGAAGGCTTGCTGCTGGGGGAAGGAGAGCTTTCAAGAATTTGTAATAAGGAGTCGGCCAAAACTAATGGCTCAGCTTCAAAATTGGTTACTGGAGAGGTAGAGGGTACATCGAAGAGACTGGCTAGCCTGGCTTCGAAGATGTCTACCTCATCCGTAGACATGAGGGATGCAGAGAGAGTTGTGGTGGAAGGTATAGAGGACTGCATAGGGATAGGAGAAATGAATGGAGCATCTTTGGTAGTCTCTATGGTCTTAGCCACCAATGAATCAAATGAAGAGGGGCTGGAAGTAGGCAAAGGTAATGAACTATGAGTTGGAGAACCACCAGCACCCTCAATTGAGAAATCAGATACCTTAGAAGAGTTAATGGTTGAAATTTCCTTAGAAGGAGAAGGAAGAGCAGGGCCCGAATGAGAAGTGAATTAAGACAGGTCGAAGGTCAGATAAGGAAGATATGGAGTCAGACCAAAAGAAAGAGTTACAAGAATGCTAGGACTCAAAGGGGGTACATGAAATGTGGGCCTAGGAAGTGGAAGTTTAATCTGAATGGCCTTCACATTTTGCATCTGATCAACCTCAACTGAAATTGAGGGAGTCCTCATCGGAAGTATAGCCTCAGTAATTGTTGTTGCAAAAAGGAAGAAACGTAAAGTCAAGCTTCAATGTCAAAATTTGATAAGGAAAAACAGTAGAAGCATGAAAGAAATTACTTATTTCAGAGATGTTGGCAGTAATGGGAAAGCTACGAAGGGAGTAATGCTCGGCAGTTTGTTGCCTTCTTGCAGTTTCCTTTTGTAGTGCATCAACAGCAACAACTTCATCTTTTAGAAATTGTTGCTGCCGTTTCTTCTCAGCCCTCTCAAAAACAATCATTGCTTTAGAATGTTCTTGTTCTACTGCCTTGGCAGTAGCTTCATGGATAGGATCTTTAACCAAGTCAGTAGCAGAAACAGTCACTTTCTTTCTCTTCCTTCTTAGCAATGATACTACTGACTCCTTCTCAACCTCTCTCTCTTCAATTTGGGGATCAAGTTCTTTAGAAGTAAGCTCATTTTCCATTGCTTTGTCAACTGTCTTGGAATTAGAATCTTCAACCAAATCAAAAGAGGAGGCAGCCACCCTTATTCTCTTTTTTCTTTGTAATGGTGTTTCTTGCTCTTTCTCAACCTCTCTCTCTTCATTTTGAGATTCAGATTCTTCAGGAGTGAGTACCAGTTTTCTTTTCTTTTTCTGCTGTTGTCTGGCCTTGAGAGCAGCTAGAGTTTCAGTTCTTTTAGGAGATTTTTCTTGTGAAGACCCTGCACCAAAATATGTGAATATAGAGGAGACAAACAAAAGAGTTGAAGGAAAGAGGAACTTAGAAATGTTACCCTTCTTCGAAGCAGCTCTAGTAACTCTAGCTGGAGGAGGTGAGACTGCAGGAGAAGTTGTGGTAGCTGCAGAAAGAGGAGGAATGTTCTCAACTGTTGCTGATTTAGTCTTCAAAGGCACTCCTAATCCTATTAGTAAATCATGAGGGTGTACAGATAGGCATACTTCCATGTTGACTGACCACCAGTTCTAGAATCTTTGCAAGACTAAGCCAAAAGGAAAAAAGGGGACAAATTTGAATTCACTCAATTCCTTCAGCAGTTTGAATGTTGTCGCCTTTAGTTTTGATTTGGATATTCTTAAGTCTCTAGTCGTGATGTGGACATTCGAGAGACTGCAAAGTGGAACAGGTATCCCTTGAGTGAGCCCAAATTGTTTAGCAAACTAGGAAGGGTAGTACACCTCAGATATGCATTTATAAGCTCGAGGGTTTAAAGTGTCAATAAACAACTCCCTCGGTAGCAAAATTGAAGCCCATATATCTTCGTGTGGTGAGGTGGAGCACTCCTTATCAGCCAAAAAGGTTTGCAGCCAAACAGGACCTTTAATGGTATCAAAAGGACAAAAGAAGGTGGCAGATGGAGAAATAGGGAGTTGGTGAAAGAAAGTAAGGTAATAAGCAAAGAAGGCAGGATAGAGAGCAATCCTACATACTTTTCCCCATAAGTACTAGGATCCTGAATAAGAAATTTTAGACATTTAGGGTGCAAGTCAGTGAAATAGGCAAAGAGCCAGAGTTAGAGCACCCAGAAGGGACCTCCTTAGTTAACATCAAGAGGTTTTTTGCAAAATTGGGAGCAAGCTCTGTAGACATGACCTAAAAGATAAGGAGCAAGTGCTATGCGTTTTTTCAAGACAAGTGCCTTCGCAAAAGGAACGAACTCAGGCATAATCCTCTGAGATGAGGTGTAAAAGAGAAATTTGCACAACCAGTACAAAATTAAGGAAAATTGTTCTCTGTCTCTCACAGGGCCTTCCCTTTTATTTTCAGCCTTTACGAAGTCGCTGTAAGAGGAGTTTAGGGTTAGAAGGGAAAATTTGACAGGGAGGTCTTGGTAATTGGGAGTAAAAGGAGAGCCAAGGGGTGAAAGCCCTAAGAGGTGGCAAATATCAAGAACGGTGGGGGCCATCATACCGCACCGAAATTGGAAGAAATTAAAAGCCATATGCCAAAAGCATAAAGCAACAGGAATCAAAAAGGGGTCTTCAGGAATGAGGAACTTGGAAAGATGAAGAGCATCGAGGATACAGAGCTCCTGCAGGTCATCTTCTCTCGCAGGCACAACTCTGTCATACCATTCTTCCCATTCAGTCCTCAATGTCGGCCAGCAACGATGAGGCCGGGTCATTCTCCAATTCCCCTAATCAAGCCCTCTTTTATAAAGAAGAAAATGGTCCTCCAAACGAGGGTATAGAGCCGGAAGTTGAGCAGGAGCTTCCTGGAAAATAAGACCTAGGACATACTCTTGTTTGTTATTGTGACGAGGAATGAAGAGACGTCCATCTATGGTGCTTGACTCACCAGATGTTAGCTTGACGATTTCTTCGTCGATACATTTGTTCAAAGCTATAGTTGGGCTGATACGGTCGCCCGCAAGTACTTTTGGAGAGGAAGGATCCATTGGCAGCAAGGGAGCTGAGAGAAGTGGAAAATCAGTGGAAAGAAAATTTTGTGTGTTGAGCGAGCAAATGATTTCAGAACACGAAATAAAAGGGTTTCAAAAGCCTTTGTGTTTAGGGAATATATAAACGCTCGGTTCGTTAAGCACTAAAAGTACGCATATAAAGAGTTTCCTTCAAATATTGATAGTATTTGGAGGGAAAAACACAGCCCAGATGCTGAAGCTAGTTTCGAAGAAAAATATTTGGCCAAACAGATTTTGGCGTAAAAGCCAAAAACAACGGCAAACAAAGAAACGAAGCACATTTCCGTAATTTAAAAATATAAGAATACTCAAGTATTTGATTTACTTCGAAGGGGATTAAAAAACCTATCTTAGGTTTTTTAGTGAAAGTAATGTCCTTCGAAGTGAAACTTGAGACTCTGTAAGGATGGGAATTGGTGTTCAAAACATAACACACCAGATTTTGACGCTAAAAGTCCAATAACAACGGCTTTGAAACTAAGGCTTCGAAACTAAGAAGCCGGCTTCGAAGCTCATTCCATACCCAATGGATGCAAGAATGCTCAAGTATTCATTTACTTCAAAGGGATTAAAGACCTGTTTTAGGTTTCTCATTGAAAGTGATGTTCTTCGAAGTAAAACTGGAAATCCTTTAGGAATGGAAATTGGCATTCGAAACATCAAAACCAATAGTTGGTTTATATATATTCAGAAAAGTTGTCTTTTCAAGACAAAAAGATCAATTTAAAACTGATTGATCATAATAAATCATTGACCATATGTTCGTTGTGATTGAAACAAGTTTTGAAGAGTAAGTTTGTTAAATTCGAAGTATGGATCCTAAATGGAAAAAACAACAGAAAACTATCTGCTGTATTCCATAAATTGGAAAAATTCATGGTCGTTTTGTTAATGATTGAATCCAAGTTCGAAGGAAAAGATTGCTCAGTTCAAAGCTCTGAAATTGCTTTTAAAGACAACTGGAGACAAGATCAAACCATAAAGAGAAGTCTTAGTGGTATTAAAGCAAAAATAGTTTCATCGAATGGCCATTTTTGGGTACAAACTCAAGCTCATAAAAATAGGGAATGGAATAAATAACAAGATCATGAAATTTAGTCCAACAATGATCAATGAATTTCTGTTCTTTCTTTATTCTGTCCTCTATTTCTTCTAACATTGGCTGCATGAGTTGATGTGCTCTCATTTCGTAAAAGAGCTCTTCAGCCTTTATTTCGAAAGTTGTTTCTTTCAATCCTTGTTCCAATTCGTCTATATCCAAATCATCCCAATATGCAGAATCTTTATTATTGAAATCATCGAATTCTTCAATAAAGTTTTTGCTTCATATTGGGCATGAATTCGAAGGGACGAAAGTTGATCTATAGATTGTGTGGTGTTCATAGAGGTCTGATGCCAGTGAAGGAGTAATGGAAGTTGATCCAAAACATGTGAAGCTCTACTTGGGCGAGGGGATTGAGGACATGACCCCGAGTTAGAATATCACAAGCCCAACGAAAGTTCTTAAGAGGGACTTCGTCCTCAAGAACATTGAAGGGCAAGTGGGAAAAAGCCGCAAGCAGAAGTTGAGCTTGTTTTCGCTCGGCCGGAGTAGGGGAGGGTGGAGGTTTGTAAGATGGAAAGACCTTATCCGCAGAGAGGGCAAGCCTCAGTTTCTCTATCCAGCAAGGATTTGGCAGAAGAAAAGGTGTGGATGCTTCTATTTCAGGAGGTGGAGCAAGGGCAGAAGGAACAAGGGCATTAATATAATCAAGCTAGTCAAAAGAGCAAATTTTCGCCTTTTGAGTTAGGAATGATGGATTGTATCCTTGTGCCTCTTCTGGGCGTTGGGCAACATGCACTGTCTTTGTAGGCATGGAAGATGTATACCATGCCACAAGCAGATTCTCATCCAAACTACGTCGATGGTCAATGGGCATGTAAGGGTAGACCACTGAACTTCGAGCGTAGGAAGGAAACTCTAAAGGATCAGTGAACTCAACAAAATGATGGTTGATTCGTTCCCTCAAATCACAGGTCTCAGGTGTTGACCAGCTTGTCCAGTCAAAAACCCCAGAAGATGAAGAAGTTGCAGCTCTATCCCATGCAGAGGTTTGTGAAGAAGAGTTTCCCAAGTCCATATTTGCAACTTTCCGAATCAAAGATTTGGGAATAGTTTGTTCGAAGCGCAAGGGTGAGTCAGAGGAAGAACTTCTTGTATCTATATTAACAAGTTTCTGAATCGAAAGATTAAGGACAATGTGTTCGTAATCCAAAGGTCGATAATTTGCAAAGGCATCCATGACCTGAATATGGAAAGGTGGATAAAGGTGGCTAATTAATGCATGGAAATTCTTTCGAGGAGGAACAGCATCATCATATGACTCTTCGTGTGCTCGATCAATGGAGGAGAAAGTTGATTCGGCCATAGAAGAAGTATCAGTCTGTGCGAGTGCTAAGGTATTGGGGTGTTCAAAAGATTAAAAGAGGATTAATGCAAATAATCATCAATAAATGACAGTTGCGTTTCCAGAATATAGACCCCATGCACGTTCTAAAAATTCTAAAAAAACGCGGGGAAAAGGGCTTTGATCCACTAATATCACCAAGTATTGGATATATTAGTGCGGGGGGTAATGTTGGCTTCATATTTTGTACAAGCCAATCACAATTCAACACATGGCAGAATAAGGGTAATATAGGAAGACTATTCAAGTCTTCGATCCTGATCGTACACGTGGCAGTTAGTATTGGTTCTCACGTGATCTGAGTAGTATTGGATCAATAAAGAGGTGCAAGGTGACATGGCTTTAACGGTTACTCAGATTCAAAATTCAAATATATGAGGGAAGCCTAACTGCAAGTGATGGCGTAGTAGAACTACTTATAAGGCAGCATGATCAGCGATCATGGAGGAGCAGTTCGACGGTTTGAAGTGCAGTTCGATGGTCATTCTTGAGAAGTATAAATAGCAGGGAAGATCCCAGAAAAAACCCTGAACTCAGATCATACAAACCAATCTTACTTTACATATTTTCTTTTCCAGTTTTACATTTCCTGTTCTTTAAATTCTTGCTCTTTACATTCCTGCACTGCACTTTATTCATAAGAGTAGTTTCAAGTAGATTGTTGCTGTAAACCTCTACGAGGCTGAGTTCGGATCATTGTAAGTTTTCATTCTAATGAAATACTTCAATTGCTCTTCATTTAACTGTTATTCTGTTTAATTTCTCCTAAGTCAAGCCACCAATAAAAGCCCTTTTTCATTGAGTCTGAAAGAACTAAAACACAATCGTCTGATAATTGGTTGGCAATAAACATTTCTGTAAAGACTGATTGATCCTTGCTGGCACGCTCGCATTTACAAAAATACCCTTCGAAAGCCAAAAAGCCAACAAGGATCACTTACAAATTTTTCAACAACGACTCATTTTAAATCATAAAATTCCGTGCATAGCACGGATAATATGATAGTAATAATAATAAAGTGACTCTCAAAAGAAAGAGTTACATTTCAGCAGCCGTATCAAGTTCATTCACTAAACTAAGGGCATGAGAAAGTAGTTGGATTGAACAGTAAGTTTTATAAGCCTTTTATGGCACACCCTTGCATTTGCAGTAACTACACACAAGGCAAAAACGGAAACAAAGGAATCACTAGGAAAAGAGAAGAAAGAAGAAAGAAGAAAGAAGGAAGAAGAAAGAAATAAAGAAAAAGAAGTGGATGCTATGCACTCCTTTAAGTATGCATTACAAATGGCTGATCTAATCAGACAGAGGATATGTATATATCATATAATCCATGAAGAAAAAGATTTACTTGTAATTCGTAGTGTCATTCCAAACATTGGGACAAATTATTGAAAGCAAGGGCTCATTGCCATCAATGAAGCGTCTATCTGTCAGATTGTGACATTGACATGATATATTATTGGGGTCTTGCCATCATACAAGATGATGAATGTGAGAAAGTACCCTCATGTTCATGAACCCTTCTAATCTTTGTTTTTTCCCTTTTTCTTTTTCTTTAAAAGGCCTTGCTTCACTGTTGAGAAATATAGGATTTGGTATCAATGCAGCATGAGCAACAGTTTAAGTGAATTTTCCAGTACTAAAATCACGTTAGGCAATATCACTTTTAATTTAAAAGTCAAAAAGTTAGTAAAAAAAAATCAAAAAACTAATAACCTATATAAAAAAATCAAAGATTTCTTTTTCTCTCTACTTTTTGCACATCTTTTCTTAAAAAACCAAAAAGTCATTTCAAATATATTAGTTTTTTTTACATCATATTTTAGCCAAAAAGTCAAAAAGTTACTAAAAAAGCCTATTCCAAAACGAGGCCTAAGGCTATTTTAATAATTTTTTGACTTTTTATAAAAAGATATCCAGAAACGTAGAGAGTGATGTAACAACTTATAGTGACTTTTTAACTTTTTAACTAAAATATATAATTGACAAACGAGGCTTAAGTACTAAAATTATAGGCAAATTATAGTTCCAGTAAATTCTAGTGTCAATTTGATCCTTGTAATCTCAAATTATATCAAATTTGCCCTTTAGTTTTTCACATTGTTTTAATCCAATTGATAACATCTTTTTAGAAATCGGACAAAAATCAAGAACAAAATAGGCCATTTAAAAGAGAATGGATAATTTTAAATTGGACGCCAACCACCCAATCACTTTGAGAAAAGTGAATGAACTATTTTTGCCCTTGATCTCAAACCAAATTTTAAAAGGATGTTATTAATTGGAGTAAATTAACATAAGAGACAAACTATGGGGACTATGGATGTAATTTTTCCTAAAATTTTCTCGGAGTTAAAAGAAGGACGACGTTTCTATTATATCCAAGCTTCCCCCTAAAAATTCCCCCCCCCCCCCCCCAAAAAATAAATAAATAAAAATAAAAATAAAAATCCTAAGTTGCTATCAATTACCTTCCATCAGCAAGGGTTCTCATTTGTCAACCACTCAATATCATATACACTAAAAACAACTGAATAGCATGACAAATATTTTTGTTTTTTTTAAATAAACTTTCACATGCACAAGATAATTCAATCCATGGAAAAGTATTATACATCCCTGGCACATGGAACATGAGAATTCCATGATCTTAAGCAAAGTCTGTTATTGTATGTGGTAATCCTTGTAGGGGAAGCCTCTCTAGATGTAGATAAATAATCATAACATAATTCCAAGAAGTTTGTTACCTTTCTTGATTGTCTATTACTGTATTATTGATTGTCTTTCTACTCATGGATCACTTTTTCTTCCTATGGAAGCCATCGTATACAGTCTTACAAAATACAATCCCACATAAATCCTATTCCTCGTTACACAATGAAACGTTCGCTTTTTTTTTCACAGGCATTTTTACTTCACAATTTCTCAAGTTTCAGTCTGGATTAAATCATGCCTCTTGTAGTCTTTTATAGCATATATTCTCAGTTTTTTTTTAAGCCCACCTTATCCTTGTCTTGTTTATGACAACTCTAATGAAATCTGACCAATATGAATTCACTTAGGCCAAGTTTGGCAACTCTTAAAAAAGTCAAAAAGTCATAAAATTATTCAAAAAGTTAAAAAGTTATTTTTATTCACCAAAAGTAAAAAATTACAGCTACACAACTCTCAATCCTAATTTTTCTCTATATACTAATTTATACAATTTTTTAATACACATTTTTTCATAAAAAGTCAAAAAGTTAATCCAAACATCCATATTTTTTCCCTCAACTTTTTAGTCAAAAAAAATAAAAAGTGCACTTATTCAGGACACCCCAAACAACCCCTAGTCAGAACACACAAATATATGTGAATTTGGATGGACTTAAATGGAGCTATTCAACAAACATCAAGCATGTAGCCAAATTGACAGTGACAACCTCAGCATACCAATAGATAACATTAATTACGTAATTGATGAGAAGACATTAGCCTACAAACAGTCAAAACTATATTGGTTTTATCCTACCTAACAGCATGACTAAATTTCAAACAATTATCAGCTTAGTTTAATACATTTTTCAAAACCTAGCGAGAAGTGAGAACCAAAATGTCAACAACAAAATTTTCAAAATAGAGCAATGAAAATGAACTGCATATCATAAACTTTCATTTGAGAAAGAGGAACTGATTTTGCTTGCCAATCAACAAGTTAGCCAACATGGGACAATGTGAGGTGGGACCTAATTTGAAGGGGACAACATGATAATGCCAAAAAAAAAAAAAAAAAATTCAATCAAAAGAATCATAACAAAAAGCCAGGAAAAGGTCCAAAAGAACAAGAAACTCTAACACTGTGTTTGGTTGGGGATTTGGAAAGGAAAAGGGAAAGGAAACGGGAAGGTGAAATATGAATAAAATATACTTACATTTCACTTAGTTTTACACACCTTTTCCATTTCTCTTTCCAAATCCCTTCCCAAATCTCCAACTAAACATAGTGTAAAAATATTACTATTTCTGGGAGCAAGAAGATGCCAACAGAGCAGTAAAATATGATTTATTTATCGATGTAAGCAGTCCAAATCAAACAAAGCTCATATGAATAGCAGAACAGTTAATAGAGTAATTTTATAAATTTGACAGTACTAAACTTATATAGCTATAAATTGGAAAAGTTGGAAGGGTATAAGATGGAAATGGATGGAGGACATAAAGTGATTTCGTTGAATGCCAGACGCTTCTTATGCAAATGGCATCCATGAGATTCAAACTTTATAAGAAATTCCTTCCTCAGCGTGCTCACTTGTCAAAGGAAAAACAAAGTAAAAAGAACACCCAATTCCTTTCACAACAAAAATGCATCATCTTTGTTTGTCCCTTGTAGATGGTCAGCTCCAAAGAAGTTGCCAATGCAGGCAACAGATCCTTATGGATCAAAAGGCAAACCACAACCAGTAACTTAACAGCAATCCTTGCAATGTAACTAAGTGGAATCTAGGTTTAAAATTTTCCACTCAGTAACAGTCCAAATTTTCTTGTCTATATTTTACTTTCATTGGCTCAACTTCTTCACCATTCTCCAGCAAAAAATTCTAAAAGACTTAAAAGCAAGATTTCCTCTGTAGTGAATATGAGAAATTTTACAACAGCTAAATTAATGCAACCCAATTGTGCTGGCACGAATTATTATTATTTCTGATGGGCCAATCACACATCATCATTGGTACATAAACAACATTAATTTGTCCACTGCTAATATTTTGACTGCAAATACAGGATCTAGCAGATTTTTTAACGCTGTGTTTGGTTGGGGGATTTGGAAAAGGAAAAAGAAAAAATATGTAAAACTATGTGAAATATAAGTATATTTTATTTACATTTCACCTACCTTTTCTATTTCCTTTTCCAAATCTCTTTCTAAATCCCCTAACTAAATACAACGTAAAGGATTCCCTTCCAACAGCACTACAATTCAAAGCAATACGGAGTTGTTTCTTCAGCGTTGTAGCCTGGACAATCTCCTTTACCATACCTTCCAAGGACCTTCCATTAGAGAGAGCAGTTCACAGTATAAATCTTCAAAAAGCCTTCTTGTAAGGGATTCAAGAGAGACAAAGCTAATGCCTACAAAGGAAAAAGCCTTCCCAGAGTCAAGTCATCCCTTCTAAAGTTTATGAAATGAAACCTTTTACTAAACATGTCAATAATATCCGAAGGATTTTGAATTCTGAATTCAAAAAAGCCTCAAACCCATTCTTAACTGCCAAAGTTTCAGGTGACAAAATGAAGCAAGAGTATTAGATTATGCATTTTTTCCGTGTTGTAAGGATTGAATCAGACTTGGATCAATCTATTTCTTAATCTGGTCATATCAAATAAGTTTGTTTGTTGAAATAGAGCACCGCCAAACTGCACCTCCCTCATGAATCTAACGTGAATTTAACTCAACTCCCTCAATTTACTCTTCAAATCACCACATCTAACAGGCAGGAACCGCCCTGAGTTTTCAGGGGCCCAAAACGAAGTCTTAACATGAGCACCCTTTATATATTCAAAATAAAATAAAAAATTTAATTGAATTTTGCTCCCATATATAACTACTAAAATTTATTTACTTAGATAGCAAAATCCAGTTTACAATAAAGAAAAAACACCAAAAACAGTATAAAACTATAATATCAAAAAGTAATTGAACAAATTGTAGCAAAATATCAATCAAACATTACTCTATTTTTAGTTGCAACATTACTAATTAAATTTGAAAAATCTAACTTATCTACCAGATCCTTTTCTACTGATAATATTGCTAATGCATTCAATCTTTCTTGTGACATAGTTGACCGAAAATAATATTCGATCAATTTTAACTTTGAAAAACAAAAAAATTTAAAAAATTAGACCTAGGTGGGCAGCCTTGCCATAATACTAAAACAAAGTACACTATCTTTTTATTTCAAATTCACATGTAGTCACTCAATTTGGTAAATTCAACTACACTAGTCATAATAATAAGGGGAATTTACAAATCAATGGTACTATCCTAAAAAAATTACAAAATCATATGATTTTAACCATTAAAGTGTATAAAGTTTACCATGAATCTGTAATTAATTTTCAAAGCTAACACTGATTTCTTATTTCCTCCAATAATAACAATCATAAGTTATGCTCCCTCCATGTTTCAAATTCAACATAGAGGGTGTTTGTCCTGACTTTACATAGGCCCCCGCAAGTAGGTGGTGAAATTGGTCCCGGAATTAGTTAAGTTGAGCTTCAATTGGTCCAGACACCAAGTTAGAAAAAAAAAAAAAAAAATTTGTTTTCTTATAATGGTCTTGGCAAGTGTCATAGGCACAAGAAAAAAGACAAAATATCGAAAAATAAGAGGTACTTCTTTACAGAATTAAATGCACTTTTTATTACGTTGTTTAACATTTTTAGTTTAATCACAATATCATTCCTTAGCATTTGCTTTCTTATAATGCATAATGATTCTTGATGAATAACAAAAACAGTTACAGAAGAAACAATGAGACAGAGAATAAATCAAACTGAGAAAAAAAGAGATAAAACCAATGAGACACTATTGAAGTGCCTCAGCTCCAGCAACAATCTCCAATGCCATTCCTAATATGAAATTCTCTCTTTCTCTCTCTCTCTCTCTCATGCCATTGTTATGTCTCTCCTCCTCAGTCGATTTCTCTTCGGTACGGTCTCTGATGAGGGGTGGGCACGGTCACCTTGCCCGCTCAATCCAACCCATTCCAATTCAATTTCTTTTAGGATTTGGAATTTATATTTAAGGGATTGTCTGGGTGAGCTAAATAGGCTAATTTTTTTTTTTGGTTTAAAAAAGTTAAAAAGTTAAGAATTTGTTTGCCATAAGTTTAAAAAATAAAAAATTTGCTCTACTTTGTCAATAATAATAAATAAATAAAAATAGCAACTTCTTAAATTCATCAAATTTTTAGATTTAAAAAAAAATAGAAATCAAAAAAATTATTAAAAAAAATAATACCAAACCACCCTAATTTGTGGAGTCAAGTTGAGGTTGAGATGACTTTAAATGTGTTTATTAAATAAATAGACTTCAAAATGTTACTTGCAACCAAACCCAATTATTGAAGTATACTATATGAAAATTATATGATGTATATATGTATTGATATTATGTATATACATATATTTTACTTGATTTTTATTTTTTTAAATAAAAAAAATGCAGTTAAGATATAAAATAGGAAAAAATACCAATAAGTTTTATTTTATTTTTAAGATTACTATTGGGTCTTATCAAGTTTCAATATGGACAATTGAATCCTATTTGTCATAAAATATTTTCAAAAAGTTCATTCTTCCATAATGAGATATCTTATCCCATTTTTACCCCTCACTTAATATGGAGAATAATTTCATAAATATTTTAAAATTCGAAAGAGTTATGAAAAATAATACTATGACAAATTTTTATATTTATCAATATATGAAATAGTTGATGAATCTTATATTTATGAAAATTCATTTAATTTCAATAATTAAAAACATTTTTATTATAAAATTTATGAAAATTTTGGTTCACATTTTAATAAAATTAAAGTAAAATATACAATTATGAATAATTGAATTTTTTTTTTAACAATTTATAAATTAAAAAAGAAAATAGAACTTTGTTAGACTTATTTATTTTGATGATTTATTTAATTATGTTTTAATTTATTTAGAAGAGAAAAATAGAATCAAAATTTATTTTGATGATTTATTTGAAAGAGAAAAATAGAATCAACATTTATTTTGATGATTTTATGTTTTAATAAAATCAAATTTTATTTTGTCCCATTATTTCTCACTTAAACCTTTATCCTAAATGTTGTTAGAATGCATTTAATATTTGATTAAATCAGGAGTTCAAACAGCCCAAAAACAGAGGTTCAAACAAATTTCAAGACTGAAGTTAGCTCAAAAGGTTCAAGTGGAAGATATTCAAATTTGTAATAATGTTGTGGAAGATTTTCATATTAGTAATTATGGAGTATAACAGATATAAATGGTTATAAATTCAAGTGACTACAACGGTTATAAACGGCTATAATTTTCATTAAATATACCAAATATCTAATGTAAACAAATTACAAAAACTTGAAAATATTCTTTGATCTATAATCACTCACATTTATTCTCATAAATTATACACTGAACCTTATAGCTTTAAGCCCATCTTTTCTGTGTGAGGTTTACAGAAAAACCAGAGTTTCATCTTTATATTTATCTTTGAGAGATAATTCTTGTAGCTTTCTGTGAAAGCAAAAACACCTTCTTTTCAACCTTATAAGAGTGTAGTATACTCAGTGTTCTTGACTTAGAAAGTTAGTGTAAAATCTGTGGAGGATTGCTCCATCTGTGAAAAGGTTGCTAGCACCCTGTGAAGGTAGAGTATAGTGGAAAATCTCAAGTGAAGCTTGTGGAGTGGGCGTAGGTCGAGTTGAAGCCGAACCACTATAAATTTGTTTGCCTCTCTCTCCCTTATCTCTTTATTTTATTTTAAATTGCCATAATTATATTTCACATTTTTACTGTGCTAAAATTATTAACTAACATAGTTGTTAAGACACTTGTTTTAATTATTTTTATTTCATTAATTATATTTATCTATTGTGCTAATCATAATTTTTATTAGGATATTATTAATTTTAATTATAAAAACCTAATTCACCCCCCTCTTAGGTTGTCTTTTGGGTAACAATTAGTATCAGAGCCTAGACTCTTGCTTTAGATTTAACTATCTAAGAGTTTCGATTCATGGCAACCTTAGCTAGCACTAGCACTACTGAAGGACAAGCCACCAATAAGCCACCATTATTTGACGGAAACAACTATAGTCATTGGAAAGACAAGATGACCCTATACTTACAAGCCACTGATTATGTTATGTAGATTATTGTCACCAAAGGTCCAAAAATTCCTACTAAATTAGTAGACAATATTAGTGTATCTAAAACTGAAGATGAATATGATGAGAGGGATCACAAATTATTGCAAGCCAGTGCTAAAGCCAAACTCACCCTTGTTTGTGGGTTAGACTCTAAGGAGTATAATAGAATTTCAAGTTGTGATTCGGCAAAAGAAATTTGGGATAAACTTGAGGTAACGTATGAAGGTACAAACCAAGTGAAGGAATCTCGTATTGATATGCTTGTTCATAGTTATGAATTGTTTAAAATGAATTTTGATGAATCTATTTCAAATATGTTTACTAGATTTACTAAAATTGTAAACTCTTTGAAATCTCTTGAAAAAACTTATACTAACAGCGAGTTGGTGAGAAAAATTCTTAGGTGTTTACCAAAGAATTGGGAAGCAAAGGTCACGGCCATTATAGAAGCTAAAAATCTCTCCACACTTGGATTAGATGAGCTTATGAGTTCCCTTATGACTCATTAAGATCACCATGAAAGGACATGACGATGTTGAAAACAAAAAGAAAAGTGGAATTGCATTCAAAGTCTCATCAAATGAAAAAGAACATGAAAACTCTAGTAAGGATGAAAGGTATGCCATGTTTAGTAAAAATCTCAAAAAGCACTTCAAGAAAAACAATTATGGAGGAAGAAGACCTTTCAAGAAAGAGTACAACAAAGATAATAAGAAAGAGCCTATTATTTGCTATATGAAGATGGATTGTCCAAAATTGAAGAATCATGGAAAAGACTACAAAAGAAACAAAAAAGCCATGGTAGTAGGTTGGGGAGAAAGTGAAGATGAAAGCTCAAGTGATGAAATTGAAAATAAAGTAGCTAACTTATGTCTCATGGCTCTTGAAGATGAAGACTCTACTCAAGATGAGGTAACTACTTTTTATGAAGAACTTGAAAGTGCATTTCATGAACTATCAAATGAATTTAGAAAAGTTTGTGACAAAAATAATGTGTTAAAGAAATCTGTTGCATCTTTATCTATTAATGTAGAAGAATTAAAGAAAGAAAAAATTATTTTGAAAAATGATTTTGACACTATCTCTAATGAGGAAACTGCTTTACAAAATAATATTGATGATCTAACAAAAATACTTGAAAATTTTGTAAAAGGTAGAGATAATCTTAACGTGCTTCTTGGAAATCAAAGATGTGTTTTCAACAAGGCGGGCATTGGATATGACCCTATTAAAAAACAAAAGAATCTCAATACAATTTTTGAAAAAGCACCTCTCATGACTCACCTTCATATTACTTGTCATTATTGTAGAAATAAAGGCTATTATATATCTTCTTGTCTATTCAAAAATAATATAAACATAGGAATTAAAAAGATTTGGATTGTTAAGGGATTTAACAAAACTAACCAAGAAGGACTCAGGAAACTATGGGTAGCAAAAACCAACACTTGATTATCATCTTGTAGGTTTGTTTTAAGTCCAAAGCTAAAAAAGAGAAGTGGTACCTTGATAGTGGATGTTCCAAACACATGACCGGAAAAAAATCATTCTTTACTAAACTATCATCGAAAAATGAAGGATTTGTTACTTTTGGAGACAATAAGAAAGGAAAAATCATTGGTATTAGTAGTATCGGTATTTCTCCTAACACTTCTATTGAAAATGTTTTACTTGTTGATGGACTTAAGCATAACCTACTTAGTATTAGTTAATTACGTGATAAAGGTAATCGAGTTATTTTTGATAAATCACATTGCACAATTGAAAGCACAAATGATCATAAAGCTTTATTCGTTGGTAATCGCCGTGATAATGTTTATGTTTTTCATCTTAATGATCTCTATGTCAGTGATGTTAAATGTTTATATGTTAATAATGAAAATAGTTGGTTATGGCATAGAAGACTTGGTCATGCTCATATGGATTTAATTGCTAAACTTTTGAGATTGAACTTCCAAAAATTAAATTTGAAAAAGATCATCTTTGTAGTGCTTGTCAACAAGGAAAACAAACTAAAACATCATTTAAATCAAAATCTCATATTTCCACAACTAGACCTTTACAACTATTGCATATGGATTTATTTGGTCCCTCAAGGATATCTAGTCTAGGTGGTAAACATTATTATCGTGTTATTGTTGATGATTATTCAAGATTTACATGAGTTATGTTTTTAGTACACAAAGATGAAATCTTTTATTCTTTCACAAAACTCTGTCGTAGAATTCAAAATGAAAAAGGCTTTCTTATTTCTAATATTCGAACCGACTATGGTAGAGAATTTGAAAATGAGAAATTTGAATTGTTTTGTGATAAGCATGGTATTGGACATAATTTTTTAGCACCTAGAACCCCTCAACAAAATGGTGTTGTAGAAAGAAAGAATAGAACTTTAGAAGAGATGAGTAGAACAATGCTTTGTGGAAATAATCTTCCTAAATATTTTTAAGCCGAAGCTGTTCACACTGCATGCTATATTTTAAATCGTGCATTAATTAGACCTATTCTCAAAAAGACTCATTATAAACTTTGGCATGATAGAAAGCCCAACATTAGTCACTTGCATGTTTTTGGTTGTAAATGTTTTGTGCATAATAATGGTAAGGATAACTTAGGTAAATTTGATTCAAAATCTGATTAAGCAATTTTTCTTGGCTATTCCTTAACTAACAAAGCTTATCGTGTTTTTAATAAAAGAACTCTTGTTGTGGAAGAATCTATACATGTGGCATTTGATGAAACTAACATCTCTACTCAAAAGCAAATTGTTAGTGATAATATAGATTTGGAACCAAATGTGGAAGATTCAAGTATCTACAAAGAAGAGAACCAACCATGTAGGTTGAACAAAAAAATTGAACAACCTATTCTCCCACCTCAAGAAGAAGGAGGAAACAATGATGATTTGCCAAGAGAATGGAAGTTTGTTCATAATCACCCTAAGGATTTAATCCTAGGTAACCCTATAAAAGGTATTGAAACTCGTTCTTCACTTAGAAATATTTGTAGTAACTTGGCTTTTTTCTCACAGATTGAGCCTAAAAACTTTCAAGAAGCCGAATTCGATGAACATTGGATGATAGCTATGCATGAAGAGCTTAACCAATTTGAGAGAAACAAAGTGTGGGAACTTGTGCCAAAACCTAAAGATCATATCATTATCGATGCCAAATGGATCTTTCGAAACAAGCTTGATGAATTCGGCACAATTATAAGAAACAAGGCTAGACTTGTTGCACAAGGATACAATCAAGAAGAAGGTATTGATTTCGATGAAACTTTTGCTCCGATTGCTAGATTAGAAGTCATTGGCATGTTACTTGCATTTGTATGTTTTAGAGATTTCAAACTTTATCAAATGGATATAAAAAGTGCCTTTCTTAATGGTTTTATAAATGAGGAAGTTTATGTTAAACAACCCCTAGGTTTTGAAGATCATGCTTTTCTAAATCATGTTTTTAAACTATCAAAAGCTTTATATGGTTTGAAACAAACACCTCGTGCATGGTATGAACGATTAAATAAATTTTTGGTTGAAAATAATTTTTCTAGAGGAACGATTAACACAACACTCTTTGTTAAAACTAAAAATGAAGATTTACTTATTGTGCAAATATATGTGGATGACATTATATTTGGTACTACTAATGAAACCTTGTGTAAGGAATTTGCTAAGTGTATGCAAGGTGAGTTTAAGATGTGCATGATGGGGGAGCTAAATTATTTCCTTGGGCTTCAAATCAAACAATGTCAGGAAGGAATTTTTATCAATCAAGCTAAGTACACAAAAGAACTACTCAAAAAGTTTAGTATGTATGACTCAAAAATAGCTGGAACACCTATGAGCACATTCATTAAGCTAGACAAAGATGAAAAATGTAAGTCCATTGATTAAACAAAATATCGAGGTATGATCGACTCACTTCTTTATTTAACTGTAAGTAGACCCGATATTATGTTTAGTGTTTGTATGTATGCTAGATATCAATCAAATCCTAAGGAATCACATCTCAGTGCTGTTAAAAGAATTTTTAGATATCTTGTTGGCACTCAAAATTTGGGACTGTTTTATCCTAGAGATGTTGCATTTGATTTAATTAGTTACTCGGATGCCGACTTTACCGGATGTAAACTTGATAGAAAAAGTACTAGTGGCACTTGTCACTTTCTTGGTAACTCATTAGTATCTTGGTTTAGCAAAAAGTAAAATTATGTTGCTTTATCAACGGCCGAAGCTGAATATAGAGCTTTCAGAAGTTGTTGTGCCCAAATACTTTGGATGAAACAACAATTGGAGGACTTTGATTTGCATTATGATTAGAGGTGGGCGCGGGTCGGTTGCGGCCACGGAACCTTCAATCCGCTATCCGCTTAGATTGGCGGATTAGAGAAAATCAATCTGTATCCGTCCACTAATCTGACGAATGTGGATTGAGCGGGTTGGCGGTTTGGTGGATGGATGCGAATCGGTTTGGCGGTTTAAAATTTTATAAATTTTCAACATAATTCAACTTGTGCACTCCTCAACAAAAAAAGAAAAAAAAGTATTACAGTCAATAACTTAAAAAAATATTATAATCATTGCACGCCTCATCTAAAGTATGAAAGCTTGAACCTTTAGAATATCACAATCACTGCATGTCTCATCCACATACTACAATCACAGCATGACTCATCCACATAAAGTATTATAATCTGTGATACTTAAAATATAAAAACAATTCAAACCACCAAAACCATAAACAGAGTCGTAGTAGAGATTGTATGTCTCTGTATTGTTACATTTTATATATGTTTTTGAAAACAAAAATCAACCAGCATATTTCATATTTTCTATTTATTATTTTTCGAGATAGATTTGAAAACCAAAAAATATAGATAAATAATACGTTTATTTTTTTCAATTTAAAAAAGATATTCAAGTTGAAAACTATTTTTCAACAGAATATTTAAATTTTTTTTAATTGAAAACACAAACAGAATATTCAAACAAACTGAAAACACAAAATCTTATGAATTACTATGGGTGCTCGTGGTTTGGCAGTTCGGTTGTGGCCAAAGGAATCTCAAATCCGCCATCTGTCCGCCAGATTGGCGGATTGGAGAAAATCAATCCCCAACCATCCGCTCGTCATCACACATCCGTTCAAAATGCAGCGGATCGGTTCGGTTCGGTCGGTTTTGGCGGATTGGTATATCCGTTGCTCACCCCTAATTATGATCATATTCCTATTAAATGTGATAATATTAATGCTATCAATTTAAGCAAAAATTCGGTTCAACACTCATGAACAAAACATATTGAAATTCGATATCATTTTTTAAGAGATCATGTTCAAAAAAGGAATATTGTACTTGAATTTGTAAACACCGACAAGCAATTGGTGAATATTTTCACAAAACCCTTAAGCGAGGATCGCTTCAATTTTATTCATGGTAAGCTTGGAATGTCGATTTCTACTTAAAAAGTTTTGTTATGACTGTAAAACTTAAATTTTTGTTAAAATGATATATATGTATTACTACATTGATATGGAAACATTTATATCAGTTGAATATTCTCAAGTCCTTCATACATTTATTTGTTATTCTTAACTGTGTAATTTTTTATTTTTTATTTTTTTGAGGTAAAGTTAACTTTGTATATATTGATTTTTTTTGAAACCCTCATGGCATTTTTTTTGCATTACCATTCCAGCAACACCAACATCCCATTAATTTTAATTTCAGCTGGTATTATTTTATTTTATTTTAATTTATTTTATTTTTTATTTTGCTATTAGGCTTACTTTCTTTTATTTTTATTTTTTTTCTCATTATTATTTTTTGTTTGGACTTAATTTTCTTATTTTTTTTTCTGTTTTTTAATTTCATTTTTCAGTACTTAAACATAAAAACAAAAACAAATCAAAATACAAATATTTACATTAAAAAAAACACCCTTTATTTTTTTTATGGCCACACGCCGATCAAAAAAAAAAAAAAAAATCTTCATTTTTTTCTGGCCATACGCCGATTTTATTTACTCGCCTCTTCCATCGTTTTCTTCTTCTTTTTATCACCTTGGGCGACCCTTGACGCCCCTGCCCCCGTGCTTTCGTCGAGAGCGACGACTCCCCGCTGACTATCAAAGGCTAAGAACGACGTTGTTCCAAATCAGGCCATGGAGGTAGTCTTCTGTTTAAACTCTTTATTTTCAGCCTTCAGTGCACCTATTTCTGCTCGTGCATCCTTGTACATGTGCTGGAGCAGAGACAGTTGGGCGTTGACCTAATGGAGCTCACTTGTCCTGTTCTGCAATCGGTGAGCCAATTTTGTGACTGCCGTCACCGTCTCCATATAGGACGTCAATGTAAAATGATTGGCTTCTATGTCAGATTGAGCTGCCATGATTTGCTCCATCAACATCATAGGAAGGTTAGGAAGAGAAATGATAGGAAGAGTAGGAGTAGAGGCACTCGGTCCAGCAGAGCTTATGGGATCGTTCAGGTCCGGAAATAGAGTAAGGGGCTGGGATGAGGAAGCCATAGTTTAGAGGTGAGAGGTGTAAAAAAATGAGTTGCAACGAAATAGAAGCGAACAGACTGAGGTTTGGCCTCTTCCATTCAGTTTTTTTTTTTTTGTTTCTCGATGAGGAAAAAGAACATAAGAGACTAGTAAAGAAGAGATAGAAGATAATGAGGTGAAGAAGAAGAAGCAGATGAGTATGATTAAGAAGAAGGCTGAAGAGAAGAGGCTAAAGAGAAGAAGACAAGGAGGGCAAGATAGCCGAGGCAAGCGGCAATCGAGAAGAGCTGCTTTTGTCAGTCGGCTGACGCAAAAGCGAGGCCGCATGTTCGACGCGATTTTCAACAAAAAAGAGAGGCGCGGGCGATTCATATAAGTATATATATGTTTTGATTATCTATTTTTTGATGTCATTTATCCCTATCATTTTCCTCCTCCTCCTCCTCCAGATTCTAACCCATGATTTCCGTTTGATAATGTCACAGGGGGAGAAAACTTATGATGTTATGTATTATGGTATTATTTTCAAATTATGGTATTATTTGAAAACTAATCTAATGATTATGTATTTATAGTTTGATATCTTAGTCTCATATCATATCTCTAATTAAAACTTATTTATTACACATGTGCTAATTTATGTATTTAGAAATGAATTTAGGGAGCATGACTTGAGAAAGCTTTTTTTACTCCAAAATCAAATCAAAATATCATTGTGTGCCATCATAAAAAAAAGAAGAGATTGTTAGACTTATTTATTTTGATAATTTATTTAATTATGTTTTAATTTATTCAGAAGAGAAAAATAGAATCAAAATTTATTTTAATGATTTATTTGAAAGAGAAAAATATAATCAAAATTTATTTTGATGATTTATTTAAAAAAGAAAAATAGAATCAACATTTATTTTGATAATTTTATGTATTAATAAAATCAAAATTTATTTTGTCCCATTATTTATTACCTAAACCTTTATCCTAAATGTTGTTAGAATATATTTAATATTTGATTAAATCAATAGTTTAAATAGCCCAAAAACGGAGGTTCAAACAGCCCAGTACAGCAGCAGTTCAAAAGGTTCAAGTAAAAGATATTCAAATTTGTAATAATGGAGTGGAAGATATTCAAATTAGTAATGATGGAATACAAGGGCTATAAATTTAAATGACTACAACGGTTATAAACGGCTATAAACGGTTATAATTTTCATTAAATATACCAAAACCTCTAATGTAAACAAGTTACAAAAACTTAAAAATATTCTTTGATCTATAATCACTCACATCTATTCTCATAAATTATACACTAAGCCTTATAGCTTTAAGCCCATCTTTCTTGTGTGAAGTTTACAGAAAAATCAGAATTTTATTTTTATATCTATCTTTGAGAGATAATTCTTATAACTTTCTGTGAAAGCAAAAATACATTCTTTTCAACCTTGTAAGAGTGTAGTACACTCAGTGTTCTTGACTCAGAAAGTCAATGTAAAATCTGTGGAAGATTGCTCCATCTGTGAAAAGGTTGCTAGTACCCTGTGAAGTTAGAGTATAGTGGAAAATCTCGAGTGAAGCTTGAGGAGTAGACGTAGGCCGAGTTGAAGCCGAACCACTGTAAATTTGTTTGTCTCTCTCTTCCTTATCTCCTTATTTTATTTTAAATTGCCATAGCTATATTTCACATTTTTACTGTGCTAAAATCATTAACTAACATAATTGTTAAGACACTTATTTTAATTATTTTTATTTCATTAATTATTTTTATCTATTGTGCTAGTCAAAATTTTTATTAAGGTATTATTAATTTTAATTATAAAAACCTGATTCACCTCCTCTCTTAGGTTATCTTTTGGGTAACAATATTTATTAATATTGAAATTTGATATAACTCAATAATAATTTTCAAAACAAAATAAAATTTATTGGTAATTTTCTTATTGTGATTTATAATTTTTTTTAATGCAATATCATAATTTTATAATAAAAAATAATTGGATTAAAATATTTATAAAATTATTGTTCATATTAAATGAGAGGTAAAAATGAAATAAGATATCTCATTATGGAAGAATTAGGGATGGTCATTTTAATTCCACCCGTGGGGCCCCCATCCATACCCACCCCAAATGGGACGAATTTTACCCGACTCGACACTTATACGGAACGGGGGTGGATTAAATTTGGTTACCCATGACGAGGCCAGGTATCGTCTTCCCCGATCCAAACTCGACCCGATATAATTAATAATATATATAATATAATTAAGTATAAGAAACGAATACTAAATGTAACGCCTCAACTCTTCACATGTTATCGATATTATCCGTTTTGGATCACGCCCACACGAATTTGTTCTTCCCAGTGGTTCACCCATCCTAGAACTACTCTAGGCTAAGCACCCTTAATCGAGGAGTTCTGCTAGAAATTTCACCACTCAAGAAAAGGCCTCGATGCTATATAAGGGTCCAGATTTTTACTTGTATAGCCTAGGTACTCCCTCTTCATTCCCGATGTGGGACACCGAGACCTTACAATCACCGCCTTTTAGGGTTGCACGTCCTTGTGTAGTAGCTTGCC
The DNA here is from genome assembly GCA_025200525.1 of Camellia lanceoleosa. NCBI lineage: Eukaryota > Viridiplantae > Streptophyta > Magnoliopsida > Ericales > Theaceae > Camellia > Camellia lanceoleosa. Next base: position 16,043,540 of record CM045762.1, on the reverse strand, counting down.
AGGTCACAAGCCCGCCGCCCACATGCACTGAGAGATGCTAGGGGCCCACACTCGGTACTATGGAGAGTCGGCTCTGATACCATTTGTAACGCTCAAACCCTTTACATGTCATCGATATTGTCTACTTTGGGCCACACTCGCACGAATTTGTTCTTTCGAGTGGGTCACTTATCTCAGAACTACTCCAGCCTAAGCACGCTTAAGGCCTTGATATTATATAAAGGTTTAGGTTTTTACTTTTATAACTTAGGAACTCTCTCTCCATTCCCGATACAGGACACCGGGACCTTACACTAAAAGCCTGTGATTTTGTTTAAATATATATAAATAAATAAGAAGCTAAACTTTCAGCCCCTTAGTTTGTTATAGGAAATTATTTAGTGTATTAAGAATTTAATGGTTCTCAATTTTTTTGGCAAGTTGAAGTGTGGTCGGGTATCCGCGGGGGCAGAGATAGAGTTGAAAAATTCCACCCGTAGCGGGTTGGGACAGGGGATGACAAACCCGTCCCGTGGCCATCCCTAGGAAGAATGAACCTTTTGAGAATATTTTATGACAAATAAAACTTAATTGTCCATATTGAAACTTGATTAAACTCAATAGTAATCTTAAGAGCAAAATAAAATTTATTGATGTTTTTCCCTATAAAATACACTTCGCCAATATTTAAGATGTTTGGTTCAATTTTACTCAACTACAAAATTATTTATTGTTAATTTTTTATAATGTTTGTTTATTTTTAGTATATGAGTTTGTTGGATTGGTTTAGAATTGTAATACTATAGTCTGATTTAAAATATAATTTTCAATTGTTAAAAAAAAATTTGTGGATTATTTATACGAAAATCTTTTAAATTATTGAGAAATATTATTTTAACCCCATAAACTATAAAAGCGTATAAATAGACCCCCTAAATTATTACGAAATATCATTTTGCACTCCTAAACTATAAAAACGTATAAATAGGCCCTCTAAATTATAAAAGTGTACCAATTGGGTCTATTTGTATAATTTATATTTCAAAAGGTAAAATGATATTTCTTAATAATGTAGAGGATCTATTTATACGTTTTTATAATTTAAGAAATTAAAATATTACTTTTTAATAGTTTGGTGGATCACCATATAAATAACCCTTCTTTTTTCTGTTTTTCTTTTCTTAGGCCGGCCCAACATGATGTTTGTCCAACATACGTGATGTAGTGGCTTGAGAAGCAAGCTAACCTTTGGACCGGGCTGGCACTAAGGATCAGGCCCAGCCGACGAGAGGGCCAGAGTAACCTGTTAATGATTGTTGATATTGTAGTGTTTTGAAAAGTTGGTAAAAAATTAATTTTTTGAATTTTTTAATTTATTTTATCATTTTATAAATAAAAAATATAAAAAATGATGTGACGTAAATTAAATAAAAAAATAATAATAATAATAAAAAGAAGCTAAAAGCTAACATCTTATTTTCTTTTTCTTTTATTTTTTTATTTTTTTCAAAACACCCAATTGTACTTTGAATGTTAAATTCAGACATTAGCTTTTTCTTTTTTTTTTTCTTTTTTTGTTTTTTTTATCAGATTCAGACATTAGCTTTGAAATCAGCAAATTGTCATTTTTATTAAAATTCTGACAGACACGTTTGCTTGTTTGTCATCCACTACTGACTGCAACATCAGTCAACGGTCCTACCAGAACATCATTCTTTAGTTTTCTTCCTCTAAGGGCTTGGTTGGAGTATTCTAAAATAGTCATTTTAGTTTATGGGCCCATTTTTTTTAAGGCCCTATTTGGGGAGTTAATTTATAATTAAAAAATTAGAAAGGTATTATAATTTATTATATCATTATTTCTATTTTCATATATTTTTTTAGAATTTTTTTTAAAAATCAATTAAAATAATCAATTCCCAAATAGGACCTAAGTGAGTGTTTGGTGTTGCCTTTTTTTATTGATTTTTATTTTTATTTTTAATAAACTTAAATTAAAAAATAAAAAATCATATACTTTTGGTTTTACTCAACCTAATAGACCGTAGAAGTAATAAATAAATAAATAAGTTCGAAAAAAGTTAAAAAGGACAAAAAAAATAGTTAAAAATAGTTGGCTTTTTTAACTGTTTTTTTTAGTCTTAAATATATATATATATATATATTTAACATTTTAGATTCATCTATACCATACAAACTTGAAAAGTGAACAAAAAATTGACATAATTTTGAAATAAAAATCATTGAAGCCAAAAAAACTATAAAAATTTTGTTATTTTTATAGTTTTATGTCAAACTCATAAATTAAAAAATATATTTGTCATCAATTAAAAAAAGTCACTTGAAAAATTTCATTCACAGCAAAGTAAAACATTATTGAACTTCTCAAATACATTAGTTTTTTTTAGGTTTTTTTAAATAAAAATAAGTAAAAAATAAAAAATAGATCAAAATAGAGTTTTAGAGTTTGTTTGGAAATTAATTATTTTAATTGATTTTTTGAATTTTTATACAAAAAAAAAAGGTCTATAAAAAAAAAATGAGATATGACAACATATAATAATTTTTTAACTATTTAAAATTTATTAACAAACGTGACCTTAATTAGTTGCTTTTCTTTTATGGAATCGGTAGTACTATGACTTCACTACCTTACCTAATGTTAGGGAAAATAAAAAATAAAATAAAAAAGGAAAAGCAGGCATGAGCAGGAAGAGAATAAAGTGCCTGTTTGGTGCAGTTTAAAAGTTACTTATTTTAGCTTTCAGTTTAATTTAAGTTATTTTGATGTGTTTGGTTTAGCTTATAACTTTTTAGAAGTCAGAAATCAGTTTATTCTTTGAGTGGAGCAGAAAATGCTTAATTTATAAGTCAGAAATCAGCTTATGTTCATAGTTATAAGCTATAAGCTGTTGAGGCATAAGTTATAAGTATTTTTCCACAGCTCTACCAAACAGGGCCAAAATGTCTTTAGTTCAAAAACAAATTAAAACATAGGGCTATTTTGGAAAGATGATAAAAAATAATTTTTTGGTTTTTAACTAAGTTTTTGACTTTTTTAGACAAATGATTTGGGAAGTTGATAAAAAGTAACTTTTGGCTTCTTTTTATTAATATTTGCTTGTGATATCAAATTATAATAAAATGACCAAACTATCCCTATTTAGTTTAAAATATTTATAACTTCATCCATGTAATACATTTTGACCAATGAGGGGTAGAATTGTTATTTCACCATTAGCTAAAAACCAACTTTCCAAATAAAAAAAAATTCAAAAAAACTAATTTTAAACTTTTACTACAAATCAAAAAAAGTGACTAAAAACTAACTTCCCAAAACATGCCATAATTTGAATTTAGCTTAAAATTTAGCTTTAGTTTGGTTTAAATAGTTCGATCTGATTTATTAAATTAATTTAAATTATTTAATATTTAAAATTAAATGAATCCTAATCATATAAACTCGAAGAATCTTTTTAATGCTTTTTTTTGGGGTTTGGTGGTTAAGTGAACTCCAAATGTCCAATGATGCCACTTCATTACCTACCACCACTTTACCTACGAATAAGAAAAAATGATGACCCCACAAGTCTCATATGTCACATGTGTTGCACACTCCCTTTTAATTGCAATGAGGAGGTCATCATCAATTAAATAAATAAATGTGTCTAGAAAAGTAGGTCTCTCCTTTTTTTTTTTTTTCTTTCTTTTTTATCAGTAAAGAAAAATTTCATTAATTAATATAAAATTAAAAATATAAAAAAATGAGATACATTGAGAGAGATTTGAAAAGTACAAAATACCTCTACTACTGCTACTCGCAACCATACAATCAACCCCATGGCCTCACGATTTTTTTTGTTTTTTGAAAAAAAAAAACGTTAAGAAGGACTTAACAGAAAATAAAATACATGATTCCACAAAATCAACCCACCAAAACACCCAAACTGCTAAAATTACCTATTCTAACACTCAAGGTGGAAACCCAATAATTTAAACACCTACAACACTCCCAATGCTGCTGCACTCCATGTCCTTGCTACCCACGCCTATGCTGCACACACCCACGCCTATGGTGCTGCATTCCCAGAGCACCTGCTACAACGCCTATGCTTCTCCAACTTCCAACTTCCAACGCCTATGGTGCTACTGCACTTTCACCTATGCTTCTCTAACTTCCAACGCCAACCTACTACAACGCCCACCTGCCAAGACCCATGCCTACTGTACGCTCCTCTGCTCCTACACACTTCTGTGCAAGCTCCTCTGCTCCTGCCGAAGACATCTCCATGGCTAGAAAGACACCCTTGACCGGAAAGACTCCACAGCCTCCATACCTACTCAAAGCCCCAACTCCAGTAGAAGCAGACTGACAATCTCCTTGGACTGAATCTATGGCCGGAAACACCTCCAACCATTGGATTTCCAAACCCACAACTGCTGCAAGCTCACCCACTCCTGACAACACTCTACCGAGACAGATCCTTGGCCGGAAAAACTCCATAGCCAACAGCTCCATGGCTGGATAAAACTCCACACCCAACTTCACTTCCATGGTCGAGACCGAGCACTCTTTGCCAAACAAGACCCACTGCCATCACCAAGCCCCAGTGTTGACAACCCAAAACAACGAAATCCACCAAGATTTGGATGAAGTTCACCCCTCAAACTCCCACTCGAAAAAGGAGCGCTCGAATGAAATCTTAGAAAGATCTGGATCAACTTCAACACCCTAGTTCCCCCCAAACAAAACACCGAAGCAAACTCCATATATCCGAAACTGAGCTCATCCCTCAAACTCCCACTCACAAAAGAGTGCCCGAATGAAAATACAACCAGATCTGACCAGCCTCTATTTCGGTCCAAAACCGACCTCCTTCTCTGTTTTGATACAAATAAACACCCCTTGTTGATACAAATAAACACCCCCTGTTGATACAAAAACAAACAAACCGAGGCACCTGAAGAAACATAAGAAAGGACCACAAAGTGGAAAGAAAATGTGGGAATCAAGTTTATTAGAAATAAAACCAAAGACACAAACACACAAGAGAAATTTGGGCACCGATCATGTCATAGCCAAAAGGCGGCGGTCGCCAAAAGTGAGGCTCGAGGGTGGAGGTTTTTAGAGAGAGAGAGAAAAGTTGTGTTCTATTGATCTTTTATGTACTTGACAACAACATCTCTTTTATTCATTTTTATGTACTTGACAACATCTCTTAATAAATATCAAAAAAAATCTAAATTTATTTTTAAAAAATTATAAATTAATTTGATAAAAATAAACATTAAAAAATTATGTTTTATGTAAAAAATGTATACATGAAAATACTAAGAACTTTTAAATATTTGTTATCAAAGTAAATCATGAAATAAAGAAATAAAATAAAAAAACTAAACCAAACCTTCATTTGGTCATATTTATTTATAACTTGATTAGCTTAAAATTGAAAATCACAAACCTAAATTTTCAATCTTAAAATTTCGTAAATAAAATATTAAAATAAAGTTTTACATTTTTTCATTTTATTTTATACGAAACTACATAAAAATGAACTTTGGGTCAAATAAGAAAAATGATAGGGATACAAAAAAAAAATATCAAAAAATTTATCAAATCACTCACATAGGTGTGGGATCCACATTCATGTGAAACTCACACTCATGTGAGTGTTTAATAAAAAATTTGGTGTCTCTAGTATTGTTGGTCAAATAATTGCCAAACTGTGAGGAATAACAAAAAATTTACAAAAAGATGAAATCTAATGTTTCAATTACCAAAATACTCCTCACATTCCCCCCTCCTTTCTTGTCCTTTTCCTTCCTTTACTTCTTCAATCAATTACCACCACTCTCCTACCCTCTTAACAATTGATTACGCCTCCCTTACAAAGCCGATGAGGAAGAAGAGGTGACGAAGGGCTACGTGTGGTGATGGAGCAATGAGGAAGGAATAAGAAAAGGATTTTTTTTGTTATGGTAGTGATGCAACGAGGATATGGTTGAGGTAAGAGGAGTTGATAGTTGGTCGAAGGTGTGCGAATACTGGGGAAGGCAGTGGCACAGTTAGGTGAAAAGAATAGTGGTTGACTAGGGATGGTCAAAGTTCAGATTTAGGACAAGTTTGTAATAATTTGCACTGCCATCTATCATATCAGGGGCGAGACAAATCGAGAGTTGGTGATAGCGGGACAAGAGACAAGTTAATTTTGTAAGTTGAAGAATAAAAGTATTAATAAAAGTTATAGAAAAATATAGTATATTATGAATAATGATAAGATAAAAAAATAGGAGCCGCTATTCCCACTCCACTTTACTCTAATGCCACGTTTGTTTACTGGCATGGGAGGGGGGGATTGGAGTGCTATGGCTGTAGGTCTCACCCACAGCTTGTTTGGTGGTGTTTTGGGAGGGGGAATAATAGTCCAACAGGCTTAGTAATCCCTCTTAGTAGGGGGATTAGCTTGGCTGGATTTTGGATGAGATTAAAAAAAAAAAAAAAAAAAAAAAGGTGAATGGATTGAGTCTATTTTATATAAATAAAAATATGTTATTATTATTTTTTTACTAAGTGCACCTGTTTGTTTTAGTTTTTTTTTTTAATTTATTTTTTGTAAAAATAATTTAACAATCCCATCACTAATTATCTCCCACACTATCACTATAATAAACACACTCCCCTCACTAACAATTCTCATATTAACAATCTCTTCACTAACCATCCTCTCACTAACAATCCCATCCAATCTAATCTACCAAACAAACGTGGCCTAAATATACCATCTTCTTTATCCTTATTATATATAATTACATTAATAACCTTGAAATTTTGATTTTTTCAATGAGTGTATTTTGTGTGAAATAATATTAATGTAATTACGTATAATAAAAGACAAAGAATTGAGTGTATTTGAAATAAAGTGGAGCAGGAATAGCAGCTCTCTAAAATATAAATGAGTAAAAATTAATATTAAGTATAATATTTTAGTATTTTGATTTTATTATAGTGAAAATAAATAATTTTTATATTATATACATATAAATATATTTAATAAATATAATCGGGGCGGGGGAAGCAAAACCCATTCTCGCCCCACTTCCTCAACTAGAATTGTGCAAAGTACCGCCTAATATGCTAAAACTGCATCGATCTGCATCAATTTGCACCACTTTATCCACTAACTGCAAATTAAAATTTAAAATTTATAATTTGCCTTCCAAACTGTTCTGCTTCGCTCTAGTTAATACATATATATTTTTTAACTTCCAATGAAATATCAAAGTAAAAATGAGTGTGAGAGATATTTAAGATGTGAAATTTTTTAGAAATTAGTAATTATATATATATATATAACATATTATGTAAAATTAGTTTTTGTTATATATAAAAAGAATATTATGCAAATTAGTGTCATATATTATACAAATGTTTGATAATTGGTTAGAACATTTTTCAATTTGGCAATTCATCCAAAATTTAAGAGAGAACTGTATTTTCATATATTCCAAAACCCAAAATATCAAGTACAGAGTATATGTCTATTTATACATACGGATGTAACTGCTATTTAACTATAGTTCTACTTGACTAAACAATAACCAATTCTATCTAACTCTAGTTATAATTGTCTAACCGATTCGATTGAGTTGAGTCAGAGTCAGTGGTTTTCTTGTCGATGTGGCTTAGGCCTCTCAACTTGTCTTGGCTTTGGCTAGACTCCTTAACATGCCCCTCAAGCCGAGGGTGAGGGAAAAAAAACCAAAAGCTTGCTCAAGATAAAGAAATCGAGGTGAGGAAAGAGGCTTGGTGAACAAATCAGCAAATTGATCCATAGAAGAAATGTGATGAATAAGCAGCTTCTTAGTTGTAACTCTTTCGGGAACATAATGGTAATCCACCTCAATGTGTTTAGATCGTGCATGAAAAATTGGATTGTTGGATAAGGAGATAACAGACAGATTGTCACACTAGAAAGTGGGAGCTAGGGCTGAAATGTGAAGATCAGACAAGAACACACCAAGCCGCCTAAGTTCAATTTCTTTGCTTGAGCAAGAGCTCAAGATTCACTTCAAGAGAAGACTTGGAGACAGTAGGTTGTTTCTTTGCAGACCATGAAATCAAATTTGGACCTAAGAATACACAATAACCTGTAGTGGATCGGCGATCAAGAGAGCAACCAGCCCAATCAGAGTCAAAGAAAACATGTAAGGTGAGAGGGCCATGAGTAAAATGAAGACGATGATGAAAAGTGCCCTTCAGATGTCACAGCAGTCTTTTGACCAAGACAAAATGACTGGTAAGAGGTGTCTAAAGAAATTGACAGGCATGGTTGACAGCAAAAGCTAAGTCATGACGAGTAATAGTAAGATATTGCAAGGCACCAACAAGACCACGATAGACAGAAGGCTGAGAGAAGGGTAAATCATCATGATCATGATTAGAAGAAGACTTGAGAGTCATAGGAGAAGGAAAAGATTTGTAATTGGTCATACCAGCTTTGACTAATATTTCAGTGGCATATTCTTTTGAAATAAGAAATATCCTGAAAAAGGAGAAGTGACAAAAGTGCCCAAAAAATAGTTAAGAAGGTCCAATTCCTTCATAGAAAAGGTAGAATGCATTTGGGAAATGAGAGTGGAAATGTAAATAGAGCCACTCCCCGTAAGAAAGATATCATCAACATATATTAAAAGGATGGTGATAGAATGTGGAGTCTTCTTAACAAACAAAGAAGAATGTGGCCTTGAAACCATGAGTGAGAAGAAATGAAGAAAAAGTAGAGAACCAAGCTTGAGGAGCTTATTTGAGCCCATATAAGGCTTTATTGAGCTTGCAGACCATGGCAAGATGTGTGGTATCAACAAAACCAATAAGCTGATGTATGTAAACCTCATCTTCTAAGACACAATAAAAGAAGGCATTGGAAATATCAAGTTGTTTGATAGTCCATTGAAAGTGAAGTGCTGAGCCTAGAAGAATCCGGATGGTAGGCTGCTTTGCTACTGGACTGAAGGTCTCAAAATAATCAATACCTTCAGTTTGGAGAAAGCCTTTGGCAACCAATCTGGCTTTATGCCTAGCAATAGTGCCATCAAAAATTTTCTTAAGGCGAAACACCCATTTGTAACCAATAGCCTTCTTGTTAGATGGAAGAAAGACTAAAGTCCAAGTACCTTGCTTGATCAAGGCATTATATTCATTTTCCATAACAGCAGTCCAAGCAACTAATTGAGAAACATCTTGATAGGACTGAGGTTCAGCAAGATCAAAAATAGTGAAAAAACAATGATGTTGAGCTTTAGACCTTGTAACCGTATGGTGTGCATTAGAAACAACAAGAGAAGGTAGATGAACAGATAAAGAAGAAATCGGAATTGGATTAGAATGATCTTGGGAAAGAGAAGGAAGACCAACAACTAGAGGCAAATCAGCATATTGAGTTGGAACAGAAGTCAGATTGCTAAATGGAGCAGCAGATCAAGGAATGATCAGAGTAAGTTGCTAAGAGGCGGTGTGGTCTTGATGAGAAGCGCATCGTAAGGCAGACTAAGAGAGGATCTGAGCTTAATCAAATTGACCAAACACAATAAGGCCTGAAGACACAACTGATGAAGATAGAACTGGAGTAAAAGGGACAAGTGAGGCAGAACTAGCAATAGATGAACTAGACTGAAAAAGCCAGAAAAAGAAGCTGAGCTGAGACAAAGAAGGGGAGTTAGAGGTGACTGTGTTGGAAGAAGCAAAGGGAAAAACACTTTCATCAAAAACAACATGTCTGAAAACATAAATCTTACCAATAGAAGGGTCAAGATACCTATAGCTCTTAGCGGAAGGAATATAGCCAAGGAAAATACAAGGCACAGACCTAAGTTGGAGCTTATAAGTAGTATAAGGTCTGAGCCAAGGATAACATCTATAACCAAAGGTTCTCAGAAATGCATAATCAAGAGAATGGTGGAACAAAACTTCATAAGGAGTGAGGAAATCAAGGGTAGTAATAGGAAGCCTATTAATAAGAAAAACAGATGTGGCAAGAGCATCAAACCAATAAGCAAGAGGCAAAGAAAAGTGATGCATCAAGGCAATGGTAGTCTCTATGAGGTGTCTATGCTTCCTCTCAACTACACCATTCTAAGCAGATGTATGAGGACAACTCAATTGATGTTGAATGCCTTTACTCCTTAAGAAATCATGAAACTTAGTGCTAAGATACTCACCCCCATTATCACTTCTTAAAACTTGTAATCGAGTAGAGAATTGAGTCTCAACAAAAACCTTAAATTCCAAAAATTTAGAAAAAACCTCACTTTTGTAATGAAGAGGAAACAACCATGTAAATTTGTTGTAATCATCAATGAACAAGACATAATATTTGTTTGAAGAAACAGATGTAGTGAATGTACCCCAAACATCAACGTGAATAAGGGCCAAAGGTTTATTAACAGTAGAATTAGACAAACTGAATGGCAGTCTATTACTTTTGGAATCACAACAATGTGAGCACACTTTATTAACATCAACAGACGAAGAAGGTAACAATTGATGTTTAACAAGATACTGAAATTTCCTTGAAGAAGGATGTCCTAATCAAAAATGCCAATTAGAAGGAGATGAACTATTAATAGTAAATGAATTATTAACAGCATAGTGAAAACAAATTGGAGTGGAAAATGCAGTAAATGCAGCAGCAGATGCAGCAAAACTAGGAAAATGATAGAGACCATATGAGTGATAGCCTTTATATAACACCTTCTTGGTGCTCTTGCCCTGTATGATAAATACATCTTTATCAAAAGTAATAGTGCAATGGTTATCAGAGATAAACTGATGAACCGAAATTAAGTTGGAAGATATTGAAGGTACAAGAAGCATTTTTGACAGATGGAAGGGAAAGAAGTGAGAATGGAGTAGGGAGAAGACCTTGACCAATGTGATGAATAGGCAAAGTATTACCATTACCAATAGTAACCTATCAGGACTATGATATGGTTGATAGGAGAATAAATTATTCAAATTATTTGTGATATGACTGGTAGCTACAGAATCCAAAAACCAGTTTATGTTGTCACCAGGTGAGATAGTGCTGGGCTAATAAGATGTAGAGGCTACATAGGCTTGATGAGGTGAAGATCTTGGAGGTTGATAAGAAGTATCCAATCTGTACCAACACTCTAATGCTGAGTGATTTGTTTTGCCACAAATCTGGCAAATGACTTGAGAAGAGAAACTGTTGTTTAAGGAAGCAGTAGAAGGACTTAGATGATGACTTGATGGATATCCTAAATGAAAACCTTGACTTTGATTGTTATAAGATCTGCCTCCTCTACCTCGAGTACCAAAATTGCCTCTAAAAAATCTACCTCTATCTCTTTCTCAGCCTCTGTAAGAACTGCCTCGATAGCTACCTCGATAAGAGGTTCTTGAAACATGATAAGCAAGTGGAATCTCTGAATTTGGTGATTATTTGGATGATGATTCAACATGAATAGACTCAGAATTTAATAAAGAACATAATTCCTCAATAGAAATGAATTTAGCTCGTGTTCTAATTGAGGTTTTAAAGGCATCATACTCATCAGGCAATCCATTAAGAATCAATAAAACCAGATCCTCAGCATCCATAGGTGATGTAGCTAAAGCTAACTGATCTGCAATGGACTTGATCTGAGTCAAGTACTCATCCATTGTATTTCCTTTTTTGACAATATGATTGAGCTTGTTTTTCAACTGATGAATATGTGACCTTGATAATGATGTAAAACGTTTGGTAAGAACACTCTATACTTCATGACTTGTGGAACAATGAAACACAAAAGTGAATATAGATGTAGAGAGAGTAGCAGTCAAACAATTAAGAAGATGAGAATCAATAATCATCCACTGTGTATGTTCTGGATTCAGAACTTCATTGTTATGTTCATCAATGATAGTAGATGATGGACATACCTTTGTGCCATCAACAAAACAGAGAAGTTGTGTGGCTTTAAGAATATTTTGAACTTGATTTTTTCAGATGATGAAATTGTGTGAATCAAGTTTAACATTCACGAAAGAATTCAAATTCGAGATGAGTAGAACAAGATTTGGAGGTATGGAAAGTGAGACCCCAGGAGAAGATAGATTCATGAATGGCATTGAAGACATCACAAAGGAACCTTCTCAGATCAGTGCTCGTGAGAGCTTGAATAGGGCTCTGATACCATAAAAAAGAACTATATTTTCATATATTCGAAAACCCAAAATATCAAGTACAAAGTATATGTCTATTTATACATACGAATATAATTGCTATTTAACTATAGTTCTACTTGACTAAACAATAACCAATTATATCTAACTCTAGTTACAATTGTCTAGCAGATTCAGTTGAGTTGAGTTGTGATTGAGCTCTTGAGCTGTAGCTAAGCTGGTTCCTTGTGACTAATGTGGCTTAGGTCTCTCAGCTTGTCTTGGCTTTGGCTAGACTCCTTAACAAAATTTCCCAAACCGCCCAATCCACCATTCAGTTTATAATTTTACTTTTCCACCCCTACTGAAAAGGGCAAGGCAAAGTGGAGAATATAGGAGCAAAGCGGGACCAGAGAAAATGACTATCCCTACAGCGATCCAAGAGAAAATAACCATTCCTATGGTGGGCGGTTGGACAGAGTGGGTGTCACACCCCGAACCCGCCCCTAAAAGTTCGGGCATGACCTATGCAGACATGGGCAGTAAACCTGATATACACAATATAAGGGGCCTGAACGGAAGCATTTAATATTAAAGAACAACATCAAAACATATCCATTGAGCTACTATTGAAATGCCAGGATCACAACATCACATCAAGTAAATAACATACAGAAAACATACACACATACATCGACTTAGCCCACAATTGGGCGTATAACAAAACGTCTTAAGAAAGACAATCAAGCATAAATCCCAAAAATCTTAACAACACTTTACAAAATACACTGGCTTCAGTTAGTACCTGGACACACTGAGGTTAACAAGAGAGAGACGAATCTTAAGGGTTAGGACTGGCCTCTCGGTTGATGACCTATAGAAACAGACAAAATACAGAATAAGTGAAACTCAGTGAATAATAGTACATAAATAATGTAAGGTTTAACTTGAATAATAAAGCATAAAACTGCTGAGGCATATGATTGATTTCATTCTGTAATTATTCCAAAACAGTCATAGATCCAGTTTTCTTAACAGAGTGGTTTTAAATCCAGTATGTACAGAACAGCCATAGGTTTATAGATACAAAACGGCCATAGGCCCAAAAATAAAAGAACGGCTTTAAGCCCAGAAATAACAGAACGGCCTAGCGGCCCAGAAATAACAGAACGCATAAGCGTAGGGTAACAGAAATAACAGATGTATGGACTCAAGAGGTGGCTCCCACCAAGGTGTAGCACTTAGTTCTGTACAACACTTTGTTCCATACTAGACTATACCAGAATAGATTAACTTCAGAATCATATAGCAAATACACACATTCTTCCCTTTATTCATATGAATCAACACAGATAATATCAGTTTAACAGAGCATTGCTGATAATTATTAACAAAAAGATAGATATATTTTACAGAGTGAACACTTCCAGAAATACGTAGATATCACAGTTTCATAATGCATATACATCCCAATTGCTTATCATGTTTCAATACCACTAACTAACAGATAACATAACGCTAACATTCATTATCCATAGCAAACAAAACGTTTAGTGCAATAATGCACTTAGATTTCCTCATGGTTCTTTGGGAGTCGACATACTTGACTCATAATTAACAGAATCTTAACATTAACAATAATCTGAAGGTAAAGGTACCAGTACATCAATAGGTCAGAACAATTCTTATCACAACATGAGGCACATAACAATGTCGTTGGCACTCAATTCCTTTCTATTAACCGACTTCACCGTTTTATCACGTTGTATGAACTTTGATACGGAAACATGGATAATTCTTAGGATGGTACATTAACCATAATCATTAGCCATAACCAAAATACAGAGGAGGTTCAGAGTCATACCAATGTACACCAAAATCTTTCAATGTCTCCACTGTTTCCCAATATAATTTTGACATAACTATTTGTGAAGAGCAGAACGTTAAACAAAAGAATCATTACTGGTAATCAAATGTGCGATTCCTGTACTATTACTCACAGTGTTTAGGTGCTTGGTCCACCCCTGTAGCTGACCCTATACAATTCACGTAATTCGAACATAATTCATCATAGTCTATTCAATTCAATATTAGTCAACACAACATAATCCAACAAAGTCAACACCACTTAGTTCATTAACACCATTTGCAATTCAACTTAATGCAAAATAATCCCTTAAATCTCATTTCAATATTCCAAAACTGAGTTCATATCATCCATGTCAGTCATAGATTATTTCCCCAATTTTCCCTTCACATTATAGTATGAATTTCAATGTTCATAACGTAGTTCATTCGCAAATTTTAAACATAATTTTCAAACATTTCCAAATTCCAATTAAACTTGTAAATATATAATTCAATATCTCAATTTCATTATTCTACTTTCAATTTGGGCCAATTCATTGGTTATCATCATTAATCAACCTAGGGTTTCAAGAAAAATGAGGATTTTTAACAAAAATTCAACCTTCTTAAATCACCACTTTTAATTCCAATTTTCCCAATGATTCTACATCTAGGGTTCACAATCCATCATTTAACCTAGCAATTTAACTTCCAATATCTCAAATTCTAAATCCCCAAATCTCATAATATGCCCTAGGTGATAAAAAATGAAGATTTTTGCCTTTATATACTGAAATTACCATAAATCCATCCATAGATGTAAGTATTGAGGAGATCTAGAACCCCTACCTCGAGGAACAAACAAAGGAGTGAGCTTGGATGAGATTCCTCCACAACTTCGAAATTCCAATTGGTAGAACACGATAATCTTCAAGCCTCTTCACTTCTTGATGGGTAATCTTGATCAAAACTAAGGGAAATGGAAGGTATTGAGGATCAAGGACCTAGGGTTTTTCGGTCCTAGGACAGAGGAAAGAAGAGGGGAAAAGAAAATATCAAGAATGATATAGAAATCCCGTTTTTAAGCTGCTGCACCCGCTATTCCCGCTCGAGCGTCCCTATTCCCGCTCGAGCGGACCTGCTCCCAGCACAGATTTCAAAACTTCAAACAGGTATAACTCTCCCATCCGGACTCCGTTTTAGGTCATTCTTGTGCCCAAATTGAAGCCCCGAAAATAAGCTTTCCAATGGTTCTAACCTCACATTTAAATTCCAAGTGTGGAAAAAGAAAAGGGCGAAAGAGTGACAGCTGGTCGTAAACGAATTATTCAAATTAAAGTTTTTGGTCCAATCTTACTTTACCATCATATTATCATCTCAATCAATACCCCAAAATAAGGTAAGAACATTCCAAACACACTAAGAAGAACATCAAAATTGAGCCCACATGCCTCAGAATCAAACTTAACCAGGCGACCCGCTCGAGCGCCTACTTATCCGCTTGAGCAGAAAATCACCACTCCCAGAATTTCAGTCCGCCTGCAAAATTACTGGAAACCCCAGAAGTATGCTCGAGCGCCAACTACTCTGCTCGAGCGGAGGAAAAAAATTTCAGATTGTTTGGTAAAGGTCACCAATTCCAGTTTCAAAGGCATAAACCAACAGATAGTTCTTCAATTCCAATAGCAAACACATTAACCCCTAATTAAATAAGGATAACTTTCTATACGCACTTTGGGGTCGTTACAGTGGGAAGGAGTTGCAATCAACTGACGAAGAAGAAAACTTGGAGACAAAAAAGCAAAGGCATTTTGGTAAAATTATCCATGTATTTTATATTATTTTTGGAGTGGCCCTATTTACATCCCGAAAATCAAGTTAGGCACCCCATTTTAATGAAAAATTTTTATTACTATTATGACCTTATTTAAAATTACCAAAAGTACTTGATATTGAAAAAGTGTGCAAATCAAAGTGTTTTGAACATCCCATTCATAATCATTTCAATATTTCCTTTCTCTTTCTTACTCTTTTCATTTTACATCTTCATATTCGATCCTATTTTGCTAAAATTGCAATTATAAGTAGTAGAATTGTGTTAGGCGAGCAGTGAAGAGCGCTAAAATTGATAGCCCAACCAATTGGGGCATTTTAAAGCCACTAATTCAAGGCAACAAAATGAAAGCAAAACGAATTCAATGTGGGGGATTTTGAGTGTTGAAAAATCTTAAGGTTTGATACTTACCTGTAGATACCCCATTTTTGACCGTCCTCAAGACTTGGACGTCATCGTTTGAACACTCGATGATCATCCATGCCTGTGTTCGTTTTGAGTTCCCGGAGGTCTCGGTCGCGCGCCTTGCTTCAAGATTTCTCAACTTGTCTGTTTTGTGCTTGGTTGTGGACCAAACACTTGTGTTTTTGCTTTTGAGGGAAGAGGGTAGCTTGTTTGCCATCCCTTCAACCCATCGGCCGAGGCTTGAAGCTATCAGCCTTGTTTTCTTGTCATCGGCCAAAAATGTTGGCCGATCGGCACTTCTTTTGGTCGGCCGACCCTTGTGTTGGTCGATCGGCCTTGTTTTCTGGCCGAACCCTGTTCATCTGCTTTATGCAGATATTTTATGCCAACTGTCACAACTGGCATGCACAATTCACCCCCTCCATACACGTGTATGGAGGGATTTGTCCCTTGGCTTAGCTTCTCCAAGAAGCCTTGGAATTGGATTTCTATAAGAAGGGAGCTCCTCCTCCCTTCTCAGAGATTCTGAAATTTAGGGTTAGAAGAGTTGTATCTATCTATCTCTATATCTCCTTCTCTTTACATTTGTGTGTGTATTTGTGCTTCAAAGTGTAGTATTGTCTTACTATTGTATACAAACACACACTAGAACACCATCCTCTTGTTGCTAAGGCATTAGGGAGTTGATTTCAGATTTTTTGGGGTTGTTTAGGCTTGGAAAATTTGTTGGAGCCTTGTTCTTGAAAGTGTTCTTCAAGGGTGAGCAACTAAACTTTAGATACCCCATTCTTGATTAAGCTTTTAGCCTATCTTGCTTATTGTTTTAAGCTTAACTCTTAACTAATAAAAGTTCTAATTTTACTTGCTTTAGACCTTTGTTTAAGGTCACTTTTTGGTTTGGGGTTGTTTACCCCCTCCAAGGCCTTGTTAGGCCTTGTTTTAGGCCACTCCTTTTGGCCCTCGTTCTTAGCTTTGCATGATCTTTCTACCACTGAAATCCAGAGGATTTTCAGTGTTGGAAAGGTGGTTTTGAGGTCTCAAATAGGAGAGGGTCATCCCCTCTCCTTGTTGTCTTGAATGCTTGCATAAATGGCTTATGTGGGTAGCCTGTTTGCTTAGCTTGTTTTGGCTCCATTTCAACAAGTATTTGGTGTTATTTTGCCATCGTATACCTATGTTTCAAGTTGGTTTGATGGCTTCTTATATGCTTCATATACTTGTCCTGTAATCCTCTTGTTTGCCTCAACATACATCATGTTGTAACATGTCATTTTAGCATGATTTTGGCTCGACTCTATGAAGTTTTTAGCTTTGTTTTAACATGCTAAAGCTCTGATTTGAGTTGTTTTAACCATGTATGTCATGCTTTGCATAGCCATAAGACATTCTAGCTTGTTAGCTTTGAGTGTTCAAGTCACTAGCATGCTTTACTTGGGTCATTTCAGTGATTTGGCATCACTTGTTATGTTATTTCAGTCCATATAGTATGCTTGTACACTTGCACTTATCACTCCTTTAATGTTTTAAAGAGTTGATGTCTTGTCACGCCCCAGACTTGCCCCTAAAAGTTTGGGCATGACCTAAGCAGAAAAAGACACTTAACCCGATTTCATATAGGGGCCTGACCGGAAGCTGTAATAATAAGTGATATAAACCAGAAAATAAGCCATCCATCGAGCTACTAAGTTATGCCAGGATCATAAACATTTCATAGAACAAGTGCATCAAAAGCTAAAAGCCAAAAATACCCTTGAGAGTTAGTTATTTACATGCATATACAAATCCAACCCCGAGGTGGGGTACATAACAAAAAATATTAAGTACATAACAACTTAGGCTAATAGTAAAAGCATGAGCCATCATCTAACAGACTTCACGAAAGTAGGGTTAGATCCAAAACTTGGTCGTGCCTAGGTGACAAAAGTATGACGATCTTGAGTTATGGTCGACCTCACGTTGGTTACCTCTGAAATGCATATAACGCAGGGTGAGCCAAGCTCAGTGAACAATAATACTGGTATGTATGTAAACATAATTAATGTTGAAATCATGTAATCAGTCTGTCTCTGTATAGCTTGCTGGGACAATGTAATCGGTTCATAACATTCATAATTCGACCCCTGGCTTAAGGTCTTCACACATTCAGAAAGAGTCCTTGGGTTCATAATTTACAGTTCATCACATAGACCTTTAGTCCCTTTGATTCACAAGCTCACAATAGCATAAGCTCATATTCCACACATCGGCCCTTGGCCTCATAATTTCATCGTTCACAAGGTTCATATTGCACACATCGGCCCTTGGCCTCACGATTTCACAAAAAGGCTCGTAGCCACGTTAATTCACAAATGGCTCTAGGCCACGTTGGTTCACATATGGCTCTAGGCCACATTAGTTCACACATTCATGATTTCACAAGATTTCACATATGACGTGCATAACTTCACAACCTTTTTGATGTTTCCACAAGTTCATAATGGTTTGTCCATAATTAATCATTTACATCCACAATTTCATAATAATTCATAACGTCAATACATAATAAATTGAGTAAAGAGTCATTGCGGTACTATTACTCACTGCGATGTGTTGGCGTGCTAGTTTTCGTGAGTGTGCCCTGCACACAATCACCACTTACAAATTAGTTTCCTTTTTGTTCATATGAATTTATAATCATCTCAAAGTTATCAAAACAATATTCTAACAAGACCAGAGGGTACAGCACGTAAAATAGAATAATACGGAATTTTTCTGAAAATCAATCCTCCGCTCGAGCGCCACTTTGGCCGCTCGAGCGGACCGCACAATTCTACCAAAAATGCTGAGAGAGTGAATTGTGCGCTCGAGCGGACATTCCTCCGCTCGAACGGACATTCCTCCGCTCGAACGGACATAGTAATTTCGAAAAACTTGCTGAGAGAGTGATTTTACCGCTCGAGCGGGCTATCCTCCGCTCGAGCGTACCAGGCGAATTCTGAAACCCTGTTTTCCTCCTTTGAGTTCTATCTTGACATTCAAACTTCAATCTCTCAATTCCAAGCACAATCAAGGATCACCATAGTTCCAAAATCATTTAGACACACAATTATTCTATATATATCACAAAATTGAGATCAATCATCACTTAATTTCCATAACTCACTCATAACGCACTCATAACTCACTTCCTACTTCACATACACACATAGAGACACATAGAACTACTCAAGCTTCCAATTCAAACTCATAAATACATATTTTCATGGAATAGCAAAGATTTAGAGTATAAATTCCCTTCATAACTCAATTTGATCCTAAAACACAAATTACCACATAAGATATTCAATTCCTCTAAAGAAGAATTCCAACCATAGCTAAGAGAGAGTGAAACATGATCAAAACTTTCCATACCTTGAGTTCAATTCAAGCAAGTCTTCAAAATCCTCCCAAATTCCTCACTTGTTGGCTTCCTCTCTCTCTCACCCACGTTTTTCCCCTTTTGTTGACACCCAAGAGATGAGTCAACATGCCCCAAAGAGTCATATATATATATAGATATTTATAGCTTATAATAAGACGAAATTCAATCGTTTAAGCATCCGAAATTGAAATTTCACAGAAAATCCTATTAGAGCTTAAAAAATATGCAGATTTCAAATGTTAATTCAATTTACGCAAATTAAGCCTCTAAGGCGCCCAATTTCAAATCCAAGCAGGTTAATTGTGACGGATAACGTTCTAAGCAGATAGAATTTCATTTCCTCTAAGTTTCGTTTAGTGTACCGCAAGTGCACATAGAAACATAATATATATTCAAAAACACAAAATAGGGACCTGAAGAGATATCAGATTCATATACGGGGGTCGGGTTATTACACTCTCCCCCCCTTAATTAAGTTTGGTCCTCCAAACTTGTTTTTACCTCAATACGGAAACAGATACGGATACTGTTGCTGCATGTCCTCTTCTTTTTCCCAAGTAGCTTCAGTTCCATAATGTTCTTGCCACTCTACCTTTACCATTGGAATTTCTCGATTGCGTAATTGCTTTACTTGTCGCTCCAGAATTCGAAGGGTCTTTCTTCATAACTTAAGTTATCATCTAGTACAACTTGATGATAGTCTATGATATGAGATGGATCCGATAGATATCCTCGAAGCATGGAAACATGGAACACATTATGTACTTGACTCATACTTGGCGAAAGAGCCACTCGGTAAGCTACCGGGCCCACTCTTTCTAGGATTTGGAAAGGGCCAACATACCGGGGTGCTAATTTACCCTTTTTCCCGAATCTCGGATGTCCTTTCAACGGGGTGACTTTCACGAACACATAACTACCCACTTCAAATTCCAAATCTCTTCGTCTGTTATCTGCATAGCTCTTCTGTCTGCTTTGTGCCGTTTTCAACCTTTCTCGGATAAGTTTAACCTTTTCAGTTGTTAATTGTACAATTTTAGGACCCAACAAAGACCTATCCCCAACTTCAGCCCAACATACAGGGGAGCGACATGGTCTTCCATATAGAGCTTCATAAGGTGCCATCTCAATGCTCGAATGGTAACTATTATTGTAGGCGAACTCTATCAACGGTAGATGGGTTTCCCAGCTTTCTTGAAAATCCAATACACACAATCGGAGCATATCCTCTAAAGTTTGTATTGTTCTCTCGGATTGACCATCAGTTTGAGGGTGGAAAGCAGTGCTGTGCTTAATTTCGGTACCCATAGCCTCTTGTAAACTTTGCCAAAATCTAGAAACAAATTTGGGATCCCTGTCTGACACACTTGACACTGGAACACCATGAAGCCTTACAATTTCATTCATATACAGTACTGCCAGCTTATCCGCATTATATTGAGTCTTCACAGGCAAGAAATGAGCAGACTTCGTTAACCGGTCCACAATGACCCATATTGAATTCATGCCTCGGGGAGTCCGCGGTAACCCTACAACAAAGTCCATTGTCAAATGTTCCCATTTCCACTCCGGGATAGAAAAAGGTTGGAACAAACCGACAGGTCTTTGGTGTTCTACTTTGACTTGCTGGCATTGCAAGCACTTAGAAATAAACTCTGCGATCTCCCTCTTCATACTTGGCCACCAAAAGTTTTGCTTCAAATCTCGGTACATTTTCGTACTTCCTGGATGCATTGAAAATCTTGAGGCATGCGCTTCTTCCATCAATTTCTGTTTAAGTTCCAACACGTTAGGGACACATATTCTATCTTGAAACTTGAGCACTGAATCCATTAAACTGAACCCCGGTTTTGGTTTTGACTCTAACTCGTCACATATCTTCTTTAACGTGTCATCCTCCATTTGATGCAATTTGATCTCTTCAAGTAAGGTTGGCTGAGCCATTACTACTGCCATTAGGGCCTCCTGTCTACGGGTCACACACTCCACATCCAGTTTATCTAATTCAATTACCAACTCCTTTTGTTCTGTAAATAAATTAGCCAAATTCCCCCTATCCCTCCAGCTAAGTGCATCCGCAACCATGTTAGCTTTACCAGGATGGTAATGGATCGGCAAATCATAATCCTTAAGCAATTCTAACCACCGCATTGCATATTCAACTCATACGGGTAAAAAGATATTTGAGACTTTTGTGGTGGGTGTAACGCGTCCTGAGTTGTGCCATAGAGATAGTGTCGCCATATCTTCAAAGCAAAAACTACTGCTGCTAGCTCCAGGTCGTGTGTGGGATAATTTTTCTCGTGGGGTTTTAATTGTCGAGAGGCATATGCAATAACCCTTCCATTCTGCATTAGTACACAACCAAGCCCCTTATGCGAAGCATCACTGTAAATTACGAATCCTTCGGTACCGGATGGCAAGGCCAGAACTGGTGCTGTAGTCAGTCTTGTTTTTAATTCCTGGAAAGCAGATTCCCGCTCCTCTGACCATTCAAATGCAACTCCTTTTTGTGTCAGTTGGGTAAGTGGCACCGCAATTTTAGAGAAATTTTGAACAAACCTCCTGTAATATCCAGCTAATCCCATGAAACTTCGCACCTCAGTTACATTAGTAGGAGTTGGCCAATTTATAATTGCTTTAATTTTGTGTGGATCAACTGAGACTCCTTCCTTGGTCACCATATGCCCCAGAAATGCCACCTCTTGTAGCCAGAATTCACACTTCTTTAGCTTTGCATAAAATTTCTTCTCCCGGAGTGTTTGAAGAATTAGGCGAAGATGATCCTCATGGGCTTCTGCACTCTTTGAGTAGATAAGAATGTCATCGATAAAAACCACCACAAACTCGTCTAGATAGGGCTTGAAGACACGATTCATTAGATCCATGAATGTTGCTGGTGCGTTCGTAACTCCGAAGGGCATGACCAAAAATTCATAATGGCCGTACCGAGTTTGAAAAGCTGTCTTCTCCACATCATTAGCTTTAACTTTCAATTGATGGTAGCCAGACCGTAAATCAATTTTTGAGAAAACTTGTGCCCCTTGTAACTGGTCAAATAGGTCGTCAATCCGTGGTAAGGGGTACTTATTTTTAATTGTCACCTTGTTCAGTTCCCTATAGTCGATGCATAATCGAAGTGTTCCATCTTTCTTTTTCACAAACAATACCGGCGCACCCCAAGGAGATACGCTCGGGCGGATAAATCCCTTGTCAAGCAAATCCTGTAATTGAATCTTTAACTCTTTCATTTCAGCTGGTGACATCCTATAGGGTGTCTTAGAGATGGGTTGGGTTCCAGGCACCACTTCAATTATAAACTCGATTTCCCGGTCTATTAGCTGGCCCGGCAATTCTTCGGGAAAGACATCGGGAAATTCATGAACCACTAGAATTACATCAATACCCCTTTTTATCACATGTTCCTCCAATATACTACATAGATACCCCTGACACCCTTTCTGCATTAACTTATTGGCCTTCACAGCAGAAATCAAATAAGGTGGCGAAGTCACTTCCTGCCCTTAAACTATAGCCTCTGGTTGCCCCGGAGGATGGAAATTGATTTGCTTTGTCAAACAGTTTATAGTGGCACCATATTCACTTAGCCAATCCATTCCCAAAATAACGTCAAAAGAAGTCATATTGAGAGGTACTAGGTTAGCATACACCCGAATATCCCCAATTAAGAGTTCACAAGCAACATATACAGAAGTGTAGTTCATAGATTTCCCCATGGGTGAGGTTACACACAATACATAAGACAAGTTTTCTTCAATTTTACCCAATTTAGGAGCAAATAATTTCGACACGAAAGAGTGGGTGGAGCCAGAATCAAACAGTACATGAGCAGAATGACCATAAACAATAAATGTACCTGACACCACGGTTGCCGCATTCTGTACATCACCTGGAACCAATGCAAACACCCTTCCTTGCTTTGTGGTATCTTTATTATTAGTAGGTTTAGCTGCTGTCTTTGCGTTGGGGGTTGGTGTAGACCCCGCGGAACTGGTGGCAGGTATGTTTCCTTTTTGTTGAGCCCATTGCGGGCAATTCCTGACCAGGTGACCCGTTTTGCCACACTTAAAACAAGCCCCAGTCTTCCTGTGACAAATCCCTCGGTGCTGCCTTCCGATGCAGGGCATCTGAGGAGTGGAATTTTGGGTATAGGTGGTGGTGCTAGAGTTTCCGGAGTTATGCTTCTTATTGGGTGGAGTCACTGATCCCTTTGACCACTGATTGTTCTGCCTTTTCCCTTTCCACTCAGAAATCCGACTCTGAGCAGCTTCAACATATTGACTCTGTCTTGGATGGCACTCCGTAAGCCTCCTTCGAACTTCCGTGCCTTCTTATAATCCGTATCCACCATATGAGGCGCGAACCAGGCGATTACGCAAATTGAGCTTCATATTCGCAATGACTTACTTCCTTGTCTAAGGGTTTCAAATTGTCACTTTCTTGTCTCTCATGCTTTGGGGAAAATATTTTTCATAAAACAATTGAGAAATCTATCGAGTTAATGCAGGTGTCTGAGTCCTTGTGAGCATCCACCATCTTCGCCTCATCCTCAAGAGTGAAAGCGACTAATTGCACTTTCGAGCTTCATGCGAGGAAAGACTTCAAATAACTTCTCGATGCCCAACACCCATGCTTCTGCTTTCATCGGTTCTATTCCTCCCTTGAAGACTGGCGGTTTCATCTTTTTAAACTCCTTAGTAAGGGTAATGGTCCGGTCTTCAGCATGGTAATCTGGTACCACCGGTGGAGGTATTGGTGGTGGTGGAGGTTGTTCTTGCGGCTGTTGCTGTTGCGGTTGTTGTTGTTTTTGCCGTAGGGTCTCGGCCATCTCCATAATCATTCTTTCCATCCTATCCAACCGCGCAGACGTAGCATCTTCCAGCTCATCTGCCTCTCACCATGTCCTGCATACCAATCATTTATAGGCAAAGACATAGTTCAAAATTATTAGCATTATCAGAGGACGCTTAACGTTGCCATCGTTCTTCGTCATGCAAAATGCCTAAGGCTCTAGACACCCTAAGCTCGATGGACCCGTGTGTGAGATAGCAACTCGTGCTCTGATACCACTTGTCACGCCCCAGACTTGCCCCTAAAAGTTTGGACATGACCTAAGAAGAAAAAGACACTTAACCCGATTTCATATAGGGGCCTGACCGGAAGCTGTAATAATAAGTGATATAAACCAGAAAATAAGCCATCCATCGAGCTACTAAGTTATGCCAGGATCATAAACATTTCATAGAACAAGTGCATCAAAAGCTAAAAGCCAAAAATACCCTTGAGAGTTAGTTATTTACATGCATATACAAATCCAACCCCGAGGTGGGGTACATAACAAAAAATATTAAGTACATAACAACTTAGGCTAATAGTAAAAGCATGAGCCATCATCTAACAGACTTCACGAAAGTAGGGTTAGATCCAAAACTTGGGCGTGCCTAGGTGACAAAAGTATGGCGATCTTGGGGTTATGGTCGACCTCACGGTTGGTTACCTCTGACAGACATAACGCAGGGTGAGCCAAGCTCGATGAACAATATCTTGGTATGTATGTAAACATAATTAATCTTTGAAATCATGTAATCGATCTCTGTATAGCTTCTTTGGGACAATGTAATCGGTTCATAACATTCATAATTCGACCCACGGCTTAAGGTCTTCACACATTGAAAAGAGTCCTTGGGTTCATAATTCTGATTCATCACATAGACCTTTAGTCCCTTTGATTCACAAGCTCACAATAGCATAAGCTCATATTCCACACATCGGCCCTTGGCCTCATAATTTCATCGTTCACAAGGTTCATATTGCACACATCGGCCCTTGGCCTCACGATTTCACAAAAAGGCTCGTAGCCACGTTAATTCACAAATGGCTCTAGGCCACGTTGGTTCACATATGGCTCTAGGCCACATTAGTTCACACATTCATGATTTCACAAGATTTCACATATGACGTGCATAACTTCACAACCTTTTTGATGTTTCCACAAGTTCATAATGGTTCATCCATAATTAATCATTTACATTCACAATTTCATAATAATTCATAACGTCAATACATAATAAATTAAGTAAAGAGTCATTGCGGTACTATTACTCACTGCGATGTGTTGGCGTGTTAGTGCCTTTAGGAGTGTGCCCTGCACACAATCACCACTTACAAATTAGTTTCCTTTTTGTTCATATGAATTTATAATCATCTCAAAGTTATCAAAACAATATTCTAACAAGACCCGGAGAGTGCAATACGTAAAATAGAATAATACGGAATTTTACGAAAATCAATCCTCCGCTCGGCGCCACTTTGGCAGCTCGGACTGAATTCCACCAAAAATGCTGAGAGAGTGAATTGTGCACTCGAGCGGACATTCCTCCGCTCGAACGGACATAGTAATTTCGAAAAGCTTGCTGACAGAGTGATTTACCGCTCGGCGGGCTATCCTCCGCCGAGCGCATTGAAACACTCAAACCTGTTTTTCCTCCTTTGAGTTCTATCTTGACATTCAAACTTCAATCTCTCAATTCCAAGCACAATCAAGGATCACCATAGTTCCAAAATCATTTAGACACACAATTATTCTATATATATCACCAAATTGAGATCAATCATCACTTAATTTCCATAACTCACTCATAACGCACTCATAACTCACTTCCTACTTCACATACACACATAGAGACACATAGAACTACTCAAGCTTCCAATTCAAACTCATAAATACATATTTTCATGGAATAGCAAAGATTTAGAGTATAAATTCCCTTCATAACTCAATTTGATCCTAAAACACAAATTACCACATAAGATATTCAATTCCCTCTAAAGAAGAATTCCAACCATAGCTAAGAGAGAGTGAGACATGATCAAAACTTTCCATACCTTGAGTTCCATTCAAGCAAGTCTTCAAAATCCTCCCAAATTCCTCACTTGTTGGCTTCCTCTCTCTCTCACCCACGTTTTTTCCCTTTTGTTGACACCCAAGAGATGAGTCAACATGCCCCAAAGAGTCATATATATATATAGATATTTATAGCTTATAATAAGACGAAATTCAATCGTTTAAGCATCCGAAATTAAAATTTCACAGAAAATCCTATTAGAGCTTAAAAAATATGCAGATTTCAAATATTAAATCAATTTCTGCAAATTAAGCCTCTAAGGCGCCCAATTTCAAATCCAAACAGGTTAATTGTGACAGATAACGTTCCCGACCGACAGATAGAATTTCATTTCCTCTAAGTTTCGTTTAGTGTACCGCAAGTGCACATAGAAACATAATATATATTCAAAAACACAAAATAGGGAGCTGAAGAGATATCAGATTCATATACGGGGGTCGGGTTATTGCATGTCTTATGCCTCATGAATGGACCATTGTGTATGCCTCCATGTTTAGGCTTCTAGGATGACATTTCAATGTGTTTTTGGTCTTGTTCTAACATGCCATAACTCTGATTTTGGTTGCTTAAATCATACCATGTTTGGTTTTGATAGGTGTAGTGTAACCCCCCTTTTACAGCCTTACATGCTCCATGTTTTAAACCCGCCGTTCTAGCATGTTTTGACCTTGGCCATTGCATGTTTTAGGCTCATCTTGACATGATTTAGGACTGTTTTGGGTTATACTTGCCATATGCCCTTTGCTTTGTGTAGCTTTGGTTCAAGTCCCTTTACTAGTCTTAGGCTTTAAGCCTTATGCATGCTATGATTATGATTATATATGTGATTTGGCATCATTTCTAACATCATTTTGGAGCATGTAGTGTTGTCACACTTGCATGCTTTTCACTCTTTTAAGTGTGCTTAAGAGTTGTATCTTCATGCCTAGGTGATTAGGCCAATTAGCATGCATGTTTGTATATGCTTTTGTCCCTCATTTCTTATCATTTTGGCCACTGATTTAGGCATGCTTGAGAGCTGTCTATATTAGTTTATGTCTATTTTCGCATGTTGTTGCATGTTTGCCTTGCATGTTGTTGCATACTTGGCCTATTGCATGTTGTCGCATGCTTGAGTTATATTGCATTTGGCATGCTTTTTGTTGAGTTGCCTTACATGTTTGCATACTAGTCCCATTGCATGTTGTTGCATGTTTGTCATTGGCATTGTTGTTACATGCCTTGCATGTTTACTTGTTTAGGTTGTATGCCTATTGCACATTGCTTGTTTGCATGCTCATGTTACATTAGCTTGCTTGCATGCCTAGGTTGCATAGCATTAAGCATGCATTCCTTGCCTCTTAATCAAGTATGATAGAGGTTGGGGCCCCCTTATGTGTTTTGTGCATTTCATTTGATGTTAAATTGCACACTTGGCTCCTTTGGTCATCATGCATTGAAATGCGTGATTGGTGGTCCGAGGGTCGAGAACTACACAACTTTGAGTCATAACCATGATAAGGGGTGTAGTTGCAAACATAGTCTTGCAAATGTATTGTCATGCTCTGTTTGTCCTCTGCTACAGCAACAGGAGCATTTCACAAGAAGATATGGCCGATCGGCTATCTTCAGTGCCGGTCGGCTAAACATCGTTGGCCGAGAGCCTTATATATGGTCGATGGCCACTATCCCCTGGCCGATGGTCCCACATTTTGGCCGATGGCCTCCCAGAATGTCCAAAAAGTGATTCAGAAGTGTCACAGAAGTTGGCACAGTTTTCAGAGGTATAGAACAATGTAAACAAAGGCAACATGTAGCATGGCAACGGATTTCCGAACGAAGCCGACCGAGCATGCATTCGTTCCTCTTCCCGAGGCTGCTTTACTGCTTTCATAGCTTAATTAATTTGTTTAATTAGTTAAGAGTTGTGTAATAATTAATTTGCTTGTTAGTTAGTTAATTAATTAATTTGTATTATTCTTTCGGTCCCTCCATCGAGAGGGCGCAATTATGTAATAAGTGTGCGTGTGTGTGATGCATGTCTTCCAACCCCACTTCTTTCTCCTTTTTACTTAACCGCTTACGATGATTAGTTTTAGGGCATATTTCATTTAGCATACCTTATGCTTGCATGTTTGCACCATTCATCTGTATTGCATGCACCGGGCTCGGCGCATCATACTAACTGTATCGTATTTCAATTCCAAGTTGAATACATGTATCGAATTGTCGCATCTCACATGCCATTTTAGATTAGCCGAGCCTATTCTAGTTGCACTTCGCATGCGATACATTAGCCATTTCAACATGAACTAGGATCATGCATGATTTCTAACTAGTTTCTTGTTTTGGCTCGAAGTACACTGTGAGTGTTTATGCTTTAGCATCTTGCATGTGTGTGAGTATTAACATGGCAGCATGCTTGGCATGAAGCTAATTGCTTATGTGATATAACTGCCTGAATACCTGTGGGTGAAGGTTGGATTACTTAAATTGGAACAATTCATCGAAATCCGCATTTTAGCCTACTTACGAGTAGCAAACTTCAAACCATTTCCAAACAAACGGATATGCGATGCTTTGTTCCAAATTAGGCGATCTAGTCTATACTTGTGTGTTGTGCGCATCACATAGTAATTCTAACAAATAACCAGAATAAGAGCGCGTATGTTTTCAAAAACAAGATATCATGCATAGTACAGGCCGATCTTTGATCGAGCGAGCAGGGGTGCTCATAGATGACCTTCCCCAATCGTACCCAAGTTCCTGAGTCAAGGTAACTTTGGCGATGAAGGACACGTGGCCTTAGGCAACGAGTCAGGGTTTCCTAAATTCCCTCAAAATAAATATTTAGGTGGCGACTCTGTATCTGGCAAAGCAGTCCATATTTGGCACTTCTTTCTCAAAAATCAGTTTTCCAAAACGATTTATCGGATTTGGACTCTTTGGTGATTTATCGGTCTTGCATAACACTTTGCGAGACTAGATTCAGAACCGTGACATTTGAGTCCGAACTGTGGTAAGCAAGGCCCTCGGGGCGCGTCCACAGTTACCACGTTAATTAATGTGAATTTGAGATTGATGATTTTTTTTTTCTTTTGCAGTAGTGATGAAAAATACTTGATTTCCAGAACCATTAAGGTTGAAGACGAACAATTTCTTCTATGTTGTAACTATTAGACTTGAGATGTAGAGAATATGTTTGTGGTATATTTCTAAGATTTTTACTGATAAGTGTCCAAATATATATATATATGCTAGTGTATGTTCATGGCTAAAGGCACAATGCAATTAATTTATCAAATTTGTTGCTAAAAATTTGAAGTCAAAATATAAATTTAGATCCGGTTGGTTTCGATTTTCAAATGAATTTTGTAAAATTATTCGGGCAATAAAATTAAAGTAACAAATGGAAAATGTAATTTGTTGTAAGAATATGTCGCGTGAGCTTTGTTACCAAGGTGGATAACAAAGTTCTGTTGAAAAATAAATAAATAAATAAAAAATAAAAAACTATTTTTCAGTCTTTAAACAAATAACACCATCCTTATTATCTCTTTTTTCTCTCTCTTTCTCACTTCTCTTGTAAAAAGATTACATTTTAATAGTAAAACATAAACTACTTAGATCACCATAATTTTTTTTTTAACAAAACCGAATTTAAATTTTGAGTTCAAATTTGTCCACCAAAAAAAACAAAAACACATTTTCCACATAACGATTTTAAAAAAAAAAAATGATGTTACGTTTCTTAATAAACATAAATATTTCTAATGATATTACATCTCTTAATAATCAAGCTACTTGGATTTTTTTATTTATTTAATTTTTGAGTTCATGTTTTTAATAATCAAGCTTCTTAGCCATGTTTTGACAAGTGGATAAAGTCATTTTTTGACTTTTAACCTATTTTGAGTATATCATATTTCTACTTTTTTATGTGTTTTAAAAATAAATAACAAAAAAAAAAAAGCAAAAACAAATCAAAAGACTAACTTTTAATCTACCTCCCAAAACAACCCTTAATAATCTAGGGCATACTCTTCACTTTAAGAAGTCCCATAAAACCCATAAAAAACAAGAACCAATTTCACACTTAAAAAACCATCAAGCCATACACCATTTCTTTAAGAAGTCCCCTTCTCAAGAAACTCCTCCATCTACGGGTGTGCGCAGTACGATTCGGGCAATTTGAGAGTAAAATTATAAACCGAATGGCATATTGATGGATTGGCAGATTGACAAATTGTGGTTTAAGCGATTTTAAACAGATTAGCGGATTGAAAAAATATTCAAACCAATTATCAAGCCTTTGTATAATATATAACACTAATTTGCATAATATTTCTCATATATATAATACAAACTAATTTTACACAATATTTTTCATATATATAACTACTAATTTGTAATAAATTTCACATATTAAATCTCTCTCACATTCATTTTTATTTTGATATTTCATTATAAATTAATATATATATATACACATATATGTGTTAACTATAGCGGAGTAGAGCGGATTATAAATTTTAAAGTTTAAATCATAGTTAGTGGATAAAATGGTACGAATTGATGCAGATTGGTGTGATTTTAGCGAATTTGGCGGTTTTTGCACAGCTCTGCCTCCATCTACCTCCACTCACTTTATATAGAATAGAATAAATTTATATATAAATAAATTTTGTTGATGTGTGTTTAAGAATATTTGTTAAGATATAAAAATACTTGGCACATGAAATGATTAATTAAAGGTCACATTACATTTTTTTTTTTTTTTGACTTTTTGTTTTTAACTTATCAACATATTCGTCCCAACTAATTTTGAGATGTATGTATTTCACATATACCAAGTAATTTCTGTCATTTGTATATTCTTGAGAATTTTCATACAACCTTAAAAAAATTAATAACCATATATGACAGTTAAATGTTTTTTCCAAATTAAATATTTCAAGCTCTCTAATTTTCAAAAAAAAATAAATCATAAAAAGAAATCTAATTGTAACAATATATTCAATAGAAATCAAAGTCCAAAATATTCAATAGAAGTAACCAAACACCAAATATATTCAAAAAAAACATACATATAGATGTATGTATGTCTCTACAATTTAAATGGTATTCAAAAAACATACCCACCTTCCTCTCTTGCTCCTTTCTCTTTCTGTCTTCATTTCCTTTTCTCTTTCTTTTCTAAGTTCTTAGAAGTCCTCTAATGATACTATTTTAACAGCTGCAAAGACACTATTTTAGTTAAACACAATATATTATTTTATACCCAATTGTGTTGGAACAAATTGTCTTGAATTCTTCAGTTGGTGGTCTTCGGGTTTTCAAAACTTGGCGATGATCTTGTTTATGTAGGACAGAAATTTGGTGCTTCAAGTCGTATTACTAAGTCACTTTCCTAAAGACCATATTTGCACCCACCAAAAGGTGTGTAAAGGGTTACAGCAAATTTGCCTCCAAGATACAATGAAGCTTGATCTAAAGATCAAAGCTACCAGCGTTTGCACTAACGACAGTAGATCAGAATACTCTTGATATAATCAGGAAACCAAGACACTGATAATCAAATCTGCAAAACTTCATTACCAGTAAGAAAAACAGAAATTTGCTAAAGAAACTCTTGATTGAAAACTCTAAATCAAGAGGGGGAGCGAGAGAGAGAGAGAGAATTACAGGAATGCATTCTGAATTTTCGAATGGAATGAAATAGTTGATTTTGCAGACTATTTATAGGCTTTGATGCACCTGATCAAATGGTCATGTCCCTTGATTGCATCCGATCAAATCTAACCGTTGGATTGACGATCTACGGTGCAAATAATTGTCACACCAAATAGACGCCTTGACTAATCACACCTCATCATGGTCTGGTGCCATCTCATCCGTACAATCACGTGCATCTCCAATCAACGGCTATAATCAACCCGCTCCAGATCAAACACACAACCGTTTGATCGGTTGGTTGACTCATTGCCAACGGACTACACGTCATTGCCACGTGGAGCTGACTGTATTCCACGTCACCCATGCCACGTTGGATCCACGTCATCGCTTGAACCTGTTCGATGGAAATAGGAAAACGCCCTCATGGTGCCTTGCGCCGATGCGTTCATGCTAAGTGCAAAGTGCACCATCAAACGCCACACAACCCATGCCACAGGTGCACACGCGTGTGCTTGTGCGGATGGTGCGAAGCACCATCCTTGCAGTGTGGATGCATGCACACTAGCTTTCACCTCACAATTCCATATTCAAAGGAATATTTCATGTAGCACTTTATTAAGTGCTCCACGTTTTCCTCTCTTTCTGATGTGGGACAAAACCCCAAGCTTATTTCATGCTTTCCAAAGAAAAACATGGAAGGTTTTGAAAATACCCAAAAATAAACTATAAATTTGAAAACCCATTTTGAAAATTCCCCGACATTCCCCCACCATTTTCAAAATATCAGATGATGATTCTTGGTTCACTTGGCAGCCTTACACATAGGTGAAGATATCTTACAAGGGGTGAAAGAATAACCCGAAAAACCGATTAAACCGACCGAACCGACCGAACCGAACGGTTTTCGGTCGGTGTTTTAAGTTTTCATGTGGTCGGTTCGGTTCAAAATATTTTTTTCTGTGCATTCGGTTCGGTTTACGGTTTTGAATTTTTTGAACCGAATCGCACCGAATCGAACCGACTTATGTGATTTTAAAAATATTTAGATTGATTTGAATTAAAATATTGGTTTGAATTGATAAAAATATAAATTGAGTATGAGTTGTATTTTGAGTTTGTGAGTTAAATTAAAATATTTAAAAATATTTTTATAAAATAGAGTTTGAATTTATTTTTATAAAATATTTTAAAATTTAAAAAATTAAAATCGTAATATTTTGAAATTAAAATATTTAAAAAACTAAAAAATTGTAATATATTTAAATATTAAAATATTTAAAATCTTAACAAAATTAAAATATTTTTAAAATATTTAAATATTTAAAATATTAAAATATTAATTTGAATTGATAAAAAAAAAGCCTAAAAATCGAAAAACCGAAAAAACCGTACCGAACCGTAATAAACCGAACCGCGCCAGTTTATGTCATTTTTTTGGGCGGTTCGGTCCACAAATATACAAAACCGAAATGATCGGTTCGGTGCAAAAATAGTGAAAAACCGAACCGAACCGAACCGATTTCACCCCTATATCTTACGATTTGAATCATTCACTTAGTGAAGACATCGTAAAGTTAGTCAAGATGGTATAGTAGACTTGTCTTTGAACTAGCGATCTTATTCGACTAACCAGACATGTCTCACGCATAGTACAGGTTACCTCAAGTATTCAAATAAACCGACACGTGGATTGGCCTTATGTCTATATCATGTTTCATGAGCGCTCTAAAGTCAGCCCTTGGACTCATAGGAAACGGCACCACCTCCTACACTCACATAGATAAGCTTACTAAGACTACCCTTGTAATTTACAGTACCCTAACAACTCAGTTGTAAGCTTATTAAGAGTTTGCTAACTCGTCCTCTTCTTTTCACACTACAAGTACTAAGCACTTCAACCTTGGGATGAAAATGAAATAAAACTAAGTGCTTGCAATCACGACATATGGTGTACTTGGGCTTATTGAACTTAAGACTTGATGTTTCTTCAAGCGTTGAGTCGGGTTTCTACCAGGAGTGATTATGTTAAGTGGGCTTAAGACGTATCCCCTTTGATGTTTTCCACACCAAATCCCTTGCAAGTCCCTTTGTTAAGAGGTCAGTCAAGTTTTCACTTAACTTTACATAACTAATGGTAATCATAACTTCCATGATCAACTGCCTAACACAGCTATATCTCAGTTCCATATGCTTAGACTTTCCATTATAGACATGGCTATAGGCCCGTGATAGAGTTGCTTCCCTATCACAATGCAAAGATATTGGTGGCATAGGTTTTGGCCATATCTTAATCTCTAACAAGAGATTCCTTAGCCACTTTGCCTCTTTGCTACAAGAAGCCAATGCTACAAACTCCGACACCATGGTTGAGTCTGTTATGCATGTTTGCTTCTTAGAACCCCAGGAGATAGCTCCTCCTCCAAGAGTAAAAATCCAACCACTCGTGGACGAGTGATCTTCACGGTCAGTTATCTAACTAGCATCCGTGAATCCTTCTAGCACTAATGGATAGCCATTATAGACTATTCCATAGTCTATTGTTTTCCTCAAATACCTAAGTACTCGATTAACAACATGTCAATGCACACTACTGTGATTACTAGTGCATCTACTAAGTTTTCCTACTGCAAAAGCAATATTAAGTCTAGTACAAGTCATGGCATACATCAGGCTACCTATTACTCTTAAGTATTCTAGATGATCAACAGCTCTTCCAGTATTAGGATACAATTTCAAATTTGAATCAAAAGGTGTAGACATGGGTGTACAATTATATTAATTAAATTTCTTAAGAATTTTCTCAATATAGTGCGACTGGGTTAGAATCAAATTATTGTCCTCTCGTTTGATCTTAATACCTAGAGTTACATCAGCCAAGCCCATGTCTTTCATACTAAAGCTAGACGACAATAAACTTTTAGTACTTTCAATCACATCATTGTCTGTATAAAAAATAAGCATGTCATCTACATATAGGCATATGATTACACCTCTATTTCCAGTAAACTTACTGTATACACACTTATCAAATTCATGTATCCTAAAACCATTTGAAACTATTACTTTGTCAAATTTCTCATGCCACTATTTTGGAGCTTGTTTCAGTCCATATAGTGACTTCACGAGTTTACACACTTTGTGCTCTATACCCTGTACAACAAATCCTTCCGGTTGTTGCATGTAGGTTTCCTAATCTAACTCTCCATTTAGGAAAGCGGTCTTAACAGCCATTTGATGGATTTCAAACTTATAGATTGATGCTAAGGCAATCAACACTCAAATGGTGGAGATTCTAGCCACCAAAGCATATGTATCAAAATAATCGATACTCTCTTTTTGAGTAAAACCCTTAGCAACTAATCTTGCTTTGAACTTGTCAATTGTGCCATCAACTTTCATTTTCCTTTTGAAAATTCATTTACAACCAATTGGTTTGGATCCAAGTGGAAAATAAACAAATATCCAGGTATTGTAACCCATGATAGAATCCATCTCATCGTTTATTTCTTCTTTTCAAAAAACAACATCTTTAGACTTCATAGCCTCCTCAAAGGTTAATGGATCTGAATCCATATTCAAAGAAATCATTATTTGCTTACAATAAGCTTTTCTAGTTTCTTCTAGAAGGTAAATAACGAAATCAGGGCCAAATGACTTCTCAGTCCTAGCCCTCTTACTCCTCCTTAGCTCATTAGGTTCATTGGGCTCAATGGGTTCATGTCGTTCACTTTCCTCTGTAGACATCAAAAGAGTTTATTCATTTTCTTAATTAGAATCCAACCTTGGAATGGTTGTGAAACGATTCTCATAAAATACCGCATCACGTGATTCAATGATGGTATTTGTTTCCTTGAACCATTGGGCTCTACAACCGAAACCTATATGCTTTGCTTTGTATAGCATAGCAAAGGAATATGCATTCAATTCCCTTTTCACCTAATTTCTTCCTTTTAGGTTCAGTAATCGACTATTGCTCTCTGACCCCATATTTTCAAGTAACCAAGATTAGGTTTCTTGTTTTTCCAAAGTTCATAAGCGATAATATTTATTCCTTGAGAGGAATTCTATTGAGTATGTAACAAGTAGTGAGCAAGGCTTCACCCCAAAAACCAGAACTTAAACTGGAGTAAGAAAGCATAGCATTAATTATTTCTGTTATTGTCCTATTCTTTCTTTCAGCTACTCCATTTTGTTGTGGTGTGTAAGGTGTAGACTTCTCATGAATAATACCAACATTTTCACAATATTCGGGAAAATGGTATTCACCGCCTCTATCAGACCTAAGTGTCTTTATTTTGACATTACACTGATTTTCTACTTCTATCTTAAAAATCTTGAATTTATCAAGCACCTCATATTTTGAATGCAAAAGATAGATATGACAGTACTTAGAAAAATCATCAATGAATGTTACAAAATATTTCTTCCCACCTCTAGTGGGGGTACTATGCATGTCACATACATCACTATGCACAAGTTCAAGCAGAGATGTGGTTTTATCTATTTTAGGAAATAGAATGCGAGTAATTTTTGATTGCACACAAAATTTACATTTTTCAAGCATATCATTGTCATACTTAGGAATTAAATCTAAATTAACCATATCATGCATTTTCCTAGTATTAACATGACCTAAACGAACATGCCATGAAAAAAGTGAATCAACAATATAAGCAGAAATAGATGTATTATTGATAATATAGTTTGAACATTCCCTGATACATGTAGCCTTTCCTAACAAAAATTCCACCCTTAGACAGGGCAAATTTGTCCGACTCAGATACTAACTTGAAACCATGCTTATTAAGCAGGCTTCCAGATACAAGGTTTTTCCTGACATCAGGTGCATGATAAACAACATTAAGACTTAAAACTTTTCCAGATGTAAACTCTAGATCCACCATCCCTTTGCCTTTGATAGCAGTAATTGAAGAGTTGCCTATATAGAGAACTGTTCTATCACTCACTTGTTTATAAGTAGTGAAACGGCTCTTGTCGTTACAGATGTGCCTTGTTGCTCCTGAGTCAATCCACCAGTCACCAGCATCTTTGAGCATGTTCACCTAGGATACAACAGCCACAAACTTATTCTTGGCATTCGATGCTTCTGGCTTCTTCTTGTATGACCGGTATTCATTTCTGAAGTGCCCTAGCTTGCCACAATGCCAGCAAGCGCCTTTTGGCTTCTTAGCATTTTTATCAGGTTGGAGTTCATGCTTACGCTTCTTTTTGTTGAACCTCTTGCCATTATCCACCATGTGAATCTTGGAAGTCTGAGCCAATTGGTTTTCTTTACTTTCAAGAAGTCTTGACTCTTTCTCAACTTGGTAGTGTTGAGCCAATTCCTCTAAAGTTAGATCTTCCTTTTTGTGTTTCAAAGTTTTCTTAAAATCCTTCCAAGAAGATGGCAGTTTCTCTATTATAGATGAAACTACAATAGATTCATTCGTGTTCATATTCTTTTGTCGAAATTGACTCAAAATTTGTTGGATCTCATCGAATTGTTCCATAATGGGCTTTGTATCAATCATAGTAAAACGCATAAAATTACTAACAAGAAATTTCTTACTAGTGGCATTCTCGGTGAGGTACTTTGACTTTAGTATTTCTCGAAGTTGCTTTGTCGTTTCCATATGTTGATACACATTGAACAGAGAGTCTGACAGCGCATTCAGAATGTGTCCTCGGCAAATGTAGTCGTCATTCTCCCATTTGGTTCTGGTATGGGTTTGCTCCATAGTCTCATCTTCTTGCTCTCCTGGATAGGGGATAGTCAGTATATAGACCACTTTGAGAGAGGTAAGCAAAAAGTGTATCTTTTTTTGCTAGTGTCGGAAATTGCCACCATCAAACCGGTCAAGCTTTATGAAATCTTGAGTCATTTTTTGAATAGACATCACCATATTTGAATATTATCTTTAGATTGTTGGAACAAATTGTCTTGAATTCTTCAGTTGGTGGTCTTCGGGTCTTCAAAACTTGGCAATGATCTTGTCTATATAGGACATAAATTTGGTGCTTCAAGTCGCGTTACTAAGTCGTTTTCCTAAAGACAATATTTGCACCCACCAAAAGATGTACAGGGGATTACAGCAAATTTGCCTCCAAGATACAATGAAGCTTGATCTAAAGATCAAAGCTACCGGCATCTGCACTAATGACAGTAGATCAGAATACTCTTGATATAATCAAAAAAACCAAGGCATTGATAATTAAATCTGCAGAACTTGATTACCAATAAGAAAAGTAGAAATTTGCTTAAGAAACTCTTGATTGAAAACTCTAAATCAAGAGGGAGAGAGAGAGAGAGAGAGAGAGAGAGAGAGAGAGAGAGAGAGAGAATTACATGAATGAATTCTGAATTTTCGGATGGAATGAAATGGCTGATTTCGCAGCCTATTTGTAGGCCTTGATGCATGTAAGAACCTGAAGTTTTAGACAACTAATTAGTTTATTAATAATAATATTAAGTCAATCAATAGTGATTATCAAACTATTAAATTATAATGTTAATAGCACCGTAATTAATATCAATATTAAATTCTTTTAAATAAAATTATTTATCTTGCTGTGATTAAATTTTTGTACCAAAATACAGTTATGAAAACTAAATGGATTAAATTAATAATAAATAAGCTAGTTAGAGTATAGTAGGAAGCAAACCATCCAGTTAAAAATATATATATATATATATATATAAAATAAATAATAATAATAATAATAAATATATAAATAAGAAAGTTATATATATACTAATATTGTATTGGCATCAATTTCAGTTCAATTCAAAAAAAGAAAAAAGAAAAAAAAGGGGGGTCAAATTGCAAGAAAAGTGGTTGACTGCCACTTCTTTTCCTATACTGCTCTAACACATGCAAGGCATGCTTGTTTCCCAAGTTCACACTCAGCATCCCTAAGAAACAAGCATGACTTAGGATGGCAATTCCAAGCCAATAGAAATATTTTTTGCTAAAGAAAGGAAATAATAAAATAAAACAAAAAGTTGCTCCCATATTCCCTACATAAGGGACCTCACCATCAGCCATAATACACACACACACGGCTGTGAGAGAAAAGAAAGAGTGGAGAGGAAAAAGAGAGTAGAAAAGAGAAGAGAAAGAGAGGAAAAAGAGAGGATACTTGGTGAATACCAATTTC
The DNA here is from genome assembly GCA_025200525.1 of Camellia lanceoleosa. Taxonomy (NCBI): domain Eukaryota; kingdom Viridiplantae; phylum Streptophyta; class Magnoliopsida; order Ericales; family Theaceae; genus Camellia; species Camellia lanceoleosa. Next base: position 16,004,166 of record CM045762.1, on the reverse strand, counting down.
AACTTAGTTTGAGAAGTGTTTGCAAAAGCTCCTGAGGTAAGAATACATCACCTCTATCCTCCCTTAGATACCTCTAACTGAATTTATATAATTTATATATGCAAGACTAAGCATGGTTAAGTCATATGTAGCAAAATAGTACCATGCATGTTTAAAATTTTGATAGGATGAGGGTTTCATTATGTTATAATTTCATATTCCTTCTTGCAAACACAGATATATGGCTTAGCTACTGTTTTTATGTGTTCAATATTCTCCATTGTTGAAATAATCTTACAAGAGAGTAAAATGAAATGAGAATGACTTCCCTTTACCTGAAACTTAGATTCTTCCTCACTGTTTCAGACTTTATCGGATGAAAAGAGGGCTCTAATAAAGTGAAAATAATTGATGTTAAAAATCTGTGCATACTGGAAGTATATATAGGTGTTATACACTTTGTACAATTTTTATAAAATCATTGGACACCATTTTATTACCGAAACAAATATTTTCCCTAAGTGTCGCTTACAACACAGCAGAAGCAGTGGCTTCAAACAGGTCCCATTTTCTCTACAAATGGTATTTTTCTGCACGACCACTTGAGAAAGCTATATTTTTAAGTTACCTTTCAAACGCCACTGGTTTCGTAATGTTTTATTAAGTATTGAGAGAGAAACGCCAATTTTTCCAAAACATGATAGAATCTGTCCAGTTTTCTTATAAAAATTGTTTGACCATCTTCGACTGGTTTTCAATCTTCACACTCTTCTGGAAATATGTTCTAAACTCAAAAATTTAGCAAACCATTCTGACCATGCCTCTTTTTGACACCGTTTGAGGACCCTTTTTATTTTTCCAACACAGATCACCTGTGCTGGAAGTACTATAACTCACTGTCCCAAAAAAATCAGTTTTCTTCCAAAATTTAATTCTCCCTTTTAAAATCATTTTTAGCTCTGGTATTCTTCTCGGAATATTCTCCTAACTCAATGAACTAGCACCGGTTAAAATATCGTAATGGTTGAATATCGTTTGGTATGGGTTTCATATTGTTTTACCATATAGTATTGAAAGAAGTAGTGTGTGAATTCCTAAGAAATTTTGTGATAATTCCTAAGACATTCTATCATATTTATTTTGGTTGTCATACACGATTGTGTTGTGCTATATAAACATTATGTCACTGTAGTTTTCAAACTAAAACTCGTACATGCATCAAAATATGAATTGGACAAAGTAAAGGGACACAGAATCGAACAGATACATTAAAATTTAAAAGTGATGGGGTGAGTCCGGTTTAGAATTTTGCGCAAGTGAGTTGCAAACCCTAACATGGCACGGGAAATTATTTCGGCTCTTATCGGTACAGGCGATATAAGGTTGGTGGTGCGGGTGTCACAACATATACCATTCCCTTGGGGCAAACCGTAATGTCACGACTCGGGTACGTAACCCTAGTGCGTGGGTATCATTGGTAGTTACAGTAAGTAACATTTGAATATTTGACCAAGGGGGAGTCAGAATTGCCCGTGGCCATTGCTTAGTAGTAAAGTGGGAAATAGTGCTCCGCAGGGAGTTTCTTAAACTTACCTGTTAAACTAAATCTATGTGAACTAAAAAAAGAAAGGTTGGCATTTTTCCTTATTATAAAATACTGCTTCCGCTTGCCATTGTTTTTTGTCTATTGTTAATATTTTAACCAATAACATTCCAGTTATGTTTGTTAAATGCTGCTTGTTATTATGTTATTACACAATATTTATTATTTGTGATTATTATCATCGGGGTGGGTATTTTTGGATTGTAGTATCTTATTGAGCTCGTCGCTTATTAGAATTCTCATTGCCCTGGCGTTTTATGCCAGGTATCGAAGAAACCGAAGGAAGCGCCAATGCCTTGCAAGGCGACATTCAGCTTGGTCAGCTTGAAGAATGCCCGAGATTCCATGAACCATTTTCCTAGTTTTTTTTTTTTTTATTATTGTTTGTGTTTTTTTTTTTTTTCTCTTCTAAGACTAAGTTTTAAGTTTATTTGGAGTTGTAATTTAAGAACTTTTAATTTATGGGATATTAATTAATAGAATTTGGTAAAACTTGGTGGCAACATTAAGGAGGAGTTCTTAATTAAGAAAATTAAATTTTAAGTTCTAAATCTTATTATGATATCCTTAAATTTTGGGGCGTCTCAATGCACCTGATCGAATGGTCATGTCCCTTGATCGCATCCGATCAAATCTGACCGTTGGATTGACGATCTACAGTGCAGTTAATTGTTACACCGAATAGACGCCTTGACTAATCACACATGATCATGATCGGGTGCCATCTCATACGTACGATCGCGCGCATTTCCAATCAACAGCTATGATCAACCCACTTCAGATCGGATACACAACCGTTTGATCGGTGGGTTGACTCGTTGCCAACGGACGACACGTCACTGCCACGTAGAGCTGACTGTATTCTACGTCACCCATGTCACATTGGATCCACATCATCACGCCAACTTGTCCGATGCAAATAGGATGCACTTGATCGAATAGTCATGTCCCTTGATCGCATCCGATCAGATTTGACATGTCACAACCCAAACCCGCCCCTATAGGTTTGGTGTCGTAACTGGCTAGTAATCCGTGATTACCAAAGGCCTGCTTAACAGTGATGACAATAATACAATAACACAATATAAAGGGGCTGGCGGAAGCCATTCAATAATAAGATAATGTCCAATTAGCTGTGAGGACCTGAATAGAAATAAACTTTCGTATACATAGCCACTTATGCCAAACAATAGATATATAAGACAATATGCAAGGTAGGGAATAAATCCCGTCATTAAAACTGTGTAAACAAAAATCTTAAACATTCTTTACACTTAGCAAAAACAAAAGGGTGGATTTGCATCGCCCAAAAGCCTTGACTCATACGGGTTCGGAACCTCGTCATGAGGCACAAAAGCTGGCTTAACAAAACATGAGTTCGGGTCGACGCCTCTAGCCTTGATTCAGTGCCTGGTCGCCTACATACATATATAATAAATTGTGAGCTAAAGCCCAGTGAATAACAAATATGTAAAGAGGTTAAGAATGAATGTCCTTTCAACATTTTAAACAGTCAATTGTATCAGTAGATCATTTAATCAATCAATATCTCATATTTTATATCATATCTGTCATATAGTAATTATAGCAGTCATATGTGGTACATCCAATAAAAGAGTAGTACAGTAGGTCTTAAAAGACCAAACATTCAATTGATGGCCATCAATACAGTAAACAGTAGTTCCAAGAGTTGGAACTGATAGAGATCTCTGTAACAGTAGCAATATGCTATGGATGCCACAAATACAGTTCATAAAATAGGACAATCATTCATTCAATAAACAGTATCATTTCAGAATATAGTGCATTTTAATCGATCAGAAAATAAGTATAATTAAACATAGCTTTACAACATTGTTACTCACAGTTAGTTCCAATGCAAATAAATTAGGGTAAACTACCAATAGGTCCTACTTTTAAGACTTATTACCCATTAAGTCTTATTGATAAATTTATTAAGTGATAAAGATAAATTTATCAGTCTTTTATTTTTATGAATAAATTTATAGTGATAAATTTATCAGTCTCATTGTTTTTATGAATAAATTTATAGTGATAAATTTATCAATCTCTTATTTTTATAGTGTTAAATTTATTAGGTAGGACCTGTAAATAAATAAGTCTAGTTAATAGGACCTACACATAAGTACCCCAACAAATTAAGTAAACGATTCAACTATCTTGTTGCGCTACCTACACAGACACATAACAATATATAGTTGAAACACACGCTCGGATAATATGTAACTTATTTCACTTTGCTCTTTGTGAGTTTCTACTCCTTATTCCCATTATGGTGACCCAAACCTGGCCTAAAAATGTCTAGAATGCAATGAGGATGTCAAGATGCATTGAAAAACACTTAGTCAAATTTCTGAAAACAAGGTCCCTGCTCGAGCGTATCTTTCTTCGCTCGAGTGGACATGAAAAATGTGAGTGGTCGCTCAAGCATAAGTTCCCTCGTTCGAGTAGTCTGCAAACTTTGAAAAAGTGCTGGTTGCCAGATTTTTTCGCTCGATACACACTCGACGCTCGCTCAAGCGTATGACTCAGGTCCTCGCTCGAGCGCAACTATTCTCGCTCGAGCGGGCTGCAAAACACGTGCACTTCTGGGAACATGCATTTCACGCTCGAGCGAACTTGTAGTCGCTCGAGCGGAAGAGCAAGATCACAGAGTGGTCACTCGAACGCAGGTTCTATCACTCGAGTAGAGGGTGCAAATTCTGGAATTTTCATATTGCACTCCTAAGCTCATAACTTGAATTTAAAGCCACAAAGCATGTTCTTTTGGACTAAAAGCTTAAGAAAACATGTCTAAACCTGTCAAACATCATGAATTCAAAACCATTTCACCAAATCAAGGCCCAAAAGCTTAAGAATTGTGTAAAATCAAACTTGGTATATCATAAGCGTAACATATATGAAGTAAAAACATGTTGAACTCTTAAAACAAAGACAAAAGGAGCACATGTATGTGAGAATTCTTTGAAATCAAGTTCAAAATTTGATGAAATGACCATGCATGCATGATATGATCTAAATTCTCTTAATCCTAACTCAATTCTCATACTTTGACACAAGAACTTCTTGAATTCTCTTCATTACCAACTTAAACACAAGGATTAGGAATCAATTACTCACCTAGATCCTCAATTGAGTTCCAAGTTGCTATGTCTTTAAGCTTCCAAGTCAATTTCTTCTATTTCCTCTAGGTTGCTAGCAAATTCCCTTAGTTTGAGCTTAATTCTTCTCTAAATTGACTTCTCTCTCACTCTTCTCACTCTCTCTCACGTTTGCTCTCTCTCAAGATGTGAAATTAGGGTGTAAAAATGGCCCTTAATTCAACAATTGCCTTATATAGGCTTAATTAGGAAATCCTCTTAATGACTAATTACTTGATGTTATTTACTCTAATTATTTGGTTCCGAATCGAATTTAAATCGAACCTACCATAAATTTCTAAAAATCTTAAATAACACATATCTCAAGTCAATTTCTGAATCGAATGTCGATAAGACCTTCAATTCGCAAACCGGAACGGAAACATAAATAGATCTTTCTACGTTAAACAGATATAATCACAAATAAGGTAATTTATAATGTGAAATTTTAGTTACACTAATTTAAATTATACCAATGCAGATTAGGCTCTAACTCCTATCCCATCATTTAATTCTAACCTGTTAAAATTAACGACTCAAATAGATTTAATACTCACTCTAACCTATCTGCACACAATAATACATTTCGAATAGTCACATGGCACAATAATAACACTCAATACCACCCAATCACACAATTAACATTAAGCACATAATTAATCTAATTAATTTTCTTAATTAAGGAGATAGTTGTCACATGACCGTTGGATCGACAATCTGCGGTGCAGATAATTCTCACACCGAATAGACACCTTGACTAATCACACCTAATCATGATCGGGTTCCATCTCATTCGTATGATCGCGCGCATCTCCAATTAACGGCTATGATCAACCTGCTCCAGATCGGACACACAACTGTTTGATTGGTTGGTTGACTTATTGCTAATAGATGACACGTCACCCATGCCACATTAGATCCACATCATCACTCCAACCCATCCGATGCAAATAGGAAAGTGCCCTCATGGTGCCTTGTGCCGATGCGTCCGTGCATAGTGCAAAGTGCGCCATCAAACACCACACAGCACACGCCACGTGCGTGTGTGCGGATGGTGCAAAGCACCATCTGCGATGTGGATGCATGCACACTAGTTTTCACCTCATAATTCCATATTCAAAGGAATATTTCATGTAGCATTTTATTAAGTGCTCCATGTTTTCCTCTCTTTTCAATGTGGGACAAAGCCCCAAAGTTATTTCATGCTTTCCAAAGAAAAATATGGAAGGTTTTGAAAACACCCAAAAATAAATTATAAATTTGAAAATCCATTTTGAAAATTCCCCAACAAATTGTATGTGGGGGTGGGGGTGGGTGTATGCATACAAAGACCCACATGAAAAATACACTAACAAAAGTGAATCAAAATACACTAAACCCACCAAACTAAATATTAGACCAAAAAAATTCAAAGAAAGGAACGAGAGGAATAGGGGGTTTGGGGTTGGGTAGAGAGAAAAAGTAAGAGAATAGCTTATTCTTCAAAGCTTGACAACAATAGCAACCACTTCTCCTCTCTTTAACACTTTCACACTCACTACTCTCACAATCCTTCTCTCATCGTTGTCGTCATCATGCGTCGTTGCTAGGAGTAAGGATCGCTACAAAGACCAACTGATGGGGTAAGATGCCGAGAATGTGAGATTTGGATGTCGAGAAACCATCGCCAAATGGGTTGGGCTGCGATAGAATGAAAGATTATGGGACAGAGAGTAAGATGTAGAGAGAGATAGAATGGGGGCTGCATTTTAGAAGAGATGAAGGACTTCTGTAATTGTGGAGGGGAGAAGAGGAGAGATAGAAAAAGAGAGAGATGAGAGAGTAATGAAATGATTAAATAGGAGAGAAGTGGTGAGAGAAGAGAGGAGAGATGGTGAGAAACATATTTTGGATCAAATAAATCTGACAATCAATTTTGTAGATGAAATGATCAAAACCATTGATGATGGTATGTAGGATAAAAATATATACATTTTAAAAAATTATTCTGCCATATTTTATAGATATATATATATTAAATTAAAATGTTTAAAGCAATGCGATGCAGAATTTAATTATTAAAGTGCATTTAGAGCTATCCTTATTTTCGTCATTTCCATTTGTATTGATACTTTAAGAAAGTTTCCATATGTTAGGTCCCTTTATTGTCAAATCCGGTGACAAAACTTTGTGCCTAGTCAAAATGTAATTTTTGTATTTTTGTACTTCCTTCGGCCGAAAGGACCTTGTCTTCGCCGAGCGGAGTTTGGAGAATCTCAAGATATTGACAGATGCAGAAATCTTGAAGGGTGTGAATTCGCCGGCGGAATAATCAGCCTTCAGCGCATCTCACTAATCGCGCGGTTTTTTTTGTTCAGGACGCTCGAACGGAGAATGGCGCGCTCGAGCGGAGATCGCGATTTCAGAATCCTATTTCAGAGTCCTATTGGCTTCAAGAGATTGAATTCTTTCAGATCTGGGACTCTTTTGGTTTTCTATGAATAGGTAGTTTTCTCCTAAAACTACGGGAACTTTTTTCTAGATCAGATTCAAGAATTCTACAGTTTTGTTTGAAGTGTTCTTCTGAGAGTTTGGTGAGTTTTCTTTGATGTTCTTGAGAGAGTTCTAAAACTCATGAGTTGAAATTCATACATCAAAGAGGTTGATACTTAATATTCAAGAGTGTTCTCTTCGGTGGAATCCGAAGATCATTACGTAAAGTTTCAAAAGGTATTTGTTTCTTTACGTAGTCGTTAATTTGACAAGTGAAGTTGAGGTGTGGAACCAACTTCAGAATCAGTTCCGTGGTGAAGGCGTGGTGAAAGAGTTACAGAAGATTCAGAGACAAATTGACTGGTTTGGATAATTTGTATGGTTTCTTTGTAACCTTGTAGTCTTTCTGTAGTAGATTGATTAGTGGCGGTTCCCCCGTGGTTTTTGATTATAATTGAAGGTTCTTCAATTGTGGTTTTTCCACGTAAAAAATGGATTGTGTTGATTTATTATTTATTCCTAAAAAACAAACAAACTAAAATCACTCTCGTAAGTGCTTGATGATTTTAGATTGAGTGTTTTTGGAATTTTTGGCTTTGGAATATTTTAATCTTTATCTAATCACGAATCACATAGGATTTTCACCATATTTTGGATATTCCATAATATTTGTACCAAAAGTAATTTTTCCAAATTTTAAAAGATAAAATCAACTTTTATTCTTCCTCTTTATTTTTTTGGGTGTTTTTTTTTATTCTTCCTTTGAATGTTACCAAACAGGTGGGGTCGGCAGTAGCGCAAATAATTAGCTACGACAAAACCATAAAACGTCAAACAAAAAGCCGTAACATTTTTCCCTTCTTGAGTACCTCTTCCACAATCCCCTGACCCTCGATTTCCCCTCAAGATTTCATCCAACGGTCATCCTTCCTTCCGACTCAACAATCCAATCCCATTACTGTAGACTCCAGTATAAACCTCCCCAAATTCAAACCATATCCTTAAAAAAAAACTAAAACTATTTACGGAACCTGCCATGAAAGCTCGCTCTCATCTATATCCAATCTCTCCATTCCTCCAATCTTACCAAAAAAAAAACAAAATCTCTGTCTCACTGTGTTTTTCTAAAAAAATATTATTATATTTTTTAACTATCAATTGATTAATTTTGTGATTTGATTTTAACTAACTGTGTTTTTTGAAGAAAAAAATAAATTGTATTCATTATATTCACATAAAGTACTCATTATTAATAATGATTAGATTGTATTTTGAAAAAAAAATAAGTAATTGATTTTTTTAACTCACCGTGTTTTTTGAAAAAAAAAAATTATTGTGTTTTATAACTATCATTGACTTAATTTGTTATTTGATTTTTAACTCACTGTATTTTTTGAAAAAAAATGGATTGTATTCATTACGGCCCCGTTTGTTTGGGATTATAGAAAAGGGATTGAGATTGATAGTGAGGTGAAACTCACTATATGTCATGTTTGTTTTGAGAGATGAAGAGGGGTTTCTTAATCCATTAGTATTAGGATAGGCCTTGGAAAGGGGATTGGAATGAGGGAGGTGGAGGTGGTATTAAAATTTTAGTCCGCTGGACTAATTTTTTATTTTTATTTTTTACATGTTGAGCATTTTTTTTAACATTAATGCTTAATTTTTTGTATTTTTTGTTAAGTAAAAATCATTGTTTTGTTTTTTTTTTTTTTGGAAATTTTTTATGTTTTTTTATTTTTTTACATGTTGGGCATTTTTTTTTTTTAACATTAATGTTTAATGTTTTTGTATTTTTTTATTTGTTTTATTATTTTATATTTATTTTATATAAAAATAATTTAATAATTCTTACACCAACAACTATCATCAAAACAAACACAATTTTACTTTAATCTCATCACTATCAATCCCCTCACTAACAATCCACTCACAAACAAACGGGGCCTAGGTTCACATAAAGTACCAATTATTAATGATGATTAGATTGTATTTCGAAAAAAAAAATTATAATTGATTTTTTTAACTTACTGTGTTTTTTGAAAAAAAATTAATTGTGGTTTTTAACCATCAATTGACTTAATTTGTAATTTAATTTTTAACTCACTGTGTTTTTTGAAAAAAAAATAAATTGTATTCATTAGATTCACATGAAGTATGATTAGCTTGTATTTTGAAAAAAAAAAATCGTAATTGATTTTTTTAACTCATTGTGTTTTTTTTATTTATTTTATATTTATTGTGAGCAAAAATGTGATTATATTTTTAACTACCAATTGACTTAATTTATTCTTGGGTTTTAATTCATTGTGTTTTTTTGAAAAAAAAAATATTTGTATTTTTTAACTATCAATTAACTTAATTTGTGATTGTAAATGATTGTGTTTTCTAAATATCAATTAAAATTTTTGTATTTTGTCTAGTGAAAAAAAAAATTATAATTTGGTTTTTTAACTCACTCTGTTTTTTGAAAAAAATGATTGTGTTTTTTAATTATCAATTGACTTCATTGCTCTCTTTTTTTCTAAATTTTTTATTATGAGCAAAAATATTATTGTGTTTTTTTACACTCCGTTTTGATCACATTTCTTAGCTGATTGTGTTTTTTTTACACTCTATTTCGATCACATGTTAAGAAAAAAAATTGTTTGGATTGTGACAATCTTTGTATTTTTTGAAACAAAAATGGATTATATTCATTACTCACTACAAGAAATAACAGTTTTGCCGACTAAAATATTAGTTGTCAAAGGTCACTTTTTTAGTCGCTGACACAAATTAGCGACTAAATTTTTTTGTCGCCAAGTTGGTCGCCAAAACCTTGTCGGCAAATGTTTTAGCGACTAAATGTGTGTTTGATCGTTGAAAGTGAAACATTTGGCTACTATTTTATTTAGTTGGCAAAACCTACCTTTTAGCTACTAAATTTGAGTTGGTCGTCAAAGGACCAATGTTTGGCTACTAAACTATTGGTCGCCAATTATCAATTATATATATTTTAAATTATACATTTACCGACCAATGTTTTACTCGCCAATACTCAAGGAATCGGCGACCAAACTTTTTAGTCGCCAAAAGCTTATTCGTGAAAAAAAAAATTACGACTCTTGTGGAGATTCAAACCATCAACCTCCCACACCATAAACTTTATACAACACCTTCTTTCCACTACGCCTCAATAACACCATATAATTATATATGCAACATATATTATTTATATAATATATAGACCCGTATTAATATAAAAATATATATATAAAGATAATTATTTTTTATTGAACATAATTTATGTAAAAATAAATTATTTATTAGAAAAAAAAAAGAGACAGCTTTTGGCGACTAAACATAATTTTAGTCGCCAATTCTATACTTTTGGCTACTAATAATTTTTTAGTCGTTAAAAAATAATATTCCCATGCTAAAATTACTACTTTTGGCAACCAAACTTGTTTTTAGTTGCCGAATGCCTCACTTTTGGCTACTAAATTATTTTTAGTCGCCAAAAACCCTCACATTTGGCTACTAATTTTTTTTAGTCGGTAAAAGCCTCGCTTTTGGCTGCTAAACTATTGGTCGCCAATAATCAATTATATTTTTTTTTAAATTATACATTTACCGACCAATGTTTTAGTCGCCAATACTCAAGGAATCGGCGACCAAACTTTTTAGTCGCCAAAAGCTTATTTGTGAAAAAAAAAAATTTACAACTCTTATGGAGATTTGAACCATAAACCTCCCACATCATAAACCTTATACAACACCCTCTTTCCACTACGCCTCAATAACACCATATGATTATATATGCAACATATATTATTTATATAGTACATAGACTCATATTAATATAAAAGTATATATATAAAGATAATTATTTTTTATTGAACATAATTTATGTAAAAATAAATTATTTATTAGAAAAACAAAGAAACAACTTTTGGCGACTAAATTAGTCGCCAATTTTATACTTTTGGCTACTAATAATTTTTTAGTCGTTAAAAAATAAAATTCCCGTGCTAAAATTACTACTTTTGGCAACCAAACTTGTTTTTAGTCGCGGAATGCCTCATTTTTGGCTACTAAATTATTTTTAGTCGCCAAAAACCCTCACTTTTGGCTACTAAATTTCTTTTAGTCAGTAAAAGCCTCACTTTTGGCAACTAAATTGTTTTTAGTCGCCAAAGGGCCTAACTTTTGGCTACTAAAACTTTTTTAGTCGGTAAAAGCTTCACTTTCGGCGACCAAACATCTTTTTAGTCGCCGAATGCCTCACTTTTGGCTACTAATTGTTTTTAGTCGCCAAAGGGCCTTACTTTTGGCTACTAAAATTTTTTTAGTCGGTAAAAGCTATACATCGGCGACCAAACAGATTTTTAGTCGCCAAAACCTATACTTTTGGCTACTAAATTTTTTTAGTCGCCAAAAATCTTGTCTTTTGGCTACTAATGCTTTTTTAGTCGCCAAAACCTGTACTTTCAGCGACCAAAGCTACTTTTTTAGTCGCTAAAGATGCTTTTTCTTGTAGTGACTATTGATGATGATTAAATTATATATTGTCTTTAAAATAAAAAAATAAAAAAAAAAAGAGGAAGAAAAAAATTTGTTTGTGTTGTGACAAGGTGAATTTGTATTGATTACACTCCATTTTGATCACAAGGTGAATTTTTTTAACTGAATGTGTTTTTTTACATTCCATTTCGATCAGATGATGAGAAAAAAAAATTATTTGTGTTGTGACAATCTCTTTGTTTTTATAGGATGGAACGTGATACAGTTACTGTTAAAATCATTTGACTATATCGAAAAAGAAAATTACTCATTTCATGCTAGACTGATCATGATGATTCCATATTTAAGGATAAATTAAAACAATTTCAAAAAGAAGCACATCGATTAAGAACATGTGTGTTTACGTGACAAATAATTGCATTATAGAACAAATGTTCATAATGTCATAAGTAAGCTTTGAAGTATATGAAAGCAAAGGTAAACGGATAGAGTTTATCTTGCGATGTCTATCATCATATTTGAAGAATATGAGATCAAAGTAGGAAATTATAAAATTTATTATAAATAACTTATTTTTACCTTTTCAAATGCAATGTTATAATACCAAAATTTTATAGGATAATAGAATTAGAATGATTAAAGATTATATTGCATCATGCCAAAATCGTGCGTATGCATTTATCATACCTGTACCAACAAAACTACGTCAATTAGATTGTGCACCGTGTGTTACCTTTGTTTTAAATATAGATTGGTTTGAAGAATGTCTATACCTTTTATAAGGTTAAAAGAAATGTAAATATAACATTTTTACTTTATAACATTTTTTAAATACATAATATATGTGTTGTTTATCAATTATAATACTAATTATCATGTTGACAATGTAGGAATACTGATAGAAGACCCACAACAATTTAGATTTTAGTTATAATATTTTTTATTTATTCAATGAATTTTGAACAAATGTAATAAATTTTTATTTTTATTACTTCGATTATAAAATGTCAACATTTGCTTTCAAAACTATTTATATTTTATGCAAACAATTTAAAAATATGTACGACATAATCATAAATAATTTTTTTTTAAAAATTCAATCACGTGTATAACACGGGTGTTGTGCTAGTTGTTGGTTAATGCTACTTGGTATTCTAAGTTATTGTGTCCCTTGATAGAGTTCATCTTAGATCCATTTCCATGATTTGAATAATTTCTCTTATAAGACCCGCCGTAAAGATTATTCAAAAAAAAAATCAAATTAATTCATTATTAATATGTGTTATAAATAATAAATGATTTATTATTAACTCATATTTTCCATCATATTAATTTGATTCGGTTATATGATTATCGACATCCGATCAATTTATTTTTATTTTTTTTTTGGGTTAAATAATCTACTTGAACAGTTATAAGTTCTAGAGACTTAATTTATAGACCTTTCAACCTGTTCTAAAGGATTGAGTATACAAGTTGCACACAAGGTTGAATAATTTCAACTAGAATTTTTATTTTTATTTTTTTATGGGTAAATTATAAATACACCCTTGAAGTTTACTTAAAGTATAGATTGGCTCATGTGGTTTGAAAAATTACAAATACCTCATTTTAGAATTTTTCATTTAACAAAATTAACTAAAAAAATAAAATTCATAATTGCTCTCCTATACAATAATAAAATTACCTAAATTATTAATTGAAACATATTTATAACATCATTAAAAACTGTTAATTGACTTGATTTATTAATAAAATGAGTGATTTATTATAAAATTAGAAATCTCGGAAGGTAGAATGTAATTTCCAGAACCACATGAGACAATTCGTATTTTAATCAAATCTTAAGAGGTGTATTTGTAATTTATTCTTTTTATTTTTATTTTTATTTTTATTTTTATTTTGGAGGTGAACAGTTAATTTTATACTAAAAATATATAGATATTGTAGTGACACTTAATACACAACCCTGAGGGTTAACATAACTTGAAAAAAATAACACCCAAGCTAAAGGTTTTGACAAATATTACAACCTTCTAATAAGATTATATTCTCTCAAAATCCAAGAGGTTAGGCGAAGATTACTCGTCTTTGGGCAAAACTAGCTAAAACACAAGGTAGACAAGAACTATCTATCACCCAAGACAAATATGCCGCCACAGATCAAATTAGATATGCAATTATAAAACGAGGTTCACAATACAATAACACAAGCATTCTATAAAAAAGAAATTGAATAATCATACAATTAGAAAGACCCAAAACCAATATAAAAGAGAAAAGACATGAGAAGAGTCAAAACTCTTAACCTTCAGTTGTGAAGGAGGGGTTCTTCACCAATAGGCTAACTCAATTGGTTAGAACAAGTCACTTAATTGCGAGAAGATGAAAACAAATCAAAATTAAAACTAAAAATAAGTAGCATAATTTTAAATTTGAAAAAAAAAAAAAAAACTCTTGGGAATTGGGAAAATGGGCTAAATGGTGTGTGATGAACAATTTATCATTGTCATAAGTGGACTTGGCTTCTCAATATGGTGTTAATCTATTGAAATTAATTTACATACAAAATATATGTTGAGTACTACTTCCTAGCAGTAAGAAAATTGACCGTTCAACTTACACATTTAAAATCTTAAAAAAATAAAAAAATAAAAAAAAAGAAAGGTCACATATTTGGAAAGTGATGGAAAATTTTGTACAAATTAAAAGATTAAAGAAGGGTTCACTTTTAAAAGATTAAAGTAAAGGTAAATGTGTCTCTCTTATTATTATTCTTGTCACCATCCCATTTATATAACTAACATGGTTGATGGTTTTGGTGGTTTGCACCTTATTTTAGGAGAAAAACAACAAGGTTGAAAAGGATATCAATTAATTTTCAAATTTCACACGCCAAAGGCATATCAAAGTATATAGTAGTTGGTAAAAAGTTAGTCTCCCAAAATATTCAACACATGACTGAATTTGTAAATTACCCATAATATTATTAGAGAAATTTTAATTCGTCACAGAAAAATTTTAACTCAAATTTTTCTGTGACGAACTAAAATTTTTCTTTAAAGAGTTGAAATTTTTCTGTGAAGAGAACTTTCTCTGTGCCAAAATTTTCCCAATGAAAATATTAAGAGATCCCAACAACTATGAAAATATTGCATTTGTTTATCTTTTAAAATTTTAATATCAGGAATCTTAAACTAAAAACCCCATTTTTTATCTTTCGAAAGTAAAATATTTTTCGTTCAAATATTTTTTTTGTTGATCATTTAAAACATTTTCTAATGACTTTGGCTTTTATTGTGACAATCCCGCCACGTATAATATTTTATATTTAATTGTAGAATTCTCAATAAGGTGAAATTGATGATTGAATTATTTTAAATGTGACACCCTAAATATTTTAATTAACACTACAGGAATAACAAATTTAAATAATAAATAATAATAAAATAAATATATAAATTTAATTTGGTATTGGGTTATTAAATATGTGATTAATTATTTGGAATCAAATTAACACAATTATGGAATTATAATACTAGTTGGGCCAAATTAAAATTAAATATTATATAAAAACAAATATGATGTATAGATTTACTTGGGGACCAAGTTAAGCAAGTTAACAACAATTAAATTGTGAAGATTTGCAAATTTACTAAGGGGAAGGAAAGTGAGCCATCTGTATCGTCTAGGACTAGGGGGAGGTGATTCATCAATTTAGGGGCATTATTATTGGGTGAGTTATCACCCAGGCCAAGGCCATGTGTATATAAAAAGGGGGGAGGGGGCTTGTGAGGTTAGTACCAACGAAAAATAAAGAAAGAAAAGAAAAGGGAATCAGCAAAAAAGAGAGCAAGGTAAGGGTCGAAAAATCAACAGAAATAGAAAGGAAATTGTAAGACTCAATATTAAGGTGAGTTATATTATACGTTGAGTCACCATAATATATTTTACGTATGTTTTGAGTTACCATAATTTATTTTACACAAATTATGTTTTATAAATTATATTAGCATTTTTAATTATGTTATTTATTTTATGAACCTTATTTTATATACTAAGGAAAACCTATGGATATAACTATTTATTAAAATGTGTTTTGAGTAATCATTTTATAAGTTCCGCCATGGAAGTCTCACACCTTGGAGGACTTAAATAATCATTGGCCCTCTGATTAGTCACTTGGTGACCCTCTGTCTGTCATGGATCCACTGACTCTCTGATTTCTGGTGTAGAGCAAAGTATTGTGCGGAGCTAAGTGCTACACTATTGTGGGAGCCACCTCTAGAGTTCGTACAAGCCACCTCTTGAGTCCATACACCTATTTTGTTCCGTTCTGTACCGTGGTTATAATTATTTTGTTTATATGATTTCTATATTATATGTCAAATGATTTCTGTATTATATATTATGTATTTTAATACCAAACTATTCTCTATTTAGCCCAATAATTATCCATGGTGATTTTTATACCCTCATGCTCTCGGTATAATATTTCTCACTCTACTATATGCTTATAGTTGTTGACCACTTTCAGGTGATATATCAGAACCAGCGCGTGCGGTAGACACAAGGCACTTTATAATCATAATTTAGGCTTGGGCAATGAAACTAAATAGAAGCTCCAATGTATATGTTATGTTATTATTAAATAAAGTTTTGGGTACCCTTTTATTTTACTCTGCTGCACTATTAATTTGTTATGACTTCAATTATTATCTTGTCGCGACGCCAAACCTCCGGGTACCAAGTTTGCGTCGTGACATTTATTGTATCATATACAAGAAAATATGTTTCATTTGAATAAATGGTGCGTTAGTTCAAAAAGTAAATTTGTATATGTGAAATTATCCACTTAAGACAATTCAAAAAAGGGATTAGGTTAATATTTTTCTAACAAAAAAAATTAATACAATAGATGCAACCAAAAATGTGTAAGGGAATTTTCAAAATGGGTTTTCAAATTTATGGTTTATTTTTGGGTGTTTTCAAAATCTTCCATGTTTTTCTTTGGAAAGCATTAAACAAGCTTGGGGCTTTGTCCCACATCGAAAAGAGAGGAAAACATGGAGCGCTTAATAAAATGCTACATGGAATATTCTTTTGAATATGGAATTGTGAGGGGAAAGCTAGTGTGCATGCATCCACATTGCAAGGATGGTGTTTCACATCATACGCACACGCGCGCACGCACATGGCGTATGCTATGTGGCATTTGATGGTGTACTTTGCACTTAGCAAGGCGCCATGAGGACACTTTCCCATTTGCATCGGATAGGTTGGAGCGATGACGTGGATCCAACGTGGCATGGGTGACGTGGAATACAGTCAGCTCCATGTGGCAGTGACGTGTCATCTATTGGCGATGAGTCAACCAACTGATCAAACCGTTGTGTGTCTGATCTGGAACGGGTTGATCATAGCCGTTGATTGGAGATACACGCAATCGTACGGATGAAATGGCACCCGATCGTGATCAGGTGTGATTAGTCAAGGTGTCTATTCAATGTGAGAATTATCTACACCGTAGATCGTCGATCCAACAGTCAAATCTGATTGGATGTGATCAAGGGACATGACTTGTAACGCCCTCAAAATATAATATCATAAATATGATCCACAACAGCATAAATAACAGTTACATAAATCAGAGGGTAAGTAATCCTTTCATTTCATGAAGTAATAATACAAAAGAGTTTAATATAAACGAATGCCCTAAGGGCTTACATTTCTCCAAGACATACTTGGTTACAACAAAGAGAGTGTCATAACCTCTATACATATAAAGCCCTTGACTTGAATAAACCTTTAAACACAAAAAGATAAAATATAACCTCCAGCTCTTAAGGCCCCCTATGCTATGTTCTTGGAAGAAGCATGTCAGCTGTACCTGAAAATGGTTTCCCAAGTAGGGTGAGCCAACGCCCAGTAGAGATAGCCTAACACAATATATGAAGTTTAACTAAGATAAAAATGCCAAGTAATTGTTCCACATTCATAACCAACTCACATTCTGCCCATATTCATCAATACTGATACCCACATCTCAATTTCATTTTCATCTATCCAATTCATGCTACTTCAATTAATTATGAGTCAATTCATGAAACAAGCTTATAGTTGTCTAAACAATCCAAAATGAGGCTGCAACTCAATGACTCACAACTCAATACTACTATTATTCAAACATTTCAATGTTGCCATTTTACGGATTTTTCATCCGAGGGAACCGGCACCCATATATGTATATGATTTCAAGATTTGCCATTTTACGGAATTTTCATCCGAGGGAACCGGTACCCATATATGCATATGATTTCAAGATTTGCCATTTTACGGAATTTTCATCCAAGGGAACTGGCACCCATATATGCACAAGATTTCAGGACTTTTACCGTGGACACTCCGGCCAACTTAATTATAAATGGAGTCCATCCCCTATCTCCTCCCAAACAATGATACATATGCAATGTATTAAAAGCATCGTCATATACAATGACTATCTATGGCACATATTCAACATCACAATCATACCATCATATTCAATGAGGTAAATTTAAACCATGATTTCAATTCACCTAATCTACAAGCGCTTTACAACAATCATGGCTATCCTCCACCGATATCCCAAAACAGATATACAACCTTTTAAACAGATAATTATCAAATTTCCATAGGTGAGTGATTTAACAAATCTAACTACACCATTCATTCACACAACTTCCCAATTTCATATTTCTCACACCAATTCCATTATTTATACCAAATAATTATTTAGCTCATATTAGGGAAAATTTCCCCCTTACTCCAAATACTAACCCAATGGTCAAATTCGTCTATTTTAACACGAAACCACCTCATATTCCAACCACGTGGTCAAATACACAACAATACATAAAAACCCCTCTTTTATAAATTTGAACCTAACCTTAGGTTTGCTCCTAACATCCCAAATCTCACCATATATTCATAACAACAATTACCTAGGTTAAAAATCATAAACAAATATAAAAGATCCCTACCTCAAATAGAGAAACTCAAAGAGGAAAATGGAGGAACTTGAAGATGCTCCAAACTTGAACTTTTTCGGACCAAAAGGAAGCCCTCGCTATGCTCTAGCTTTTTTACAAAGGGACTAGGGTAAAGAGACCCAAGATCATGGAGTATTTGTAGAGAGAGAGTTTTATAGAGAGGGGCGGTCGAATTAGGGTTTGTAGTGAAAAGGAAATCAAAAAGTGATGTAAAGTCATGCTGCTGCGAATTGATATATGCGGGGCTTGCTCGAGCGAAGAAGTTGTCGCTTGAGCAACCAGACACAAGAAAACCTCACTCGAGCGCAAGAAGCGTCGCTTCAACGAACAATGCAAAGCTTCAGGTCTGCAACGCAGAAGCACTGTGATATCCCTGTTCCGTATTATGTTAATTGGTTCTTATTAGGAATGTGATTATGTGTTTGATATGATTTTGTGTGCCATTATGTGAAAATATATGGTTTTGAATTTCTATCTGTTCACCGTAGGAATATCTGTTGAATTATCTACTTTGGGAATTAAATTGAAAGCCTTATCAGCCACAGAACCCGAAATTGATTACGCCATCGTGATTAGCGTAATTTTTAGAGCCTACGGTGAAATTTAATTGGAAATTGATTCGGATCGAATTAATTAGATTAAATTAATGGATTGGTGCTCAATTATTCAATATTAAATTAATGTATTTGAGAGGGGGCTTATAAAAGGCCACTATACACTCTCATTTGTTTCTTTTTGGAGCTCAAAATCTGAATTATACATTGGTGAGAGTGCGGGGCCGGCTTTAGAGACGGAGCAAGAGGAGAAGTGTGCAATTTTGGCTTAAGGCTTGGAAATCTTGAAGATTAAACTCAAGGATTAACCATAGATTGTGAAGATTAAAGCTCCTTGGTAAGTAATCCATGAGTTCTAGTTGTAAATTTGTAAATTCAAGGTTGAATGATGATAAAGGTCATGAATTGAGTTGGTTTTGTTGAATTTGAAGTCAATAGGTGCATGCATGTAAGAAATTGTTATAAATTTCCATGTTTGACCATAATATGTGTAATCCATGTTGAATTTTTGGTTGAAGTCCATGTATTTGACCATCTCTTCACCAATTAAGTTGAGAATAATGAGTATCTTCCACATGTATGTGCAAATCATGAAGGTGTGAGTCTTGAATGTTTGAATTGAGCATGTTGGTGATGAGTTTGGGATAATTTGAGTCATGCATGTAAGTAATTCATGGAATTGAGCTTTATTGTGTTGTAATTTGGTGCTTGTACCATGTTAGTGCATGTTTATGTGAAGTTTGAGCCATAATATGCAAGAAATGTTGGTTTGGATGTTGAATTTGAGCCCAAGAACCATTCTGGAAAACCCAGAATTTATGATGTCCACTCGAGCGGGGAACCGTCGCTCGAGCGGGAAATAAGAGCTCCCAGTATTTTCTGCAGACATGACGTCCACTTGAGCGGGGGAGTTCACGTTCAAACGGGGAGCTATGTAGACCAAGTTCGCGCTCAAGCGTCCGAGTGCGCGCTCGAGCGTAAATTTGATGCAACCAGCACTTTTGCAAACCTCATGGGTCCGCTCGAGCGGGGAAGTTCATGCTCGAGCAGGGACCCTGTTTCTGAAAATTTTGAAAGTGCATTCTGTGTTTCGTTTTTCGATCTCTTTCACTTCTAAGTACTCTTAGGCATGTATTAAGCGTTGTAAATGAATTAAAGGGATAAGAATAAAGCCTAAAAAGGAATATGTGAATTAAAGAACGGATTGAATCATTTGTGACCCGTATGTGTTATGTAATGTGTAGGGTCAAGCTCCAGGGCAAATCAACCAACCGATCACTGTGAGTAACATCTTGACAAAGATATTTGAAATATGTTGTTGTCCAATTTCTTACTTCTATGTAAGTTTATAAGTTTGTTGATTTGATTGGTGGACAATGTTTGCTATGCCAAATGAATGAGCCAAAGGCCAGTTTGACATGAAAGTATGAATGGACCAAAGGCCAGTTTGACATGAAAGTGTGAATGGGCCAGAGGCCAATTTGATATGAAAGTATGAATGGGCCAAAGGCCAGTTTGACACAAATGAATAAATGAATGGGCCAGAGGCCAGTATGATTTGAACGATAGAATAAATGGGCCAGAGGCCAGTACGATCTGAATGAAAGAATGAATGGGCCAGAGGCCAGTCTGACATGAATGAAAGATAAATGGGCCAGAGGCCAATTTGACACGAATGGATTGGGCCCGAGGCCGTCCGAAGTGTTTGGAACCAAAGTCACTTGATCTATAGCTATTTATATACCAAATAGAAATATGAATTGGGCCTAAGGCCGTCCGATGTATATTGTTCCAATGCATCTTCTGCAATTGATATTATTTACTAGGCTTTCGCTCACGCTCATTCATGTGTTTTTAGGTGAGCCAAGAGAGGTCCAAACCCAGCCTCAGTAAAGTCTGTGTGGAACAACCAAGGTTTTGAAGAGTCAGCCCTTGCGTCTCATGCACGAGACTCGTCTTCACCTTTTGTTATGTATTTATATTTTGTCATGTTGGCGAAGACTTTGAATCTATTGTATATAGTTTTCATGGGTTGACTTAGACTTAAATGATCCTGTCTATACAGAACCTTATGCTACTATATTTTCTGAAGTGAGTTATTAACATGTATGTGTATGGTTTGTCTTGACGTCCCATGTAAACACAGCTCTATGGACAAAGTTTTAAATTTTGCTTCCATTTGGCCCCTTTACTCTGACGAGTTATGTCTGGTTTGGTTTGAGGCCGTAGGTAATCTCATGATTACTGGCCGGTTATATCCTTAACCCTTGGGGGCGGGTTCGGGCCATGACAGAGTGGTATCAGAGCACAAGTTAATAACTCACACACTTGTCCAAAAAGAGCAATAAGCGTCTAGAAAAGATCTAGGATGCATTTATGTGATAAGTGTGAATTTGGAAGCATTGAGAATGTGCTTAACTACTTTAATGTGAACAACTATGTGTTGTAAGTTTGTGATTTGCTTGTATTGTAAATTATTTGAATATGTATGCTCTTTAGTATATACATACCTGTGAATCTTTTGTATAAAATATAATGTAAGTTTAATCAGATGATGAGAATAAGAGGTGATGAGATAGAGGAGTCTTCTACTGCCAGAATAGATAGAATGGAAAGACTAATTCAAGAAATGGCAGAAACATTGAGGCAACAACAAGAGTGGCAACAAGAGTGGCAACAACACTGGCAGCAACCACATCCTCCACCTCCACCTCCACCTCCGGCACCACCCGTGCTAGATAATCAGAATGATGATCGAATAATAGCTCTCACCAAAGAATTCAAGAAAATGAAACCACCACAGCTCCATGGTGGATTAGATCCGTTGAAAGCCGGAGCTTGGGTTCTCGGTATCGAAAAATTGTTTGAAGTGTTTCCGTGTTCGGAGACACAGAAAGTGCTTCTAGCCACCTTTATGCTAGAAGAGGAAGCAAGAAGATGGTGGATGTTAATGCGAGAAAATCATAAAGATGTTGACTAGGTGAAATTTCTGGAAATTTTCTATGACAAGTACTTCCCACAATGTGTTCGGGACAGGAAAGTGTCAGAGTTCATGGAACCAAAGCAAGACAGCATGACTGTAGCTGAGTATGAAGCCAAATTCACTAAATTGGCTAGGTTTGCACTTCATGTGATTGATACTGATTATAAGAAAGCGAGGCATTTTGAAGATGGGCTCCGAAGCTACATTTTAGAAAGGGTGAATATCTTGAAGCTGGAGACCTACATTGGGGTGCTAGACCAGGCCATAATATCATAAGCTAATATAGTTAGACAAACTAAACCAACAACTAACTGGAAAGGCAACAAAAAGCAAGGCTTCTTCTCAAAGAAGAAATTTTTGAAAAAGCAAAACACGGGCTCCTCAAGTACTTCAAATTCTTCCCGAGACACATCTCTCATGTGCAACGTTTTTAGCAAAAGGCACCGTGGGGTTTGTTACCGTGTATCAGGAGCCTGTTTTAAATGTGGGAAACAATGGCATATGGCCCGAGATTGTAATCAGAATAATGGGAAGATAGCTGCTAGTTCTACTGCATCGATCCCGAAGCCGGAAAATACCATGAGACCTGTTACTACCGAGGATACCGTGAGACAAGGGAGAGTTTTTGCGCTTGTTCCGGGCGATACGCGGAATGCCAACGCAGTCGTCTCAGGTACTATTTATATATGTAATCAGGATGCTTTTGTGTTAATCGACTCCGGATCAACACACTCTTTCGTGACATGTTCATTTGCATCTAGACTAAGTAGACCTCTAGAATTATTGCCATATCTGCTATGTGTATCTACTCCATCCAGGAAATCTGTATTGTGTGAATCTGTACATCGTTTTTGTGACATGCGTGTTGGAAATGCCATTCTCTATGTGGATTTGTTACCCTTGAACTTTAGACACTTTGATATAATTATGGGCATGGATTGGTTAACTAAATATTGTGCCACCATAGATTGTGTGACAAAACGGGTTGTGTTTAGACCACCGGAACAAGAAGAAATTGTGTTTGTGGGTAACGGGGTAGTACCTCCACCTTATTTGATATCTGCAATGAAAGCATGTAAACTAATTAGGAAAGGGTGCCAGGGTTACTTGTGTTATGTGTTGTCTGAACAATCTGTAGATGTTGAATTAAATAATATCCCTATTGTTAGAGAATTTCCAGATGTGTTTCCAAATGAACTCCCAGGGGAATTGGTGAGCGGGGAGATAGAGTTTACAATTGAGACTATGCCAGGCACCCAACCTATTTTTAAAACTTCCTACAAAATGACTACTATCGAAATGAAAGAATTGAAAGAACAGTTGCAAGACTTGCTTAACAAAGGGTTTATTCGACCTAGCACTTCGCCATGGGGTGCACCTATATTGTTTGTGAAAAAGAATGATGGAACCCTACGTTTGTGTATTGACTATTGAGAACTGAACAAGGTAACAATAAAGAATAAATATCCCCTACCCCGTATTGATGACCTGTTTGACCAGTTGTAGGGATCACAAGTGTTTTCCAAGATTGATTTGAGATCTGGGTATCATCAGCTGAAAG
The DNA here is from genome assembly GCA_025200525.1 of Camellia lanceoleosa. NCBI lineage: Eukaryota > Viridiplantae > Streptophyta > Magnoliopsida > Ericales > Theaceae > Camellia > Camellia lanceoleosa. The sequence goes on along the minus strand of CM045762.1, from coordinate 15,980,316 downwards.
TAAAGGCAGAAGATGTTGAGAAAGCTGCATTCAGAACGAGGTACGGTCATTTTGAATTTTTTGTTATGTCATTTGGGGTGACTAATGCTCCGGCAGCGTTTATGGACTTAATTAACCGAATTTTTAAAACCTACCTTGACGAATTTGTTGTGGTTTTTATTGATGACATTTTGATATACTCCAAGAATAGACTTGAACATAAACATCATTTGAGAACAGTCCTGCAAATACTTAGAGAAAGGAAATTATTTGCTAAACTAAAGAAATGTGACTTTTGGTTGGATGAAGTTGTTTTCTTAAGGCATGTTATCAACAAGGAAGGGATTTCAGTGGACCCGCAGAAAATAGAGGCAATTGTGAATTGGCCTACACCGACAAATGTAACAGAGGTCCGCAGTTTCATGGGCTTGGCCGGGTATTACAGGAGGTTTGTGAAAAACTTTTTAAAGATAACTGTACCTCTTACCCAGTTGACATGCAAGGGACAATCATTTGAATGGAATGATGAAAAAGAATATGCCTTTCATGAACTGAAAACGAGATTGACCACTGCACCAGTATTGACATTGCTCACAGGTACGGAAAAATTTATAATTTTCAGTGATGCATCTTATAAAGGTTTGGGTTGTGTATTAATGCAGAATGGAAAGGTTATTGCTTACGCCTCCTGAAAGTTGAGACCACACGAGAAAACTACCCAACACATGATTTGGAATTGGCCGCAGTTGTGTTTGCTTTGAAAATCTAGCAGCATTATTTGTATGTGGCAAAGTGTGAAGTCTACACGGATCACAAAAGTCTGAAATACTTCTTTACGTAGAAGGAGTTGAACATACGACAGAGGAGATGGCTCTAACTGATAAAAGACTATGATCTCGAGATTCAGTATCACCCCAGGAAAGCTAATACAGTTGCTGATGCCTTGAGCAGAAAATCAACAGGGAGTATGGCTTGTTTGCTTACCGAACAGAAAGAGATCTTGCAAGATTTCAAGAGGTCTGAAATTGAAGTGGTATTATGTGAACAGGGTGGATTTATAGCCGCTATTTCAGCCGAACCAGCAATCATTGATGAAATCAAACAAAAACAATAAGAGGATGAATTCCTCAAGAAAGTGATTGAAGAATTTGAGACAAGTCCAAAGGCAGAGTTTAGTATTGAAAATGAAGTGTTGAGGTTTCGAGACCGAATGTGCATCCCAGATATTCCGGAACTGAAGAAAAGGGTTTTAGATGAAGCCCATAAATCAGTATTTGCTATGCATCCGGGCAACAATAAAATATATTGGGATCTGAAACAAAGCTATTGGTGGCCTAAAATGAAGAAAGAAATTGCAGAATATGTGTCCAAATGTCTTCAGTGTCAGCAAGTTGAAGCTGAACATCAGAAACCAAGCGGTCTACTTCAACCTTTCCCTATTCCTGAATGGAAGTGGGAGCATGTGACTATGGATTTTGTTGTTGGCCTACCTAGGATTCATCGAGGTATGGATTCTATTTGGGTTGTAGTTGATAGACTGACTAAATTTGCACATTTTCTACCAGTTAAAACTACATTTAATGCTTATAGATTGGCTACAATATATGTTGATGAGATTGTCCGTTTACACGGAGTTCCAGTATTTATTGTGTCGGATAGAGATCCAAAATTTGTATCTAGATTATAGAAGAGTTTGCAGGAAGCTATGGGGACAGAATTGAGATTTAGTACTGCATTCCATCCGCAGACAGATGGGCAATCAGAACGAACCATACAAACGTTGGAAGATATGCTAAGGATGTGTGCCTTAGATTTTCAGGGAAGTTGGGAAGACTATTTACCACTAGTAGAGTTTTCGTACAATAACAGTTTCCACTCCAGTATCGGTATGGCACCATACGAGGCTTTGTATGGTAGAAGGTGTAGATCACCAATTTGTTGGACAGAAGTCGGGGATAGAGCTTTACTTGGGCCTGATATTGTGCAAGACACTTCTGAAAAGATCAAAATCATTCTAAGAAGACTCAAAACTTGACCAGATCGACAAAAGAATTATGCAGATGTTCGAAGAAAACCTCTTGAGTATGAGATCGGTGACGATGTGTTTATTTGTGTGTCCCCGATGAAAGGCCAAGTCAGGTTCGAAAAGAAGGACAAGTTGTCGCCCCGTTACATTGAGTCGTTTCAGATTCTGGAAAGGCTTGGCCAAGTTGCCTATAGGGTTGCTTTGTGTAATAACCCTCACCACTGATTACCGATTAATTACCGATTATTGCTAAACTGAGACTGATTATGACTGATAATTGAATTGATCGAAATCGAATCAATGATCCGAAATCCAAATTGATTGATTGATAGACTGTTTTAATGCATTTTCTATCTGTTGATTGTTAATTGATCTGTTCATGTTTTATGTTTAAATTGCAAATTGAAGGCCTTATCGGTGGTCGAATCTGAAATCGATTAGTGTTTTACGATCATTAGAATTTATGTGATTTTATGGCATATTTACCCGAAAACTGATTAGGTATGATTAAATTAGATTAAATATTGGTTAATTGCTCAAATTAGACTTAATTGCCAAAATGCCACTTAGTGGCCATTACCTCACACATTTAGGGGCTTGCATACATTGAACCAAAACATTTCCTCAGCCTAATTTCTTGAGAGCAACCGACCATAGAGAGAGAGAGTGTGAGAGAATTGAGTTCACTTGTAGATTTGCTTGGAAATTGAAGGGATTGAAGTATAAATTTGCACAATTAAGCTCCTACACTTGAACTACAAGGCTTAAGGTAGAAATTCATCTTCTCATTCTTGTGTTTGAGTTAGTTCTTGTATGGTTCATGCTAAATTGAAGAGTTGAGTTAAGTTTTGGTCCTAAAATGTTGAATTAGAGCTCATTCCATGCATGCATGTACATGTCTCTCATTTTTGAAGTTGTTCTTCATAAATTCCCTCATGCATGTTCATGTTAATGTTAAGGACCATGATTTCATCTTGAATTTGAAGAATTGGCTCACTAGAGCATCAAGTTGAAGCTTTGAATTGAGTTAAATTCATGCATGTCATGTTTGAGGGTTGTTCATGAAAATTGGTTTCTAATTGAGCTTGTTTGAACTACCCTTGGGCCTTGATTTTACAAATTAAGCTTTGAATCATGTTATTCTATGTGTTTACAAATGTTTTCCAGAAATCTGGCCTAAGAGGATCGAATTTAGTGCATTTAAACTTGGTTTTTGGCTTGGAGGTGCAATCTGGATTTTTCAGATTTTGCACTCCTACTCGAGCAGGGAAAGTGGCGCTCAAGCGGGGAATTCGAGCATCTAGTACTTTGCACTATTTTACAGTCCGCTCGAGCAGAGTATTGTGCGTTCAAGTGGGATCATGTGTCTCACACTCGAGCGGGCGTCGAGCGTCCGTCGAGCGAAGATTTCACCCATCCAGTACTTTTACAGTACGCTCGAGCGAAGTATTTGCCGCTCAAGCGGATACCTTTGTTGCATGTCCGCTCGAGCGGGAAAACCTGCGCTCGAGCGAAGCCCTGTTTTTCTGAAAATTCTGAAACTGTTTTCTATGCACATCTTTGCATCCTCATCCCATTCTAGGCATTCTTAGGCCTAGTTTAAGACATCTTAATGAGGATATAGATGTAGAACACACCGGGGCAAGTTAGGGATTAAGTTATTATCTTTTCCAACTGTGTAGCTTAGTGTGTGTTCGTTCTGTAAACTGTGTAGGGTTGGCGACTAGAGACACGCTCTAGCTTACTGTAGCCCAGAACTCTGTAAGTAACAACTGTGTAAAGATATGTTCAAAATGATTATCTTCTGAACAATTGAACTATACTACTTTCTGAACTGATACGGTTAATTGAATGAATGTATGTCCTATATTCTGAACTATATTGTGGCATCCTTAGCAACTACTGTTACTGACTGTTACTGTTATAGAGATCTCTGTCGGTTCCCTTGTTGGAACCACTACTGTTTACTGATTGATGGCCATCAATGGTATTGGTCTTTTAGACCCTCTTGTTTCTTATCGCTATGCTAATGGATGTACCACATATGACTGTTTATTGTACTGAACAATTGATATACTAACTGAAACAACTGTTTTCAATACTGAAGGACATTCATTCTAAACCCCTTTTACGCTTTATGTTATTCACTGGGCTTTAGCTCACTGCTCATATATATATATATGTAGGTGTACAGGCACCAGACCGCGGCTAGGAGCGTCGAGGTAAACTCTAGTTTTGTCAAGCCAACTACTGTGCCTCACTGCGAGGTTCCAAGCCTGCCAAGCTATGGCTTAGGGGTGTTTTTATTTCCCCTGTCTGTCCTTGTCTCTGTTTGTATAATCAGATAGATGATAAATGCCTTTGCATCTTGTTTAATAGGGATTTAGTCCCTGATCTGAATGGTTGTAAATGTTGTATACACTGTTTTGTCACCGACTGCATATATGTATGAAAATTTTTTTTGCATACAGACTGTCACAGCTCATTGGACATTATTTATTTACTGTATTGGCTTTCGCCATGCCCACATACTACTGTATTCTTGTCTTCTTGTTAGCGGTGCCTTGATAATCTCGGATTCTTGGCGATTCTGATGTTAAACCCATAGGGGCGGGTTTGAGTCGTGACACTTTGCCACCAGGATTTGAACAAATCTATAATGTGTTTCATGTGTCGATGTTGAGGGGTTACCTTCGAGACCCGTTTCATGTGATTGATTATCACCAGGTAGCTATTGATGAAAATATGGAGTACGCCGAATGGCCGGAGCGAATCGTTGACTGGTAAGTGAAACAACTGAGAAGCAAGTCCATCCCAATGGTGAAAGTAGAATGGAAAGAACACTATGGGATGGATGCCACGTGGGAAAAAGAGGAGGAAATGCGACTATGCTATCCACATTTGTTTCCCGACGAAGGTAAAATAAGTTTGGAGGACCAAACTTCCTAAAGGGTGGAAGACTATGATATCCCTGTTCCATATTATGTTAATTGGTCCTTATTACGAATGTGATTATGTGTTTGATATGATTTTGTGTGCCATTATGTGAAAATATATGGTTTTGAATTTCTATCTGTTCACCGTAGGAATATCTGTTGAATTATCTACTTTGGGAATTAAATTGAAGGCCTTATCGGCCACAGAACCCGAAATTGATTATGCCATCGTGATTAGCGTAATTTTTAGAGCCTACGGTGAAATTTAATTAGAAATTGATTCGGATCGAATTAATTAGATTAAATTAATGAATTGGTGCTCAATTATTCAATATTAAATTAATCTATTTGAGAGGGGGCTTATAAAAGGCCACTATACACTCTCATTTGTTTCTTTTTGGAGCTCAAAATCTGAATTATACATTGGTGAGAGTGAAGGGCCGGCTCTAGAGAGGGAGTAAGAGGAGAAGTGTGCAATTTTGGCTCAAAGCTTAGAAATCTTGAAGATTAAACTCAAGGATTAACCATAGATTATGAAGATTAAAGGTCTTTGGTGAGTAATCCATGAGTTCTAGTTGTAAATTTGTAAATTTGTAAATTCAAGGTTGAATGATGATAAAGGTCATGAAATAAGTTGGTTTTGTTGAATTTGAAGTCAATAGGTGCATACATGTAAGAAATTACTATAAATTTCCATGTTTGACCATAATGTGTGTAATCCATGTTGAATTTTTGGTTGAAGTCCATGTATTTGACCATCTCTTCACCAATTAAGTTGAGAATAATGAGTATCTCCCACATGCATGTGCAAATCATGGAGGTGTGAGTCTTGAATGTTTGAATTGAGCATGTTGGTGATGAGTTCGGGATAATTTGAGTCATGTATGTAAGTAATTCATGGAATTGAGCTTCATTGTGTTGTAATTTGGTGCTTGTACCATGTTAGTACATATTTATGTGAAGTTTAAGCCATAATATTCAAGAAATGTTGGTTTGGATGTTGAATTTGAGCCCAAGAACCATTCTGGAAAACCCAGAATTTATGATGTCCACTTGAGCAGAGGAACCGCCGCTCGAGCGGGAAATAAGAGCTCCCAGTATTTTCTGGAGACATGACGTCCGCTCGAGCGAGGGAGTTCACGCTCGAGCGAGGAGCTATGTAGACCGAGTTTGCGCTCGAGCGTCCGAGTGCGTGCTCGAGCATAAATTTGATGCAACCAGCACTTTTGCAAACCTCATGGGTCTGCTCGAGTGGGGAAATTCACACTCGAGTGGGGACCTTGTTTCTGAAAATTTTGAAAGTGCATTCTGTGTTTCGTTTTTCGTTCTCTTTCACTTCTAAGTACTCTTAGGTATGTATTAAGCGTTGTAAATGAATTAAAGGGAGAAAAATAAAGCCTAAAAAGGAATATGTGAATTAAAGAATAGATTGAATCATTTGTGACCCGTATGTGTTATGTGATGTGTAGGGTCAAGCTCCAGGGCAAATCAACCAACCGATCACTGTGAGTAATATCTTGACAAAGATATCTGAAATATGTTGTTATCCAATTGCTTACTTCTATGTAAGTTTATAAGTTTGTTAATTTGATTGGTGGATAATGTTTGCTATGCCAAATGAATGGACCAAAGGCCAGTTTGACATGAAAGTATGAATGAGCCAAAGGCCAGTATGACATGAAAGTGTAAATGGGCCAGAGGCCAGTTTGATATAAAAGTATGAATGGGCCAAAGGCCAGTTTGACACGAATGAATGAATGAATGGGCCAGAGGCTAGTATGATTTGAACGATAGAATAAATGGGCTAGAGGCCAGTACGATCTGAATGATAGAATGAATGGGCTAGAGGCCAGTATGATCTGAATGAAAGAATGAATGGACCAGAGGCAAATCTGACATGAATGAAAGACAAATGGGCCAAAGGCCAGTTTGACATGAATGGATTGGGCCCGAGGCCGTCCGAAGTGTTTGGAACCGAAGTCACTTGATCTATAGCTATTTATATACCAAATAGAAATATGAATTGGGCCTAAGGTCGTCCGATGTATATTGTTCCAATGCATCTTCTACAATTGATATTATTCACTGGGCTTTCGCTCACGCTCATTCATGTGTTTTTAGGTGAGCCGAGAGAGGTCCAGACCCAGCCTCAGTAAAGTCTGTATAGAACAACCTAGGTTTTGAAGAGTCAGCCCTTGCGTCTCACGCATGAGACTCGTCTTCACCTTTTGTTATGTATTTATATTTTGTCATGTTGGCGAAGACTTTGAATCTATTGTATATAGTTTTCACGGGTTGACTTAGACTTAAATGATCATGTCTGTACAGAACCTTATGCTACTATATTTTCTAAAGTGAGTTATTAACATGTATGTGTATGGTTTGTCTTGACATGCCATGTAAGTACAGCTCTATGGACAAAGTTTTAAATTTTGCTTCCGTTTGGCCCCTTTACTCTGACGAGTTATGTCCGGTTTGGTTTGAGGCTGTAGGTAATCTCATGATTACTGGCCGGTTATGTCCTTAATCCTTGGGGGCGGGTTCGGGCCATGACAAGCACGCTAGAGCATAAGAATTCTTGCTCGAGCGAAGGAACACATAACACAGGGCTCACTAGAGCGCAAAAAACCTCGCTCGAGCGAAGAATACCAACCTTCATGTCCTTTAGAGACGTAGACGCACGCTCGAGCGCAAGAGTTCTTGCTCGAGCAAATAGACACACCACACAAAGCTCGCTCAAGTACAAGAACCTTCGCTCGAGCGAAGAAGCAAATACCCAAGACTCGCTTAATTGCAAAAATCCTCGCTCGAGCAAAGAGGCCAAATCCTGGGCAACAATCTTTTGTTCCAACTCACAACCAACCTATTCCAAACTTACCTAACACATCCCACAACTCAAATACCACGAATAAATGGTGGAAATAAGGTACATATAGCGACATAAAACCACGGGACCCTAGTCCGGAATACAATAAATGACAGAAAAAAACTGGGATCGCTATATGACCATTCAATCAGGTACATCAAGGCCTATAAATAGGCTGCGAAATCAGCGATTTCATTCCATCCAAAAATTTAGAATTCATTCCTGCAATTCTCTCTCTCTCTCTCTCTCTCTCTCTCTCTCTTGATTTAGAGTTTTTCAATCAAGTGTTTCTTAAGTAAATTTCTGTTTTTCTTACTGGTAATCAAGTTCTGCAAATTTGATTATTAGTGTCTTGGTTTTCTTGATTATATCAAGAGTATTCTGATCTACTATCGTCAGTGCAGACGCCGGTAGATTTGATCTTTATATCAGGTTTCATTGTATCCAGGAGGCAAATTTGCTACAACCCCCTACACACCTTTTTTTGGGTGTAAATATTATCTTTAGGAAAACGACTTAGTAATGTGACTTGAAGCACCAAATTTCTGTCCTACATAGACAAGATCATTGTCAAGTTTTGAAGACCCGAAGATCACCACCTGAAGAATTCCAGACAATTTGTTCCAACAATCTAAAGACAATATTTAGATATGGCGATATCTATTCAGAAAACAACTCAAGATTTCATGAAGCTTGACCGATTTAATGGCGGCAATTTCTGACGCTGTCAAAAAAAGATGCACTTTTTGTTCACCACTCTCAAAGTGGTCTATGTGCTGACTACCCCCTAGCTGGTGAAGTAAGAAAATGAGACTATAGAGCAAACTCGTACCAGAACCAAATGGGAAAATGACAACTACATTTGCCGAGGACATATTCTGAATGCGCTGTTAGACTCTCTGTTCAATGTGTACCAACATCTAGAAACGATAAAGCAACTTTGGGACATACTACAGTCAAAGTACCTCGCTGAGGATGCCACCAGTAAGAAATTTCTTGGTAGTAATTTTATGCATTTTACTATGATTGATACAAAGCCCATTATGGAACAATTCCATGAGATCCAACATATTCTGAGTCAGTTTCGACAAAAGAATATGAACATGGATGAATCTATTGTAGTTTTGTCTATAATAGAGAAATTGCCATTTTCTTGGAAGGATTTTAAGAAAACTCTGAAACATAAAAAGGAAGATCCAACTTTAGAGAAATTGGCTCAACACCTCAAAGTTGAGGAAGAGTCAAGACTTCTTCAAAGTAAAGAAAACCAATTGGCTCAGGCTTCCAAGATTCACATGGTGGATGATGGCAAGATGTTCAACAAAAAGAAGCGTAAGCGTGAAACCCAACCCGAGAAAGATGCTAAGAAGCCGAAAGGCGCTTGCTGGCACTGTGGCAAGCCAGGACACTTCAGGAATGAATGCCGATCATACAAGAAGAAGCTAGAAGCATCAAATACCAAGAACAAGTTCGTGGCTGTTGTATTCGAGGTGAACATGCTCGAAGATGCTGGTGACTGGTGGATTAACTCAGGAGCAACAAGGCACGTTTGCAACAACAAAAGTCGTTTCACTACTTATGAACAAGTGAGTGATGGAACAGTTCTCTACATGGGCAACTCTTCAACTACTACTATCAAAGGCAACGGGATGATGGATCTAGAGTTCACATCTGGAAAAGTCATAAGTCTTAATGATGTTGATCATGTACCTGATGTCAGGAAAAACCTTGTATCTGGAAGCGTGCTTAATAAGCATGGTTTTAAGTTAGTATTTGAGTCAGACAAATTTGTCTTGTCTAAGGGTGGAATTTTTGTTGGGAAGGGCTACATGTATCAGGGAATATTCAAAGTTAACATTATCAATAATACATCAATTTCTGCTTATATTGTTGATTCTCTTTCTTTATGGCATGCTCATTTAGGTCATGTTAATAATAAGAAAATGTATGATATGGTTAATTTAGATTTAATTCCTAAGTATGACATTGATATGTTTGAAAAATGTAAATTTTGTGTGCAATCAAAAATTACTCGCAATCCTTTTCCTAAAGTAGATAAGACCACATCTCTGGTTAAACTTGTGCATAGTGATGTATGTGACGTGCATAGTACCCCCACTAGAGGTGGTAAGAAATATTTTGTAACATTCATTGATGATTTTTCTAAATACTGTCATATCTATCTTTTGCATTCAAAAGATGAGGTGCTTGATAAATTCAAGATTTTTTAGACAGAAGTAAAAAATCAGTGTAATGTCAAAATAAAGAGACTTAGGTTTGATAGAGGCGGCGAATACCATTTTCCAGAATATTGTGAAAATGTTGGTATTATTCATGAGAAGTCTGCACCTTACACACTACAAAAAATGGAGTAGCTGAAACAAAGAATAGGATATTAACAGAAATGATTAATGTTATACTTTCTTACTCCAATTTAAGTTCTGGTGTTTGGGGTGAAGCCTTGCTCACTGCCTATTACACACTCAATAGAATTCCTCTCAAGAGAAGAAATGTTACTCCTTATGAACTTTGGAAAAACAAGAAACCTAATCTTGGTTACTTGAAAACATGGGTCTGTAGAGCAATCGTCAGATTGCTTGAACCTAAAAGGAAGAAATTAGGTGAAAAGGGAATTGAATGCATATTCCTTAGCTATGCTATACATAGCAAAGCATATAGGTTTCTGGTAGTAGAGCCCAATGGTTCAATGGAAACAAATACCATCATTAAATCATGTGATGCGGTATTTTATGAGAATCGTTTCACAACCATTCCAAGATTGGATTCTAATCAAGAAAATGAATCAACTCCTTTGATGTCTATAGAGGAAAGTGAACGACATGAACCCATTGAGCCTAATGAACCTAATGAGCCTATTGAGCTAAAGAGGAGTAAGAGGGCTAACACTGAGAAGTCATTTGGCTTTGATTTTGTTATTTACCTCGTAGAAAGAACTAGGAAAGCTTATTGTAAACAAACAATGATTTCTTTGAATATGGATTCAGTTCCATTTCTTTGAGGAGGCTATGAAGTCTCAAGATGTTGCTTTCTGGAAAGAAGCAATAAACAATGAGATGGATTCTATCATGGGTAACAATACCTGGATACTTGCTGATTTGCCACCTGGATCCAAACCAATTGGTTGTAAATGAATTTTCAAATGGAAAATGAAAGTTGATTGCACAATTGACAAGTTCAAAGCAAGATTAGTTGCTAAGGGTTTTACTTCAAAGGAGGGTATCGATTATTTTGATACATGTGCTACGGTGGCTAGAATCACCACCATTCGAGTGTTGATTTCCTTAGCCTCAATCTATAAGCTTGAAATCCATCAAATGGATGTTAAGACCACTTTCCTAAATAGAGAGTTAGATAAGGAAATAGACATGCAACAACCGGAAGGATTTGTTGTACAGGGTCAAGAGCACAAAGTGTGTAAACTCGTGAAGTCACTATATGGTCTAAAACAAGCTCCAAAATAGTGGCATGAGACTTCTTGATAATTTGCCCAAATAATAATAAGACAAATAGCCCACTAAAAAACAAACTTTTAAATCAAACCAAACTTCAGGTTTGGCCGGGAATTATGAAGATTGTAATATTTGTAATATTATTTTTATTCAAAAGAATGCAAACTTAATACAATTGAAAGAATAAGTTATTGACAAACTTTATTACATGGTTGTTGTAATGAATATATTGAAACACAAAATAAAATAAAAATGAAAGAATCATACAAAAATTATTATAAAAAAAGAATAATGTAAAACAACTCTTAACATTGGGGTAGATCTGGTGGAGGGGGAGGTAATGTAGTTGATAGTGTTGGCCCATTCTCAACCTCAAAAGCCATCGACAGACCCCATGGCAAGTGTAAATCCATGTGACAATGCATTAACCATATACCTGTATCCATCAAATTTTTCAAAAAGCATAATTTAGTATATGAAAGCTTATGTACAAGTTAGAAATAATGTGGTATAGCACATTCACTCCTAAATGAACCTTCGGAAAGATTTATAGCTACTTGGTATATATATTAAAATTGAATTAAGATGATAAAGCCACGCATGATTGATCATGAATACTTACCGGGATTGTTTGCCTGAAATCTGATGACAACCCACCCTCCAGTCGGCACGCCAATGGTGTTACGTACTTGTGGATTGATGAGATTAAACTTTTTAGGATCGTTTATTGGGTCATAATTGCCAAACCCTTGAGCCAACACATGGAAGTTGAATCCATGCAAGTGCATAGGATGCATCTCTATACCCAACAAGGCTGTGTTCTGCAACACCATCTCAACAATTGAATTAAACTTAAGTTTCTTCACTTTAGTTGACTTTGATGTCATTATGATTGCTCTGTTTTGGCTGTTGTTTGAGTTTGTGTAGTTAAAAACCAATGGTGGTTGATCAGGGAAATCGGTGGTGTAGATTCCATCAACATTGTTGAAGAAGGCTTGCAACATCGATAACTTGGTAGGAAACTGAAAGGATGCATTGTTCATGCTCGCAGCGAATCTTTGGTGAAATAGCCCTGTACAATTGTCATTTCTTTCACATGGTATTAAGCCCAAGCTTATTGTCACAAACATGTGTTCATTGACTTTGAGTGGGACTGGAACCCAATGAGGCGCATTGACAAGCGCAGTCAGGCTACTAGAGAACTTGTAGGCCGTTGGTGTGTCATTGAAGGCTGGTAGGACCGGCATTTGTGGAGTCAATGATAGAGCATTCTTATAAACAATGATCCCTGTGGTGGATGTGGAACTGTCAGTTGTATTTTGTGAGCTAACATATGGATGTGCCGCCATATAGTAAGAGGCCGGTGGTTGGTTGGCAGTGAAAAGTACGTCCGTGGTTTGGCCAGCAGCAATGAGAATGAAGTCAGTGACCATCGGAGTAGTGTAAGTGGCATCAACAGCAACAACTGTCAAGTTATGGTTGGCTATTTTGAAGAAGAATTGGTTATTCATTGCTGCATTGATGATGCGTATGAGATATGTTTTTCCTTGTACCACCGTCAATTTATGTGTGTCTAGGAAGAAAAAAACAACCATATGTTATATAAAAGTGAGAGATTGGACCCAATGAGTTGCATTGACATACATGTTTGGAATATAAAGTGTTAGTTGTTAGTACTTACGATTTGAAGAACATGGATAGAGATCACCAGGTCGACCATTGATGGTGAAAGCATCAGAGCTGTTAGGTGCACCTCCACTTACAAGTCCTTCATTTTCGACATCAATTACATTTGCATTCCACCACTCTCCTGCAATCACACTTTCATGGATTACTCCTATGTACATTTTGAATAATCTCTTGCCACAATTTGTACCCAAAAAAAATGTCTTGCTACATAAAAATTAATATATCCAAACTTTGTGTTTCTTATATCAGACTTTGATGTATTTCAAATATGTTTCTAATCTTCTAATGTATGCTACAATGCTAATCTAATATTTCAGATTGTCCATTACTATGAAAATTTTCAAAATTAGTAGTACTTTATATGATTTTTTAATAAACTAGCAAAAAGAATTATTGTCTTTGCATGTAACAGGTCCACAATATTAACCACCTTTGCACATGTTAATTGCTAATATCAGCTATCATCATGAATGTAGTAATTATAAAGCCTAAGAGAATTTGATGGGGAATAAACAAAGGTTTAAGTTCGAAAAACAAAGAAAGGAAAAAAAGATGTTGGTACCTAAAAGAATAGGGAATTCTCTGTAGGGTTTTGGAAATGGGTATGAGTGACCAGCTCTTGGGCGGATAATTAATGCTCCATAAACGGTTGCGCGAAGCCATTGACTGTGTGCGTGCCACCAGAGAGTCCCTTCTTGTCCAGTAATGTTGAATTTGTAAGTGTAGCTACTACCAGGACGTATCGGACATTGAGTTGCATATTCAGGTCCATCTGCCCAAGCACTCATTAGCTGAAATATTCCATGCCTGCATATATATTAGGGCAATGATATAAGTATTGATATTAATAGTCCTAACAATAATGATGACATTTGATAATATTCAATTCAAGAGGCTAAAATGGATAAATTGTATCAGAATATGTTCTAATCAATGAATAAAAAGTCAAGCTAAATCTTCTAGAGAGTAGTTGAAAGTGAAAAACAACTGGCATGTTTTTATATAAATTAAGTTTCAAAATATATATATATATATAATTTAAAAAGACATATTACCAGTGAATGGTAAGGTTGTAAGGAGACTTATTAAAAACATGAACAACAAGGGTGTCACCCTCGTGAACTCGTATTGTTGGGCCAGGAAGACTTCCATTTACTGCAGTGATTACTTGCTTTTGGCATAATGGATGGACAGTCAAATTTTTCACCTGAAAATGAAATCAACTATATTAAATAAAAGTGAACTTTTAAGTTTAAGAAAATATGCATATATATTGTTGTATATAAGCTATGATATATATAATATGTTTGTGTGTGTCATTTTAGAAAAGGAAAAGATAGGTTGGTAACTAAAGTTGATAAAGAATTTAAAGCAATAAACTGAGAGTAGGATAGTAGATTTTCGGCTAAGAAAAGCACTAACAAATATATTAAGAATGACTAAGATAATATATAGGTGCTAAATGTAAGAGGGTCAGGGCTATTATGTTCATTGTAAAAATAAAAATAAAAAATATCACAAAACAAAAAAGTCTTTAAAAAAAAAAAAAAAAAACTGAGGAATATTTTTTGGCATTATGACAAAATTTAGCTAAAGAAAAAATGAAAAATAAAGGCCAGAGTTAATAGGGCTATCTCCGAAATAACCCATGTTAGCTTAACTTGTAAGTCTAGCATACCCCAAAAAAGTACAAAGCAGACACAATAGGAAGTAAAAAAAAGCCCCACACCAACTAACAAAAACTATAGATTAAGAAAGTTAAATTGAAATGTGTAAGATAGATTACTTCGAAAGAATGCTCCACAATTTCAGCAGAGACTAGTGAAGAAGCTAGAAGAGCTAAAGCGCATGTTAGCAAGAACACAGGACGTGCCATTGCCAAACCAAAACCATACATGGAAAAACAAAGAAACAAAGATCAGAACGAGCTCTCTATCTCTCTTTCTATCTAGAAGTGCTCAAGATATATCTTCTCAGGACGTGGCTTTATGTGTATTTCGTACAAAGATCTTGTTTGTGTTTGTTATGAATTTCATTTCCATAAGGTCTAGATATATATAGTGGCTGTAGCTAGAGACTTAACCTCCCACGATTGCGTGAGTAAGAAGTATCTATGTTTTTCATAGGTAAATGAATTAGTCTTTTGAATATGTCAATGATGACTTTAGTTATTTGACCATTTAAACAAAAATAAAAATGAAAGAGCAATGTCATAGAATCTTCATTGTTGAAGCAAACATAAGCATTTTGAATTCAGAAATTTGAGATTTGGCCATGTGACAGCCCCACGAGGACGAAACAATTCACTATCTGGATATCTTCCTTACCTACTATTGGTCTGGATTTTACGTATTCATGCCAATAAATGTTATTAGATAATGTTAATATAAAACTAAAAAATTAAAAACAAGTATATAAAAATTTATTTTCTAAACTCAATTTTAAATTTTAATGAGGTGTAAAATAGATTATTGACGGTTGATAAGAAAAAACATGAGATACAAAGAGAGTTGTTTTAAATATTCTAATAGACTACCATATTATTGGATTTGAAAAGTAATTCTAACTTTTAGATTAAGTAAAAGTACTAAAAAAATAATATGACATTCATTTGTAGCATTGTACATTCTCTACTGTAAATAATGGATTGGAGAGAAACTAAGTCTATCGTCATATATATATTTTTCAATAAATGTTTGATTGTGCAATGTACATACCATATGCTCTTGCGTAAATTCTCATAAAGATACATAAGTTACCTTACAAAATCAGGTAAGTTCTCACAAATATACGTAAGTAGTGATTTTTCAAAATTTTATGAGTTAACTTACGTATGTTTGTGAAAACTTACACGATTTTATGAGGTTGTTATTTCTCAATTTTTTTTGAGTTAACATACATATATTTGTGAAAACTTACATGATTTTATGAGTTAATTTACATATATTTGTAAGAATTTACGCAAGTACATATAGTATTCATTTACACACTTAAGAGTTGCCCATTTATTAGACCTCATATATGCATGATGAATAAGGCTATCAAACCTTATTTTAATGATCTAAATTATTTATCTTGTCAATTTTATGTATAGATCAATAATAAAATTTCCATATTGATCCTACAATTACTGTAGCCATATGATTTTATAATATTTGTTTACAAAAATGAATGGCTAGTATACTCTTAAAAATAAACTATCTATTTTTTTAAGACAATGTAATCGAGTTATATGTCTACAATTATTGCATTAATTTTATTATTATTTTTTTTTTTAAAATAGATAATCTACATACAAGATTTGACAAGATGTACAGTTTGATTATCCAATTCTAAGGTAAGTCTAGTCATATCTTATATGTCACCGTAACATGTAGAATAACATGTAAGAATAATGAAAAGAACACAAAATAATAAACAAAATGAATAAATCTGAATGCACATTTAGTATTTATAAAATGGAATATAGATATAAATTTACTATTTATCTCACATCTCTATCTTATTATGTGAAAATCAAATATAACTACTAAAACAAAATAGATAAGAAAATATGAATGCGTTTGTGTAATGTGAAGGGCATTGAAAAGTCATGTTTCGGTGTCCGCGTTTTTGCTTAATCGCTCAAAAGTAAACGGACCTCTTCATGTTCTACTTTAATGCCAAGCGTGAATCAACTACTCTCACCAACCAAATACAACGTTAAGGAAAATTCTAATAGTCAATTTTAATACTATTCTCATCAAGCTATTTGGGAAGGGGATTAAAATAGTCAAAAACTCGTTGTAGGTTGCGAAATTATTTTCTATACTTTTTTTTATACGATTTCTATAAAAAGTTAAAATGTCATTAAAACAAATCAATTTCTAAAGAAAAATTTTTTCCTCTAATCTCATATCTACATTGGCGAATATTGTCTAAGCCCATCAAACTTATGTGTCCTGTTTCAATAATTTGAACCATTCATTTTGTAGAACATTTTGTATATATCATTCAAAAATACAAAATAAATCGATCCGATAATTGTAATTTAAAAAAATCGATGACAAGTATATTTGTATGTTTTTAAAAATAGACTAATAATTTTTCTGGTAACAAATGCGGTAAAGTGATAAAGTTATGATTATCAAATTAATTTGATTTTTTTTCATGAGTAATATATATAAAAACTTTACAAAATGAATAATTTAAAGGGTAAATTACATGACACCCCCTGAGGTTTATATTTATTATAGTTCCCCCCTCACCTTTTGAAAATTACATCTCCCCTTTGAGGTTTAAAATTTCATTACATATTCTCCCCTCAGCTCTTTTAATTTTTTTAAATACTAATTTTACCCTCATTAGATAAATTACATTGACACCCCTAAGGTTTAGAAATTACAATCCCCTCCCTAAGGTTTAAAGTAGCATTACCAATTGCCCACTCGGTTGTTGAAAAAAAATTAATTGGAAAAAATATATATTAATTGGAAAAAAATTAATTGAAAAAAAAAATTTTAGTAAAATTTTTAAATTTTTGTTTAAAAACCAACGTAAACTCATTTTTTGAATTTACGTTTTTTCTTCAAATTTACAAACTAAGATAACCATTTATAAACCAAAAAAATTATCAAATAAGTTTTTATGACAGTTTTTAAAATTTTTGTAAATATAAATTGAAAATTGAAAACGAAATGGATACCAAATAGGTCTCAAATGGTAAAAATATCATAAAATTAACAAATAATTAAATAAGTTACTAACGTAAGAAATGACTTATCAAAAAATTCTTATGTTATGTATGGTTTGATTTTTAGAAATTTTTTTTCAATTAAAAATTAATTTGGTTAAGAAATAAAAAATAAAAAATATATATTTTTTTAAAAAAATGAAAATTATTTTTTTATTTTTTATTTCTTAACCAAATTAATTTTTAATTTTTAAAAAAAATCTAAAAATCAAACCATATATAGCCTAAGAATCTTTTGATAAGTCATTTATTATGTTGGTAACTTATTTAATTATTTATTAATTTTACGACATTTTTACCATCAAATTTTTTTTCAATTAATTTTTTCCAATTAATTTTTTCAATTTTCAATTTTTTTTTCAATTTAATACCAACCGAGGGGAAATTGTAAATTTAAAAAAAATTAAAAATCGAGAGGGATAACTAATGAATTTAAAAAGTGAGGGAGAAATCAGAATAAACATAAACCTCAGGGGTGTCAATGTAATGTATCCTAATTTAAATGACTAAAATGAGACTCATGATGGGTTTTACATACTCCAAACAACACCCTCCATCTGAACCAGAGAAAAATCCAACTATTTAAAACATCAATTGAATTCTTTTTATTTGCTTGCCTAATTTTGGTTGCCATTCTTCAATCCTTTATGTTCGAATTAACCATTTTTGCAAATGTTATCACACTTAACCCTAACAGATCAGAAAGCACTACAACATATAAGAGTTTTAGAGATTAATTTTTTTATTCTCTAAAAGTGAAAATTTTATTGCAAGAGACATTTAGGGACCAATTTCTATTGTCGTGAGGATAGTCGCTAAAAGATTGTCCAGAAAAGTCAAAAATAAGACTTTTAGTGACAAAATTTTAAAAATGTCACTAATAAATAAACTTTTAAGGACAAAATAATTTGGTCTCAAAATAGTTTATTTTTTGAGACAAAACATTTTGGTCCCAAAAGAATATTAATTCATCATTAATGTTTAGTTTTAGTTGTTAAAAACATAATAACAAACTTTTTACAATAAAAATATTTAATTCCTAAAAAATAATTTTATTTCTAAATTTTGATTTTTAAAATCTTAATTTTTCATAGTGAAATATGTAGTCTAGTCCCAACTATCTTATATTTTAATTGTAGACATTTCAAAACACCTTTTTTTTATGAGTTGTTCAAACAAAACCCATCTCATTCATTTCAATTTAAAAACTTCTTGAACAAGAAAAAGTCTATTAAATCATTAATTACGTTGGATGGTGATGTCTATGCAATCGAAATTACAACTGGTCGCGTGCCTCTCTGTTCAGATTTATACTATTTTCTTTCTATATGAAGTTTGTACCTTATTTATCCTTTATAAAATTATAATAGTACTTCTCTTTAAATAATGTAAAATTCTTTTGTATTTTAAAAATTTTAAAAGTGCTCTATTATATATATATATATATATACATATACATATTTTGTTCATTCTTTTATATTTTAAACAGGAAATTTAATTGTAAAAATTGAATTAATTGAACTTTTCTTTCTTCTTATGAGACTTGTTTAGTTGATTGTTTTTCTCCATTTTAGATTTTTTTTTTTTTTTTTTTGGAGTTGATAGTGTTATAAATTCAGTTGGGTTGTTGATTGTGGATTTCTAAGCTATATTGATGTAATTTTCCCGACAATTGTAATATTGAATCTCAATAATGTATCCAAAAAAATATATAAATTTAGTGCTATCTCATTGTTGTTTATTGTGATTTTTTTTTTTCTATTTTTCTTTTTAATGATTTGAATAATATGTGTTTCCTCTACCTTAAATTTCTAGCTCCGTCGCTGAGTGATGTTTTCAAAACTTAATTATAAAATCATGAAAAAGTTTATGATTTTACAAATTAATATTTATAAAAAATACCACTAATTTGAAAATATCATTTTATCAATACACTGACGTGATATTTCCTCATAAATAAATGTTACAATGATCATCTATTTAGAGTATATTATCTTATCATCCGACATACCAGTTTAATTGTGTTTTAGTGATATACATTAGTAATGTGGATAGATAAGCCCCAAAAAAAAAAAAAAAAAAAAAAAAGAGTTAGTTTTTAGCATTTTACTTATTTTGGATCACATCACCTCTAACATTTTTATCCACAAAAAGACAAAATAGACTAAAAAAGTCAAAAAGTTAACTTTTTATTAACTTTCCAAAACACCACACAATATGTTATAGAAAGCTATGGCTTTGTGGCCTTACACTGTCACGACCCGCTCCTCGTACTCAAGGGTTAGGCATCGTGATGGCCAGTAACCGAGGTTACCTCCGGCCAATTCTTAAACAGATCAATAAACGCAAGCGGAAGAAATAATTAAATGAGGGTACTAAAATAATCATTGGAGCATCTATTTTTATTACAAAATGTATTGATCAAAAAGGCCGATATTTACATTAAAAAAAATATATCAATAAAAGTGCTTTGTGCCTATCCCACACGCTGGTCCCGACATGTCACCTGAAAGTGGTAAAAAACTATAAGCTCATGGCAGAGTGAGAAACATTATACTAAGAGTATAAGGCATAAAATTCACCATGGATAATTAGTTGGGCCAAAAAGAGCTTAATACATAACATACATAGTACGGAAATCATTTAGCATATATCTCGGATTACGTAATGTGGAAATCACTATACAACCATAACCACGGTACATCACTAAGTGCCAAACACACTACACTGGTCAATGGATCCACGACAAACACTGGATCACAGAGTGATCAATAACTAAGCCAATAGTTATTTAAGTCCCCCAAGGCGTGGGACTCCCGCGGTGGTGTTTACAAAACATATTTTCATATAAGGTCATAGCCAAATATTATTTAAAAACAAAACAAACATATTCATGGATTTCACCTCCACAAATAGGGTTCATAAAACAATTCACGTAAGTAAAATCTTTATAAAACATAACTTTTATTAATATATTAATAAAACATAAATTATATAAAATAGAATTTGGTAAATCAAGACATAAATAAAATGCTTTTTGATAACTCAAGGTATAATATAACTCACTTTAACTTTAATACCTTACTATTTATTTCCATTATCAAAGATCTTCTTAACTTCCACTATTTTTTTCTCTATTCTTTCTTTATTTTCTCTCCTTTATCTTCTTTTTCCTTCTTTCTTTCCTGCACTTCTTTTTTTTCTTTCCTTTCCTTCTTACTTTCCTTTCTCTCTTTTCTCTCTTACTGAGTCAACTTTGCCCATTATATACAAATTCAATTCGTGAGCCCCAAGTCAACTGTCACGTGTCACTTCCTTATTAATCTCCATTAATCCAAGCATATTTAAATTTAATTTAATTATTTATTTATATTTTAGCCTCTAAATTTTTAATAATTATATTATTTTACAAAATTATGCATAATAATATATAATAAATTATATATTTTCTGAATTGAAATTAAATAATATTAGTATAAATTCTACAGAATAATTAAAAATCTGAGTTGTTACAATCTTTCCTCCTTTTAAAATTTCGTCCTCAAAATTTATCATATGTAAGCTATCCGCTATGCACTCTGATAAATATATGTTAGATGATTAGTTTGATAGAAAATATTACCTCAAAAAAAATTTTACTAAAAATAACTCACTGTCTAGTTGTCAAAAATGATTTTGAGTCAAAATGAAAAATAATTGGTGACTTTAAAAAACTTTTCACTCGTTTTGTTCACGATAAAAATAAATAAAAATGAGAATACAGTGACAGAATTATATGCAAAAATTGAAAATTTTGAGATAAACTTTTCATTGATGGGAAATAGTTTCAAAATTAGCATCTTTATAATTTGAACCAATTTTTAAAAACATCGAAATAAATTTTTTTTTTTTGAATACTAAATTGAAAATTATATATATTTAATTATATTATAATTTTGGTAGATGCTTGAACCTAACATCCTTCTTTTCTTTTTCTTCTTTTTGCAATAACAAATATATCCTTCACAAATTATGCACAAAAGAAAAAAAATTAATATATATATATAATCATAGAAAATTATAATATGATTAAATCGACGAACTAAATATAATATTTAGGTACTAATTACCCGCTATCTCACTTCTTAAATGTGCATATGTCCTATACTCCAATAATTTTTTTTTTTTTTTTTGTAAACCATTGCTCTGATACCATTTGTCACGACCTGCTCCCCGTATCCAAGGGTTAAGCATCGTCATGGCCAGTAACCAAGGTTACCTCCAGCCAATTCTTAAACAGATTAATAAACGCAAACGGAAGAAATATTTAAATGAGGGTACTAAAATAATGATTGGAGCGTCTATTTTTATTACAAAATGTATTGATCAAAAATGTCGATATTTACATAAAAAAAATACATCAATAAAAGTGCTTTGTGCCTATCCCACACACTGGTCCCGACATGTCACTTGAAAGTGGTAAAAAACCATAAGCTCATGGCAGAGTGAAAAATATTATACTAAGAGTATAAGGCATAAAATTCACCATAGATAATTAGTTGGGCCAAAAAGAGCTTGATACATAACATACATAGTACGGAAATCATTTGGCATATACCTCGGATCACGTAATACGGAAATCACTATACAACCATAACCACGGTACATCACTAAGTGCCAAGCACTACACTGGTCAATGGATCCACGACAAACACTGAACCACAGAGTGGTCAATCACTAAGCCAATGGTTATTTAAGTCTCCCAAGGCGTGGGACTCCCGTAGTGGTATTCACAAAACATATTTTCATATAAGGTCATAGCCAAATATTCTTTAAAAGCAAAACAAACATATCCATGGGTTTCACCTTCACAAATAGGGTTCATAAAACAATTCACGTAAGTAAAATCTTTATAAAACATAACTTTTATTAATATATTAATAAAACATAAATTATATAAAATAGATTTTGGTAAGTCAAAATATAAATAAAATACTTTTTGGTAACTCAAGATATAATATAACTCACCTTAACTTTAATACCTTACTATTTTTTTCTACTATCAAAGATCTTTTTAACTTCCACTAATTTTTCCTCTATTCTTTCTTTATTTTCTCTCTTTTTATCTTCTTTTTCCTTCTTTCTTTCCTACACTTCTTTTTTTTCTTTCCTTTCCTTCCTACTTTCCTTTCTCTCTTTTCTCCCTTACTGAGTCAACTTCGCCCTGTATATACAAATTCAATTCGTGAGCCCCAAGTCAACTGTCACATGTCACTTCCTTATTAATCTCCATTAATCCAAACATATTCAAACTTAATTTAATTATTTATTTATATTTTGGTCTCTAAATTTTTAATAATTATATTATTTTACAAAATTATGCATAATAATATATAATAAATTATATATTTTCTGAATTGAAATTAAATAATATTAGTATAAATTCTATAAAATAATTAAAAATCTAGATTGTTACAATCTTTCTTCCTTTTAAAATTTCGTCCTCGAAATTTATCATATGTAAGCTATCCGCTGCGCACTCTGATAAATATATGTTAGATGATTAATCTGATAGAAAACATTACCTCAAAAATTTTTTTACCAAAAATAACTTACTGTCTAGTTGTCAAAAATGATTTTGAGTCAAAATGAAAAATAATTGGTGACTTTAAAAAACTTTTCACTCGTTTTGTTCACGATAAAAATAAATAAAAATGATAACACAATGACAGAATTATATGCAAAAATTGAAAAATTTGAGATAAACTTTTCATTGATGGGAAATAGTTTCACAATTAGCATCTTTATAATTTGAACCAATTTTTAAAAACATCGAAATAAAATTTTTTTTTTGAATACTAAATTGAAAATTATATATATTTAATTATATTATAATTTTGGTAGATGCTTAAACCTAACATCCTTCTTTTCTTTTTCTTCTTTTTGCAATAACAAATATATCCTTCGCAAATTATGCACAAAAGAAAAAAACATTAATATATATATATATATATAATCATAGAAAATTATAATATAATTAAATCGATGAACTAAATATAATATTTAGGTACTAATTATCCGCTATCTCACTTTTTAAATGTGCATATGTCCTATACTCCAATAATGTTTTTTTTTTTTTTTTGTAAACCATTGCTCTGATACCATTTGTCACGACCCACTCCCCGTACCCAAGGGTTAAGCATCGTCATGGCCAGTAACCGAGGTTACCTCCAGCCAATTCTTAAATAGATCAATAAACGCAAACGGAAGAAATATTTAAATGAGGGTACTAAAATAATGATTAGAGCGTCTATTTTTATTACAAAATGTATTGATCAAAAATGCCGATATTTACATAAAAAAAATACATCAATAAAAGTACTTTGTGCCTATCCCACACGCTGGTCCCGATATGTCACTTGAAAGTGGTAAAAAATCATAAGCTCGTGGCAGAGTGAGAAATATTATACTAAGAGTATAAGGTATAAAATTCACCATGGATAATTAGTTGGGCCAAAAAGAGCTTGATACATAACATACATAGTACGGAAATCATTTGGCATATACCTCGGATCACGTAATACGGAAATCACTATACAACCATAACCACGGTACATCACTAAGTGCCAAGCACTACACTGGTCAATGGATCCACGACAAACACTGGACCACAGAGTGGTCAATCACTAAGCCAATGGTTATTTAAGTCCCCCAAGGCGTGGAACTTCCGTGGTGGTGTTCACAAAACATATTTTCATATAAGATCATAGCCAAATATTCTTTAAAAGCAAAACAAACATATCCATGGATTTCACCTTCACAAATAGGGTTTATAAAACAATTCATGAAAGTGAAATCTTTATAAAACATAACTTTTATTAATATATTAATAAAACATAAATTATATAAAATAGATTTTGCTAAATCAAAATATAAATAAAATACTTTTTGATAACTCAAAATATAATATAACTCACATTTACTTTAATATCTTACTATTTTTTTCTACTATCAAAAATTTTCTTAACTTCCACTAATTTTTCCTCTATTCTTTCTTTATTTTCTCTCCTTTTATCTTCTTTTTCCTTCTTTCTTTCCTGCACTTCTTTTTTTTCTTTCCTTTCCTTCTTAAGGCCAAGTTTGGCTAAACTAAAAAAATGCACTTATTTCATCTTTTTATCTTTTTTAGGTTACATCAATCAACATCTCCTCTCTACTTTTTCTACACATAATACAAGAAAAGTCAAAAAGTGCACTTATTTAGTCTTCCCAAACTTGGCCTTCCTTTCTCTCTTTTCTCCCTTACTGAGTCAACTTCGGCCTTTATATACAAATTCAATTCGTGAATCCCAAGTCAACTGTCACGTGTCACTTCCTTATTAATTTCCATTAATCCAAACATATTCAAACTTAATTTAATTATTTATTTATATTTTGACCTCTAAATTTTTAATAATTATATTATTTTACAAAATTACGCATAATAATATATAATAAATTATATATTTTCTGAATTGAAATTAAATAATATTAGTATAAATTCTACAGATTAATTAAAAATCTGGATTGTTACATACACACACTACTAAAAAAAAAAAAATTTACAACTACTACAAGCAATCACAAATAATAAAAAAACAGTCGCAAAAAATCTTTTACAACGGCCCATGCGACGGTAAATGGAGGTCGCGAATTTGGGAGTGATAAATGCTTTTTGCGACCACAAAATAGCAGTCTCAAACTATTTGCGACCGCCTAATCTACTTATAGTGACTAATATTTTGTCGTCACAAAAAAAATTAAAAAATACTTATAATATATTAGCGACCATCTTTGAAAGTGATTGAAATTCATGTCACTATCTCATTTATATGTATTGACTTTACAGGTGGGTGATGGCTTCATGGTTTACAAGTTATTTTAGAGGAAAAACAAGTAGGATTGAAAGGCAAAGACGTATAAAATCTAAGCAGTGCGTGAAAGTCTAAAGTCTCCCAACACAGACTAAATTTTGATGGATTAAGTCATCTTTGCTTAAGGTGGAAGGTTGATTTTAATAAAATTAAAAATTGAATTATGAGAAACTGAAATTTAAATATCGACGATTGAATTTTAAGAATAAGATTGAAACCAGGATAATAACAGGTTTGATTTCAATATTGCAGCCACAAAGCTTAATAATATATATATATATATATATATTTTGGAGGGGGGTGGGGATTGTTATGAATAAAAATAGTGGTGGAATGAAGTTGATCATGAGACATGATGATGATCATTTCCCTAGAAAGTTTTTTTTTTTTAATGTCAATGGAAATTTTATAAAAAAAAAGAGCAATAAAAAATTGAGACTTTTAACCAAACTGGGAATTGTTATATAAAGCACAATTATTGGTTGAGACTTTTAACCATCCCGCCGTGAAAGCTCGCTCTCATTTATAATAATATTTTTTTAGAAAAACACAGTGGATATGGAAGCATAGAAATGAATGCCTGTTCAATAGAATTCAGCCAAGTATAGGGGAGTTGCAAAAATCAATCATCATCAAATTAGCTATATGGTTGAAGGCCTCTTTCAAGGAGTATCAATATTCTATTACTAATTTCTTGCTTAATTTTTCACAAATTAGAAAATGTGTAGGTGGTAGATTGTGAGGCATTCTTGTAAGATGTTGGGTGTTGGCTGTTTTTGTTTTGAGTATGGAATCTCTCCAACTTATTTGGGGTTGGGGGATGCACATGATTGGTCTAACTTTGGGTGCCAACATAATTGAGATGCATAGTTTAGACAATAATGCAATTTTTTCCCAAAACCATGTTGTATTCATGCTTTATTTTTAATAAAGTTTAGTTGCTTTTGCTGCTAAAAAAAATAGGTTATGCTCCCCCCATGTTTCAAGTTTAATATAGCTTAAAATGAGGCCCACCGGTAGACAATGAAATTGGTCCTGAATTAGTTGAGGTGTGCGTCAACTGACTTGAATATCCGATTATTAAAAAAAAAAAATAGTTTTCTTATAAGGGTCATAGCAAGTGTCGTAGGCACAAGAAAAAAGACAAAATATCAAAAATAAGAGGTACTTTTTTAGGGAATTAAATGCACTTTTTATTACATTGTTTAACATTTTTAGTTTAATCCCAATATCATTCTTTAGCATTTGCTTTCTTATAATGCATAATGATTCTTGATGAATAACAAAAAAACAATTACAGAAGAAACAATGAGACAAAGAACAAATCAAACTGAGAAGAAAAGAGATAAAACCAACGAGACACTATTGAAGGTGCCTCAGCTCCAGCAACAATCTCCAATGCCATTCCTAATATGAAATTCTCTCTCTCTCTCTCTCTCTCTCTCTCTCTCATGCCAGTCGATTTCTCTTCAGTACGGTCTCTGATGAGGGGCGGGCACGGTCACCTTGCCCGCTCAATCCAACCCATTCCAATTCAATTTTTTTTAGGATTTGGAATCTATCTATCTATACTATATATATATATATATATATACATACATACATACATACATACATTATATATAACCAAATGTAGTTGTTATGTCAAAAGACTCCAAAACTGGAATCTTAAATTCTCATAATTTTGAAAAAATAAAATAAATACGTGGCACCTCTCTTTACCCCTTTTCTCGTTATTCAAGTATTCTCACTTCCTCTCTCAATTGTTATCTAAAAAAATATTTTTAAAAAATCAAATAATATCTTTTATGGAAATTGTAGATATAGATATGTATATACAACCCTAAATATCTAACATTGTATCACGTAAATTTAAATAATAATAAAAAAAAAATCACAACTCTCACAACTCTTATTCCCACTTATTATCTATATAATAAGGGAGAAAGGTTTTTGAAAATATATAAATTGTATCAGAGATACATTTTGTATCAATGGCTGAGATGATTCCCATATACTATCTAACGCTTGAGATCATTTTTATCCCCCCCCCCAAACATTCTCTGCTCTCTCTCTCTCTCTCTCTCCCACGTCTGCCCAAACACCTTCTCTTCAACTCCCACGTTCTCTCCTCAACTCCTTCTATGGTGGATCTCTCTCTCACGTTCGAAATTCTTTCTCTTCTGAAACTCGCGACCAGAGGTAGCAGATCAGAGAAACTGAAGATAATCTTCCAATAGCGACGGTGGTCTCAATAGAGAAGAAATACCCTCGCCATTGATCAACATCAAGCTCCGTGACTGTCCACCTTCCCTCGGCTCCCACCCTCCCAACATCCGCATCGACACCCACCCTCCATCGGCTCCTACCCTCCCAACATCAGAGGTATTTTGTTTCTTCAGTTCTTCAGTTCTTTAGGGCTTCAGTTTTAGGATGAATTTTTGAATCAGTCTATATATATGAACTGGTTTCCAATTTTCTAGTTGTGGTTTTCAATTTTCCCTTTCTCTGCAACAGAGACGGTGGTCTCACCATTGATCAACATCAAGCTCCGTTATTGTCCACCCTCCCTCGGCTCCCATCTTCCCTCGACTCCCACCCTTCCAATATGAGAGGTATTTTATTTCTTCAATTCTTTGAGGCTTCAATTTTAGGGCCAATTTTTGAATCAGTCTATATATATGAACTGGTTTCCAATTTTCCCTTTCTCTGTCTTCAATCAGTTCCTTGTCTGGTTATGTTTTAGGAGTTGTTTGGATTTGTTGTTTACATTCTCCATGGTTTTGTAGTTTACGGTGGTGGCGTATCATATTGGTTTGGAATTTTTGTCCAATTCTCCATGGTTTTGTAGTTTAGGTAGATGTTCATTGACATCTATTATTTTTGCAGTGGCATTTCATTGACATCTGAGTCCTTCTTATTGGTTTGGAATTTTATTCTCATTTTAGGTAATTATATGAGCACCAAAATTATATGAGTCCTTCATATTGGTTTGGTTTGTAAACTATGTTCACATACTAATTTTTCATTTGGAATTGTTTTGTTTCTGCTACTATGAAACATTATTTGGCCATTTTCGCCTTATCTTCTACACTTAAATTAGGGCTTTCTTTTTCTTAGAGAAATTTTTTTTTTCTTCTTTTTCTTTTTTCCTAGAGAGATTTCTTTTCTTCTTTTTCTTTTTTCCTTCAATTTGTGTAGTGGATTACAAATATTTACTTTTAGATTTGTGGATTATGTTGATTAGGTTATACAACTATTTCTCTTTTTGTCTACAAAACATGCTGATGTACACAGATTTCTCCACCACGACCACAGTAGCAGATTTGCCTCTTTCTTTTCGCAGATACCCACACTCCTCACAACCATCTCTGCTCCTCCCTCCTTAGCGACCCTTTGTCGACATCTTGATCACAACAACTGTAGCAACCCTACTTCCTATCTCAACCATCGCACAGCTACCATCTTAGCCTCATGTAACATTGCGAAAGGTATTTATATACATGCTTCAATTTGATCAAGATTTTTAACTGCATTCGCATGATTTTACTTAATCTAACTATTGTTCTCATATAGCAAAAATCCTTAATTTTTCACTCCCCTGAAGTTTATGAACAGTTGAGCTCCATATACTTTGTAAATTTGAAAAATCTAAAAATTCCCTAGATGTTGATTTGTGATTATGTATCAATTTTAAGCAGTATATAGCAATCTTAATCAAACAATCAAGACAAAATGACACAACGATTTTACGTAGAAAAACCACAATTGGAGTACCTCCAACTGTGATAAAAAAAAAAACCACGGCAACAGCCACAAAACAATCCACTAAAAAGATATAAAGGAATTACACAGGTTACTCTCAATTACCTAGCGAATCCACGCACGAATTGAACCAACCCCTATGTGCCTCTTCCAGCCCCGTTTTCACCTCAGAATTGGCTTGACAATGAGCCACTCCAGAATCCACCAAAGCTTCAGTCTCGAATTCTTCAAAATCCACCGAAGAACAACTCTCTCTTTTTTATAGAATGAACAAACAATCCTGTGATGTATCCTCTTTAAACCATGAGTTGAATACTCAATGAAACATCAAAGAAAACTAGTAAAATAGCCCTAGATATAAACGCTAGAACCCAAAAAGAAGATCTAGAAGTGTTATCCCAGATTTGGACTGAAACACGTATTTTTAGAAATTTGTCCCGCGATCTCCGCTCAAGCGCCGGAATGGCCGCTCGAGCGAACTGACGCTCAAGCACGGAAAGTTCTTCTCGAGAGGTAAAAAACAACATCCGGTATTTTTGCAGGCGATCAAACTTCTGAGACTAAGGGTTCTCCGCTCGAGCGGCAGAATGTCCACTTGAGCGGACAAGCAACTTCGAAGGCAATTTTCTATTTTGAGCCGCGCCTCGACCTCGACCACTTTGAGCCTTGCCGAACATCGCCAAGCTGATGGGCAACTCGATCTTCGTCATAGTCAGTGAAGTGGCAATCTTGAAAGAATTAACATCACAAACTTCTCTGCAAGGCACAATTCGAGTTGGATTCGCATCTAACAAACTCATAGCCTCACTGAAATAAAAGTGTGAAAACAAGTACAACTGAAAGGAGTTTTGTCAAACGGGATTGCCAAGAATAAAAACCTAACAATCTCCCCCTTTGGCAATGCCGTGACAAAACACACCTAACAAATAAAATCCTAAACACCCCAACCCATAACAGCCAACAAAAGCCAACTTCTTTCTCAAGGTCATGATCTGCAAAACAGTTATTAGTGCCACAATCTCCAAAATAACTATTAGTCCCATAAGAGTATATGAAAAAGCAATAAACATATGACAAGATTATCTTGAAGTTTGAGATGGAAAACATGAATAGATGCGACTTGGAGATTTTAAGAACATGTAGTATGAATAGATGAAAGCTATTACACATGCACTCGACACATGACATGAATACATGAAATCCTAAGACACATGAAAAATAACTTTCTCCCCCTTTTTGTCATGAATTGACAAAGGAAGCTCAAACAATAAAAGCAAGATCATAAACCACACAAGCAATGATATGATGATATAAATATCAGGAGCATGCAAGAAGGAAATAATAAACAAACAGTGCATAGTAACATGCAAAACAACTATAGCCAATCTCCCTTACCAAACAAATCAAAGTGTTCATGCTAACAAACTCTTGTAAAGATAAACCAAACTCCCCCTTACTAAAAACAATGAACAAGAAGAAAATGACAAAAAATAATATGGTAGAGCAAGTAAGGAATTTCAAATTTGTACCTTGAAACACATAAGATTATCCAAGAAGCACAATTACTTGAAAACACAATGTGCATAGCCTCTAGAAGATTCCTCATAAAAGAAAGTGATGCATTATGTGAAAAGCATAGATCTCATGATAAAAGTGTGTGTGTGACTCTTGGAGTTCGACAAACACTAGATTCAAATCCTAGTAGTGATATGAAAGCTAGACCTCTGACAAGAGAATCTAAGCACAACAAAGGAAAGTCAAACCACTAAGAATCAAGGGGTATTTGTTGAGTAATAGCGGAGGCTCCCCCTTAATCAATAAATCCCTTTTTTTTCATTCTTTTTCACACATTTTTTTTTCTTTTCTTTTTTTTGCACATTTTTTCTTTCTTTTTCACATTTTTTTCTTTTTCACACTCATTGGCAGCTGACACGCTCAAAAGTATGGAAACCAAACTAAAGAAGCATGGATGTAATAAGGATAGCCTGGTTGGTGACTCTGAGGTAGCCTTTTCCTCATGGCTGGACTCCAAAGAACAGAAGGGAAAGTCGTGGAGATGCAAAAAGATAGAAGGTGGTTAAGAGACTCAACACCACCCACGATGTGCTAGTATAGGTCAATTCCTCTAGACAAGCAAAAGATATAATGTCAGAAGTCCATAGAGAAAAATGATCACTAAGGGGAAAGACTCCAAAATTTGCTAATCCAAGAGTGTGTACAGAATGAGACATACTAATCAAAGAACACACACTCCGAAATGAGTAATGACCATAGAAAGCACACATATATTAACATGTAATGGATATTCTCATCAATTCCAATATGCACCAAGAACTACTCAAAATTTTCAAGCTTGCAAAACCATATTAAGAAAATCTTTTTGGTTTTTTTTTTTAAAAAAAAAAACAAAGCAAGACAGAAAACGAACAGCCACACATCAAATGACTCAAAAAAAAAAACACACAAAAACCCAAAAACTAAAACGACTAAACAAATTAACACAAGTCAAGTTTTCTTACCCACACTTGAGCTCTTCCTCTTTCTTGATCATTAGTTCTTCCAAAGCAACTTGAGACATCTCGAGAGATTTAATCTTTTCTTCATACGTTGCATAGATTTGTTGTAGCTCATTCCTCTCTGTCTCACAAGTCAAAAGTTTTGCACAAAGAGCTTGTCGATCATTAGCTATCTCGATGGCATTAATCCTAACCTCAGAAATCTCCTCCTTAAGTTTGACATTCTCACTTTCACATGCTTTGAGTTTCGTTGTGAGTTTGTCATTCAATTTGGATAAGTTAAGAGACTCCTTATACAACTTTTCATAAGCTTGCTCAAGCTCTTCATTATCACTCTATGAGGATTCATCATCAGTGGCATTCTCAATTGACCTCTTCGGATACTCTGTTCGTTCTTCAGTTTCGGAAGTCGCCATGAAAGCAAGGAATTGTTTATGTCCCTCTTCGCCTTGATCTTCATTGTCACTTTCATCTTCATCAGATTCTGATTCATCATCCCAAGTGATGGCGAGGGCTTTCTTCTTTTTCAAACAAGTGGGGCATTCTGAAGCAAAGTGGCCAAATCTTTGGCATTCATAGCATTGAACTCTTTCAGAGTTCCCTTGTATCTTTCCTTTCTCCTTCTTGGCTATAGAATTAATTTTGAGTTTATCTTTGCCTTTAGATTTATGACTATGAGTAGATTCTAAAAGATTAGGATTCTTTTTCAAAAAAGATTTTTTAAATTGTTTAACAAAAGCAGCCGTAATCTTGGAATCTATCTCACAATCCTCATCAGAATCCTCTCCAACTCTATGAGCACTACTAAAAGCAATAGCATCTTTTTGTTTCTTTTTGAAATTCCTATGTGCCTCATAAGTTTGGAGATTTCTAACCAAGTGATCTAGCTTGAGGTTGTCAACATCTTGAGCCTCCTCAATAGCCGTAACTTTTGGTTTGAACCGATCGGGCAAGGATCTCAAAAATTTTCCCACAACTTTGGATTCTGGTATTTTTTCACCTAAATTGAAGCTGGAATTTACAATGTCACTCAACTTCGCATAAAATTCATTAAAGGTCTCACTATCTTTCATTGAAAGGTTTTCGAAACTAGACGTGAGCCTTTGAAGTTTTGAGCGTTTAACAGAAGGAGTGCTCTCATGAATAGTTTGTAAGATGTCCCAAGCCTCTTTTGCGACTTCATAATTGCAAATTCGACTAAACTCTTTAGATGTGACAGCACAAAGAGAGAATTGATAGCTTTACTATTCTAGCTACTATTTTGGTAATCAATTGTCTCTCACTTATCAATTGGTTTGGGAAAAGTTACTCCATCAACGGTAATTGTCGGTTCAGTCCACCCATACATGACAGATTGCCAAACTTTTTCATCAATAGATTTTAAAAACGATCTCATCCGAGCTTTCCAAAACGAATAATTGGATCCGTCAAGTAGGCGTGGTCGAACCATAGAATTTCCCTCACGAATTGAATCCATTATCACAAATCAAACAATATCTCGTTCTAAAAGATTTTTTTAAAAAAAAAAATAGAACGACCTGCTCTGATACCAATTAAAAAATCTAGAAATCCCCTAGATGTTGATTTGTGATTATGTATCAATTTTAAGCAGTA
The DNA here is from genome assembly GCA_025200525.1 of Camellia lanceoleosa. Taxonomy (NCBI): domain Eukaryota; kingdom Viridiplantae; phylum Streptophyta; class Magnoliopsida; order Ericales; family Theaceae; genus Camellia; species Camellia lanceoleosa. Next base: position 15,946,831 of record CM045762.1, on the reverse strand, counting down.
GATAACAATCCCAATCAAATAATCAAGACAAAACGAGACAACGATTTTACGTGAAAAAACCACAATTGGAGCACCTCCAATTGTGATTAAAAAAAAAAAAAAACCACGGGCAATAGCCACAAAACAATCCACTAAAAAGATATAAAGGAATTACACAAGTATACTCTTGTTGGCTTTTTGGCTTTCGAAGGTTACTTTTGTAATTATGAGCATGCCAGCAAGGATCAATCAGTCCTTACAAAAAATTAATTGCCAACCAATTATCAGACGATTGTGTTTTAGTTCTTTCAGCCTCAATGAAGAGGACTTTTACTAGTGGCTTGATTTAGGAGAATTAAGCAAATAACAATTAAATAAAGAACAATTAAAGCATTTTATTGAAATGAAAAACTTACAATGATCCAAAACTCAACCTCGCAGAGGTTTACAACAACAATCTACTTGAAACTACTCCTATGAACGAAGTGCAGTGCAGGAATTTTAAAGTACAAAAATGTAAAGAACAGGAAATGTAGAACTAGAAAAGAAATAAAGTAGAATAGACTGGTTTTTTGGTTCTAAGTCTGGGACTTTTTTCTGGGGCCTTCCCTGCTATTTATACTTCTCAAGGATGACCATCGAACTGCATTTCTAATCGTCGAACTGCTCCTCCATGATCGCTTGATTAGAGTGCCTTATAATTAGCTCCACTATGTTATCCCTTACAGTTAGGCTTCCCTCCTAATTTTGAATTTGAATGTAAATAACCGTTGAAGTCACATCACTTTGCATCTCTTTGCTGATCTAATGCTACTCAAATCTCGTAATAACCAATACTAACTGCCACGTGTACGATTATGATTGAAGACTTGAATAGTCTTCCTGTATTACCTTTATTCTGTCACGCATCGAATTGTAACTGGCTTCTACAAAATATGTAGCCAACATTATCCCCCGCACTAATATACCCAATACTTGGTGATATTAGTGGATCAAGGTCTTTCATCATCTGCATTAAACTCTCCTCCAATCTTTTGAACACCCCTACCACCTTAGTATTCGAATAGACTGATACATTTTTTATGGCCGAATCAATTTTCTCCTCCATTGATCAAGCACACGAAGAGTCATCTGATGATGTTGTTCCTCCTCGAAAGAACCTCCATGCATTAATTAGCCACCTTTACCCACATTTCTATATTCAAGTCATAGATGCCTTTGCAAACTATCAAACCTTGGACTACAAACACATTGCCCTTAATCCTTTGATTCAGAAAGTTACAAATATGGGCATGGAAAGTTCTTCTTCTGATTCACCTTCGGACTACGAACAAACTGCTCTCACTCCTTTGATTCAGAAAGTTGCAAATATGGACATGGGAAGTTCTTCTTCACAATCCTCTACATGGGATAAGTGATGGGTCATTGAACATACCAAAATTAAATACTAAACTATACTAAATTCAATCAAAATAATGGCAAGTCCAGGTATCGATCCACAGGGACTATTGTGAAATTAAATTAATTCAATCACAAAATTCCTAAATTAATTTTGATTAAAAAGATAAGATTGATTCTATACCTAAACAGCAATTAAATAAAATTGAAGAATTTTATTGACAATTAAAATCTAGGGTTCGAGATATTAATTTTTGGGAAAAATCCTAGGGTAGAGAATTCACCACTAACCACATGAATGAGACTTAACATCAACCATCAATTGCAATTCGGTTTGAATTATCCAATATTTCACAACTACAAGTTTGAAATATTGATCAAGAGGGTTGTTGCATTCAATGTACAGGCACGAATCATCCCGAGTAGTACGAGTCGTTTGCTCTAAACTATGTTAGCAAAATGACCCGTGTCTCATAACATGACTCGTCTCGTACTTTGAATACAAACACAAAGAATACTAATGTATGGAAAACATTAAACAATCACAGAGAGTAAAATGCTTGAAGAGAAGAACGAAACAATTATTTATAAACTTTTAAAACATCCATACATTCATTCAAACCAAGTTACAATGAAAGCTCGTGAAAAATTCCATTACATGGCTGGGGTTTCATCAAAACCCTAGAAAAGACGACTAGCCACACATGGAGGAGTGGAAAGAGAAAGAAGATAAAGAAGAAGCCCCCATAGAAGTGTTTTCCAAGCTTTGGTAGTGTCTCCCCCTTTGGAACCCTAGCCTCCCTCTCTTCTGTATTCAATTTTCAAACCCTAACTTTGACTGATTTTCTGTCTTTTATTTGGAGCAAAATAGACCAAAAAGTCCGTGCACACGTCCCTAGGTGGGCCGCTCGTGCGGTGGTATGGGCCGCTCGTGTGGTGGTGGGCCGCACGTGCAGTGAAGCTTGGCCGCACGTGCGGTGGTCTGGTGGTCTCGGATTTTTCACCTCTCGCTCGAAGAATCTGGTTTTGCGCCCCCTTTTGATTGAATTTTCCTATTTCCTGCCAAACCTGTACAAGTGCACGAAACACATCATCTCCACTAAATAAATAAAATTAAAAGACCAAAAATGTAACCTAAGTGGCCTCAATGTGGTACCTTTCGGCTTACATCACACCCCCCAACTTACATTTTGCTAGTCCTCAAGCAAAACAAAAGAAATAAGAAAAGTAAAATACTCTCAGCCACTTTCATAGGGAACACGATTGCATTTAGCATATACAACAAGCCTTTAAACCACAAGGTTACCCCAAGTGGACGAGTATAGTCTCGTGAGGGTTTTCAGAAACGATACCCACAAACATCAACATATTCAAATCCGCTCAACAACAATTAACCACACTACTCTACACAACAACCAACTTATGTGCCACTACAGTGTGATATTAAAACATGATGATTCATTAAAGGCATAGTGGACAAGTATGAAGGAATCTATTGAGCTTAAACCACAATTCAGTTAATACAAAAGTAAAGTCCCCTGTACTTGTGAATGCTAGTAGACACATCATTAGTACCCTCAGTGTAAAGTGCAATCACTATATTAGTTAACTGTCTACCATAACAGCCCAGTGTAACTCATAATAACACTCAACATATACAGAAAAACTAAACTGTTGCAACCAAGCTTCTCAAAAATATTTTTTTTATTTTTTTATTTTTTATGAAAGACTGTGCAATGTACTGATCCATTAAGCTTTCTATTCAGCCCATGTAACAAGTATTGGGCCAATGACTCCCAAACCAGATGGTTTTAGGGCACTAGGTGTAGAGACACCCCTACAGGCTTAATAACTCAAGCTGAAAAGGTTACGAATCCGAACTAGTCATTCTCTTTATTTTTCCTTAACTATGCAATGTTTAGGTCCCTTAAGCTTTCTAATTAACCCATGTAGCAAGTATTGGGCCAATGACTCCCAAACCAGACGGTTTTAGGGCACTAGGTGTAGAGACACCCCTACGGGCTTAATAACTCGAGTTAAAGAGGCTATGAACCCAAACAAGTCAAGGTTTTTTTATTTTATTTTTTTTTACAAGAATCTTGGCTACTCATTTATTTGTTTTTGTAACCTCAACCATTATCAATGATGTACACCAGGGATTATAATAAAAAGGTCACTGCTATGATAGTGTGTTCATGTGAATTAAGGCATACTCATGACAAGTGTACTAATACCACAAACACAAACAACTATCCTAGTGCAAACATCACATGTGAATATTTACCCAATAAACCCTTTTCATACAAGCCCACTACGTTCCCCAATTAACATGTGTTCATATCATTACCATACTGGCACAAAGAAAACATTAAGTGAAGTGGTGCTAATCAAGTGCAGCAAGTACAGACATGAATATTTATTACAAATACCCTCACCCTCCAACTAGAATATAACATTGTCCTCAATGTAAGCAAGTAGACATGAGATAGTAAAATGAGAGAGAGGATCTTACCAAACATCATGGGTGCACATCCAGCGAGGCAAGGACACCCAAACACAGTTTTTTTTTTTTTTTATTTCAAATAAGTACATATGAATAAGAATAATAATAATAAAAGTAAAAACTTTTTTTTTGGAATAAAAATAAAAATAAAAATAAAACAAAACAAATTTATTTATTTATTTCAAATAAGTAAATAAGAATAATTATAATAAAAAAAAACAAAACAAAACAATGGGCTGTTCCAACCAAAAAAAAAAATTTTTTTTTTTTATAGGCCACTCGTGCGGCGCATTTGGGCCGCTCTAGCGGCGTTAGACAGTAGCCATCTCGAGCTGGGCCGCTCGTGCGACGAGCCCAACCGCTCGAGCGGTCTGGGCTGATCAATTTTTTTTTTTTTTCGTGCGCCTAGTGGCCGCTCGAGCGTCCTATTTGGACCGCTCCTGCGGCAAGTTTGGGTCGTTCCTGCGGCAATTAGGCAATATGCAATTTGCTTGGGCCGCTCGTGCGATGAGCCTAACCGCTCGAGCGGTCTGGGCTGCCCCCTTTTTTTTTTCATAATTGAACAAGTATCACACACAAATTTATATATATATATATATTTTAAATACAAAAAATAAACTTGAAAGAATGTTTTTTTTTTTTTTAAACTAACTCTCAGCACCTAACAAAAGGCACCAGAGTTATGGCATAAAGTTGCCACTTCAGAATCCCCCAAGTAATAAAACCCAGCGTAGTTTATAGCCTTCGGGCTAGTACAACCCAAATATACTTAACCATTTTTACCTTCAATTGACATCTGAAATAAATATAGCACATAAGAACATAACAAAATGCCCACTAAAGGTATAATCTTCACGCGAAAACCACGGGTACTACTTTTCTCCCTAACTGTGTTTGTAACTTTCCTTATTCTCCAACAGGGTGACAGACTAGGTTGATTCGGTATCCAGAATCGAGGCACATAAAGCTACCTCAACCTATGGGGCTGCCATACAGAGTTCAAGCCGAGGTAGTTTTGAAGCAATCTCCATACCCCTGGGTATTTAAACCAGACTCTAGTCTCGGAAATCCCAAACCGTTGTATTCTAGGCTTTGCCATTCGGACTCTAGTTTCCACCGTCTCAGTTGGTTTCCTAGGAACTCACTACAAACACGGTTAGGTGGCTATACCAGACCGTCAGATGCCGTCCGGGCATGGCTAACACCAAAGGAATTACACCTTTAGAGGATTTAAAGTCTCCTAGACGCAAATAAAGCATAACGAGAATAAAGAAAAAAACAGAATAGCATAGAAGAGAAAGAAAAGAGAATAAGGAATCAATCTATCAAGCATAATAAAATGGGTCCATCAAACCCCTAGGTAAAGGAAAATGATCCTTCCTAGTCGAGGAATTTAGTCTCCTATAATCAATGCACACTCGCCACCCAGTAGTGGTTCGTGTGGGGACTAACTCTCCTCCTTCATTCTCAACAACGGTGATGCCCGATTTCTTGGGCAGTACTTGTGTGGGACTCACCCACTTGCTATCTGAGATGGGGTATATAATAGCCGTATCCAACAATTTTAATACCTCCTCAACTGACCCACTAATATCAAAATTTTCAAACCCAAAATGAGCTAGACAAGCCTCTAAAGGGTCCTCTACAAGAATGGAGGGCAAAGCCTCCTCCACAATCTCATCCACAACATCCACTAATAAGCACTCCTCTCTCTCATGAGGTTGTTGGGATGCTTGGAAAATATTAAGTTTCACTTGCATGTTGCCAAATGAAACTTCTATAACCCCGGTCCGACAATTTATGCATGCATTGGCCATAGCCAAGAAAGGTCGACCTAAGATCACCGGGATTTGTTTCTTAGAACTGGCTACCGGTTCCATATCTAACACCAAAAAGTCAACAGGGAAGTAGAACCTATCAACCTTAACTAGCACATCCTCAATCATGCCACGTGGCACTCTGAGGGACCGGTCAGCCAATTGAAGAGTGACAGTAGTGGGCTTCAACTCGCCAAGCCCAAATTCCTCGTACATAGAGTACAGCAATAAATTGACACTAGCCCATATATCTAATAAGGCCCTATCAATGAAATGGTCCCCTATAATGCATGCAATGGTTAGGGCACCCAGGTCCTTAAGCTTAGGAGGTGTGTCATTTAACAAGATGGAGCTTACTTACTTCGTGAATAGGACCTTTTGGGACACATGTGTCCTAGATTTACGCTTTTGCGTACAAAGGTCCTTTAGAAATTTGGCATATGATGGTACTTGCTTAATCGCCTCCAACAGGAGGAGGTTGATTTTTACCTATTTAAAGACATCCATCATTGTCTTCATAGATGCTGCCTTTTTATTAAAAGGGAACGGTGTATCAAGGCATTGGGAAAAGGGTGCCTTAGGCACATATGGAGTGCTAGAGACTAAGTCATCCCTCTTAAGTGTTTCCCCCTCACCCTTGCTCGCATTAGGTGTACCCCCATGGTCACCCTTCTTAACTTTAGTTGCATCTGGCGCAACTGACTGAGGCTCTAACTCCCTACCATTTCTCAAAGCAACCACCGCCTGCACTTGCTCATGTTGCTTACCATTCCCACCCGAACTCTCTGCCCTGTATTGTCCCTTAGGATTGGCCACAGTTTGACTTGGTAATTTTCCCTCCTCTCTCCGATTCATGTTGTTAGCCATTTGACCCAATTGGGTCTCTATCTTGGCAATAGAGTGAGTGTGGGAAAGAACCATCAGTGCTAACCCCTTAAGTTCTGAGAGAACTTCCAACACCTAAGTCTCAAAGGCAGAGTTGCCCTGAGGAACAGGCGGGGGTTATGGTTGCCGGTACGGTTGTGGGGGTCGATAAGGTTGCGGTGGTTGGTAGGATGATTGGTTGGCAAAATTATTGAAATTCTGCCTTGGTGGTGGAGGATTGTAAGAAGTGCCTTGTGAAGGGGGTCTCCATGAGAAATTAGGGTGATTTCTCCATCCCGGATTATATGTGTTGGAGTATGGGTCATTACCCGGGTTGGAGAATCCTTAAGCCACATTCACATGCTCTTGGACTAACTCTGAAAATTGTGATGCCGAAGGGCACTCACTCAAGTCATGGGCAGGGCTCGCACATATAACACATGCCTCATGAAATTGAGGCTGATCTTGTTGGGTAGGGGCATGTCCCGTAGCTAATAAGTGGTCTATCTTGCGGGATAGTGCCTCTACTTGTTGGGCTAATTCTAAGTTTTGCCCGACCTCATAAATGCCCCCTCTTTTCGGGGCTCCAACTACGAGTTGCCGGACTTGCTGGGCTGCGGAGGCATGGTGAAGGGAATTATCACTTAAGTTCTCAAAGAATTGCCATGCCTCGGCATCATTTTTAGACATAAATGTCCCACCATAGGACGAATCCACCATTTGGCAGTGTGGCTCAGTTAAGCCATAATAGAATGTTTGAACGAGTTGCCAATCAGGCACTTGGTGGTGGGGACACTGTTGGAGAAGGTCTCTAAGTCTTTCCCACGTCTCATGGAATTGCTCGCCATCCATTTGAGCAAAGTTTGTGATGGCTCGCCTAAGTTGGTTGGTTTTACCTATGGGAAAGTACTTCTCCAAGAACCGTTGCTGTAATTGGTCTCAAGTTGTGATTGAGTTAGCAGGTAAAGAATTTAGCCAATGTTTGGCTTTATCCTTTAACGAGAATGGAAACAATCGCAACATTAAGGCCTCATTTGTGAAATTCTGGATCCTCACTGTCGAGCAAATTTCCAGAAATTCATTCAAATGCTTATAAGGATCATCATGAGTTAGTCCATGGAATGATGGGAGCATTTGTATGGTGCTGGACTTAATCTCATAATGAGCAGCATTGGTGTTGGGCAATTGGATGCATGATGGTGATGTATATGCAGTGGGTGTAAAATAATCCTTAAGTGTCCGATTGGCCACATTCGGGACATTAGGATCTGCCATCTCTAATGGCTCAATGTATGAATATTCAAGCCTAGGAATACGGGCAGAGGTCCTAAGTCTCCTAAGGGTCCTTTCTAGTTCAAGGTCCAAACTCCACAATTCAGGGCGACAAGAACGACGCCCGTGCATACACTACCCAAACACACACAACAAGTTCTGACTCTGTGCACTAAGTATGAAAGCAAAATACCAAAGGAAGAAATATTCACAGTGGTTTAACGAAAACGCTTTACTCGTCTTGCAGATGCTTGACGTGTAGACGTTGTTTCCAACCTCTGTTTGAGCTTTGACTTTCGTTTTAGCACTTTGGTGCTTTGCTTGTGAGTGTTTGCTTCTGTTTACTCACTTTAGTGCTGCGGTTTTTATTTAAGCTTGGCTACGCTCCGCGTGCACTTCAACGATAGCTCCAATTTCAAACGCTCTGCACACTTAGCAACACCAAAAGCATAAAATCCTAAACTAAAAATTAAAGTAAGAATGTAACTTTAAATTAACTAATTTCGCCAAAATTCCCCAGCAACGGCGCCAAAATTTGATGGGTCGTTGAACACACCAAAATTAAATACTAAACTATACCAAATTCAATCAGAATAATGGCAAGTCCAGGTATCGATCCATAGGGACTATTATGAAATTAAATTAATTCAATCGCAAAATTCCTAAATTAATTTTGATTAAAAAGATAAGATTGATTCTATACCTAAACAGCAATGAAATAAAATTGAAGAATTATATTGACAATTAAAATCTAGGGTTTGAGATATTAATTTTCGGGAAAAATCCTAGGGTAGAGAATTCACCACTAACCACATGAATGAGACTTAACATCAACCATCAATCGCAATTCGGTTTGAATTATCCAATATTTCACAACTACAAGTTTGAAATATTGATCAAGAGGGTTGTTGCATTCAATGTACAGGAACGAATCATCCCAAGTAGTACGAGTCGTTTGCTCTAAACTTTGTTAGCAAAACAACCCGTCTCTCATAGCATGACTCGTCTCGTACTTTGAATACAAACACAAAGAATACTAATGTATGGAAAACATTAAACAATCATAGAGGGTAAAATGCTTGAAAAGAAGAACGAAACAATTATTTATAAACTTCTAAAACATCCATACATTCATTCAAACCAAGTTACAATGAAAGCTCGTGAAAAATTCCATTACATGGCTAGGGTTTCATCAAAACCCTAGAAAAGACGACTAGCCACTCATGGAGGAGTGGAAAGAGGAAGAAGATGAAGAAGAAGCCCCATGGAAGTGTTTTCCAAGCTTTGGTAGTGTCTCCCCCTTTAGAACCCTAGCCTCCCTCTCTTCTGTATTCAATTTTCGAACCCTAACTGTGACTGATTTTCTGTCTTTTATTCGGAGAAAAATAGACCAAAAAGTCTGTGCACGTATCCCTAGGTGGGCTGCTCGTGCGGTGGTGTGGGCTGCTCGTACGGTGGTGGGCCGTACGTGCGGTAAAGCTTGGCCGCACGTGCGGTGGTCTGGTGGTCTCGAATTTTTCACCTCTCGCTCGAAGAATCTAATTTCACGCCCCCTTTTGATTGAATTTTCATATTTCCTGCCAAACCTGTATAAGTGCACGAAACACATCATCTCCACCAAATAAATAAAATTAAAAGACCAAAAATGTAACCTAAGTGGCCTCAATGTGGTACCTTTCGGCTTACATCAATAAGGCTGTGGCTTCTGACTGGGGAAGCTAGTCGAAACCTGAGGCCTGTGATTTAAGGGAGCGAATTAACCATCACTTTATTGAATTCACTGACCTTTTAGAGTTCCCTTCCTATGCACGAAGCTTGGTGGTTTACCCTTACGTGCCCATCAACCGACGACGTAGTTTGGAGGACAATCTGCTTGTAGCACGGTACACATCCTCCATGCCTACAAAGATAGTGCACGCTACCCGACGCCCAGAAGAGGCACAAGGGAACAATCCATCGTTCTCAGCCCAGAAGGCGAAACTTTACTCTTCTGACTGGCTCGATTATATTAATGCCCTTGTTCCTTCTGCCCTTGCTCCTTCTCTTGAAGTGGAAGCTTCCATACCTCCTCCTCTACCAAATCCTTGCTGGACAGAGAGACTGCAGCTTGCCCTCTCTGTGGATAAAGTCTTTCCTCCTTACAAGCCTCCACCTTCCCCTACTCCAGCTGAGTAAAAGCAAGCCCAACTTCTGCTTGCGGCCTTCTCTCACTTGCCTTTCAATGTTCTTGAGGATGATATCCCTCTCAAGAACCTTTGATGGGCTTGTGACATTCTGACTCGGGGTCACGTCCTCAACCCCCTCGCCCAAGCAGAGCTTCACATGTTTTTGGACCAACTCTCATTGCTTCTTCACTGGCATCGAACTTCTATGGCCACCACTCAATCTTTGGACCAACTTTCACCCCTTCGAATTTATGCCCAGTACGAAGCAGAAAACCTTATTGAAGAATTCGATAACTTCAAGAATAAAGATTCTGCGTACTAGGATGACTTAGATATGGACGAGTTGGAACAAGGATTGAGAGAAACAACATTCGAAATAAAGGCTAAAGAGCTCTTCTATGAAGTGAGAGCACATCAACTTCAGCAGCCAATCCTAGAAGAAATAGAAGATAGAATAAAGAAAAAACAGAAATTCATTGATCATAGTTGGACCAAATTTCATGATCTTGTTATTTATTCTATTCCTTATTTTTATGAACTTGAATTTGTACCCAAAGAGGGTCATTCGATGTAATTTCTTTTGTTTTAATACAACTAAGACCTTTCCCTTTGTTCGTTTGATCTTGTCTCCGTTTGTCTTTAAAAGCAAATTTAGGGCTTTGAACTTAACAATCTTATCCTTCGAATTTGGACTCAATTGGTTTGAATGAAACACTAAAATACCAACATGAACTTTTCCAATTTATGGAATATAGTTGACATTTTGCTGATTTCATTTAAAAATAAGTGCTTCGAATTCAACAGTCTTGCCCCTTAAAGCTTGTTTTAATCATAACCGAAATATGGTCATGGTTAGTATGATCAATCAGTTTTAAATTGACCATTTTTGCTTCGAATAATAATCTATACTTTCAAAAATATGGAAACCCCTTTTGAGGGTTGCACTGTTTTAGTTTGAAAAGACAATCTTTTCTGTATATATATAAACCAACTATTTGTTTTGATGTTTCGAACACCAATTCTCATCCTTAAGGGATCTCAAGTTTAGCTTCGAAGGACACTACTCTCATTAAGAAACCTAAAACAGATCTTTAATCCCTTTGAAGTAAACAAATACTTGAGTATTCTTACATTCTTAGGTATGGAATGTGCTTCGAAGTCGGCTTCTCAGTTTCGAAGCCGTTGTTATTTGACTTTTGGCGCCAAAATCTAGTTTCGAAGTCAAACATTTTACTTCAAAGCTAGCATCAACATCTGGGATGTGTTTTTCCCTCTAAAAGTATCAATATTGAAGGAAACTCTTCATATCTGTACTTTTAGTACTTAACGAATTACACGATACATTTTTCGAACACAAAGGTTTTTAAAACCCTTTTATTTCATATTTTGAAATCACTCGCTTGTTTAACACACAAACCCTTTATCTCTACTGACCTTCCACTTCTCTCTACTCTCTTTCCCAACTTCATCCTCTGAGAAAGCTTTCAATCAATGGCTTCTTCTTCACTGAAAGTACCAGTTGTAGAGTGCACGAGCCCATCTATAACCCTGAAAAGGATCATTGAGGCAGAATGTGAAAAGTACAAGGCCGGTGAGAAAAGTGCCATCGACGGACGCATCTTTATTCCTCGACATCATGAGCAACAGGACTATGTGCTTGGGCCCATCTTTAAGGAGATTCTTACTGAGCTTCCAGTGTTATATCCACATCTAAAAGACCATTGTCTCCTTTACGAAGGTGGTCTTGACTTGGGAAACTGGAGGATGAACCGTCCCCACCGATGCTGGCCCAAGGTGAGACAGGAGTGGCAAGAATGTTATGATCAGGTTGTCCCTGATAGGACTTTGGACCTTCAAGAGCTCTGCCTTCTCGATGCCCTTCAACTATCCAGGTTTACTATTTCAGTGGACCCTTTCTTAATTCCTACTGCCCTTTGCTTCTGGAATTCTGCCTTTAATTTCTTCCAATTCAGATGTGGGATAATAGCCCTTACTGTTCTTGGTATTTTCCATCTATTAGGATTGTCCCCCATTGGTACCCCCGTTGGACCAGATTATCTTGACTTACCAATCCCATTTTCCCTCCCCTCCTTTAACTCATCCTATAATGACTTTGTCAAGGCTGAGAATAGAAGGGAGGGTCCTGTAACTGATAGAGAATTCTTTTTTTTCATACTATATTGGCTTTGCAAATTCCTTTTCTGCCCTTCTTCTCAAAGAATCATGCCTGAATTTGCCCCTCTTGCCAAAACCCTTGTCCTACAAAAAAAGGTGGCCTTAGCTCCATATGTTCTAGGTCATATATATAGAGCTTGTTCTCTTTTTTGTGAGAAACCCTTAGATGCTAATCAAGGAGGTCCATTTTGGATACTTCAGCTTTAGCTTTTTGCTTATTTTGCTGAGCTACAGTCTAAGTGCCTTAAATTTTTTGAGTCAAACCCTCCTACTCATGGCATAAGGCTAGCCAATGCTTCACTTTATCCTTCTACCTTTGCTTTTTACTTCTCTTTCTTCCACCAACTTCTAGCTTGCCTTCTTTCTTACAGCTTTCGGCCCTTCGAACCCATTACTATTGGCCCATCTTAATTGAAGAATTTTCTAAGTGATAGGCTCTGTACTTCACCTCCTCACAAGGATATATGGGCTTCTATTCTGATCCCCAGAGAGCTATTTATTGGGACTATGAACCCCAGAGCCTACAAATGCATTGCTGAGCCCTATTGTCCTGCTCAATTTGCTAGACAATTTGGATTCTCACAAGGGGTCCCAATACCTCTCTGCAGTCACACCAATCTGAGTCTTACTAGCAGGGATTTAAAGGTTCGAAAGTCCAGACTAGAAGAGGCAACTTCTAAGTTTATACAGGATTTGATCGATTTTGAATATATCCCTTTCATTCCCCACGGTAACCTATTGAAGAGGTACCAAAACTGGTGGGTGACCAATATGGAGGTATATTTGGCCATTGCTCCTCAAGACTTATTAATGGTGCTAGATGTGCCCCAATCTAAGCCCAAAGGAGCTGGAGTTGTCACTTCCACTACTCTTACCACTTTAGTTTCTGTGCCTGCCACCACACAGTTTACTCCTGCTGCTTCCACTCCTCCTAGAGTTACTCGAGCTGCCTTGAATAAAGGTATATATCCTTGTTTCTTCTCCTTTTGCCTTCTTTATAATGCCTTTTAGCCTTATCTTTAGTTCTTTGTGAAGGTGGTGCGGGTGCTTCACAGGGAGATTCTCCTCAGAAGACCCAAGCTTTAAATCTTTTCAAGAGCAAACAGCAAAAGAGAAAAAGGAAACTTTTGCTTGATCCTTAAAAGGAAGCACCTAAAGTTCAAGCAACTGAAGAAGAAGAAGCAAAGTAAGAGCAAAAGACACCCTTAAAAAGAAGAAAGAGAGTGACTATCTCTTCTTCTGATTTGGTTCAAGATCCCACTCATGAGACAACTGCCAAAGTAATAGAAGAAGAACTCACTTCTGAGAAATTTGAATCCCAGATTGAAGAGAGAGAAATTGAGAAGGAGCAAGCAATACCAATACAGAGAAAAAAGAGAAGGAAGATGACTGTCTCTCCTTCTGATTTGGTTGAAGACCCTATTCATGAGGCAGCTGCCAAGGCAGTAGAGCAAGAACATTCTAAGGCCATAATTGTTTTTCGATTTGAAAAAAAAGGCTGACAACAAGCATTAAGAGATGAAGCTTCTGCTGCTACTGCAATCCAAAGAGAAACTATAAAGAGGCAGTATATTGCTGAGCACTATTCTCTTCGCAGCCCTCCCACTGTTGCTACCACTTCTGAAACAAGTAACTTCTTTCATGTTTCTATTCTTTTCCCTTGTCAATTTCTTGGTATTGAGACTTGACATTACTTTGTACTTCTTCTTTTGCAGCAACAACTACTGAGCTTATTCTTCTAATAAGGACTCCCTCAGTTTCATTTGAAGTAGAACAAACTCAAGATGTAGAAACCATTCAAATAATTCTGCCACTTCCAGGCCCTATATTTTCTATACCCTTCCTAAGGCCAAGTATTCCTGCATCACTTTCTTTTGGCTTAACTCCCTACCTTCCTTATTTGTCTTTTGATCTTACTCAATTTGGTTCCCTTTTGAGCTTCGTTTCTCCTTCCCCTCCTAAGGAAATTCTAACTATTACCTCATCTTCAATGGTAACTGATTCCCCTATAGAGGGTGCTGGCAGCTCTCCAACTCATGGTCTATTGCCTTTGCCTGATTCCAGCCCTTCTTCCCTTGATCTATTGGTGGCTAGAACCATAGAGACTGCTGAAGATGCTCCACCCATTTCTCATATCCCTATGCAGTCCTTTGTGCCTTCCACCAAAGCTCTTTCTGCACCCTTCATGTCTACGGATGAGGTAGACATCTTTGAAGCAAGGCTAGCTAGTCTCTTCGACATGCCTTCTACCTCTCCAATGACTAGTGATGAGACTGAGCCATTAGTTTTTGCTGATTCTCTACTAGAAATTTTTTAGAGCTCTTCTTCCAGTAATAAACCTTCTTCACCTCTAATAGAATTAGATAGCTGCCTGGAGCTATTGACATCTTTTTCGAGGGTCCCTTTTGAGGCTTTACAGAGGCCTATAATAAGAAATGGCTTCCTTCAGTGCTGCAAAATCGTTGAGCAATCCGGCATGATTGTCTTCAGTCATTTATCTCAAGCAGCAGCCACTATTGACTTTTACATCAACATTTGCCACGCTGCCAAAGCTGCAGGGGAGAAACTGGTTAGAGACCAGAGCTTTGTGTCCACAGTACATACTGAAGTATTAGAGCTAAAGGAACAACATTCCTCTGTCTCTCACTTTCGAACCCAACTACTGGAGAAGAAAGCTCAACTTGAGGAGGAGCTATCTGCAGTTAACCAGGCCTTAATCCGAACTGACACCAAGTTACAGATTAGCAATAAAGGATTGGCGGACTGAAAGTAGGAAATGACTACAGCCATCCAATTGTTCTCATCATTTAAGAATAGAACATCTATTGTAAAAGAACAACTGAGACATTATAATGACTTTTGGGCCAATTTATGGTAGAATGTATTCAACTCTTTATGAGAAGCAAATCCTTATTTATCATTTAAATATTCTCATGTTCTTTAACATTTATTCTATTCCTTGTGTTTCCCATATAGTTGGAAAATAAGGCTTCAAATATCTGTCATTAATCTTTTGGGGATGTACATATCTATTCAAATTTCTCAAATGGTATGCTCCAAAAGGCAAGACTCTATGAACTTGATATGGTCCTTCCCAGTTAGGTGACCATTTGTCAAACTTATGGCTTTTAATCCCTATTGGGAGTATTGTCTTCCATACCAAATCACCTTCATCAAAGCCAATGTGTTTGACTTTTTTATTATAGTTTTTGGTTACTTTCTTCTTGAAAAAGAATGTTATTTAATGACAGAATTCTAACTTCATCTATACTTTCTAACTCCAAACACATACTCTGATGGTATTGCTCAAGATCTAACTAGTCTTGGCATCTTACCCTCAAGGACTTAACATTAATTTCCACAGGTAACACTGCATCATGCCCATATACTAAGGCATAAGGAGTGACTCATGTGCTTGACCTTGGGGAAGTTCTATAAGCCCATAATACATCCAACAATAAGTTATGCCAATCCCTAGGATTGTCTTCCACAACCTTTTGTATTCCTTTTTTCAAGGATTTATTGGATGATTCAGCTTGACCATTGGCTTGTGCATAATAGGGATGGGAATTAGCAAGACTAATTCCAAACTCTGCCACAAAAGACTTTACCATTTTCCCATCAAATACAGTCTCATTATCAATAGTTATAGTCTGTGGGATACCAAATCTATGGATTAAATCCTTAATGAATCCAATGACCTCAGTCTGGTCTACAGTCTTGTATGGCTTAGCTTCGACCCACTTAGTGAAGTAATCAGTGGCCACCAAAATGAAACAATGATACTTCGAAGAAGGTGGGTGTATTTTTCCCATCATATCCATGGCTCATCCTCTAAATGGCCAAGGCTTCACTATTGCATGCAAGTCAGTTATGGGCACATGCCTTATTGTGCCATGCTTTTGACATGCCTGGCAATCTCTTGCATATTCTATGCAGTCTTTAAGGATAGTTGGCCAATAGTAGGAATGTCTTCGAAGCAACCATCTCATCTTCATACTAGACTAATGAGCACCACGGATGCCTTCATGAACCTCACCATAGCTGTCAATGCTTCTTTTAGGCCTAAACATTCCAGCAATAGACCATCTCCTCCCCTTTTGTAGAGAGCATTACCATATATCATGTATTACATAGATTGCAATTTAATTTTTCTACTAGCCTTTGAAGATGGGCCAGCCAGATACTGCATTATTGGATGCCTCCAATCTTGTTCTTGTAAGTCATTATGATTGACTTCCAGGACCACATTCCTTTTATTTAAGGGTGGTATTAATTTCTGAAATGTTGTTTGGCTTATGTCCTTTTGAACATTATCCTTTCTCTTGAAATTCGAAACTTTTTAAGCCACTTCATTAGCTCTATTATTCAAGAATCTTGGGACATGAGTTACATTTGCTATTTGAAATTGGGAAAGCAGATGTAATGCAACAACATAGTATGGCAACATGCTTATACTTTAACATTTGAAAATCCCTTTCACTTGGTTGACCACTAATTGAGAATCTCCAAATATGTCAACTGCATGAACTTGTAATCCAATAAGAATTTTCAGTCCCACTATTAAGGCTTCATATTCAGCTTGATTATTAGAACAAGTAATTTCATCCACTCTGAAACCATGTGTGGTTTCTACTCCTTGTGGTGACTTAATCATTATACCAATTCCAATTAGGTCATTGGCTTTCGATCCATCGAACCACATTTGCCATGACTCAACATTAACCATCCCAAGTTCCATTATCTCTTAGCTTTCTGTTTGAGATGGATGGTCTGCCAAAAAATTAGCCAAAACTTGTCATTTTACTGCCTTTTGGGGAACATATTCTAAATGAAATTCTGATAAGGCTAGTATCCATTTGCCAATTCTTCCCCTCAACATAGGTCTAGATAACATATACTTAACCAAATCTGTGGTTGCAATTACCAAGATAATTGTAGGCAAAAGATAGTATCTTAATTTCATTGCAGCAAAATACAATGCAAGGCACAGCTTTTCTACAGCTGAGTATTTACATTCACAAGAATTTGAAAACCTACTAAGGTAATAAACAGCTTGCTCCTTGCCTTCTTCATTGTCTTGGGCTAAGAAAGCTCCCAATGAATCCTCTGCTGCAGCTATGTATAACTTCAAGGGCTTCCCACCCTTTGGTGGCATCAGCACTGGAGGGTTGGCAAGTAGGCTTTGATTCCTTTGAAAGCAATTTGATGCTCTACTGTCCACACAAATTCCTCTTCATCTTTTAGCCTTAACAACGAAGAAAATACTTTAGTTTTCCCTGTAGTGTTAGAAATGAATCTTCGAAGAAAATTAACCTGTCCAAGGAACTTTTGTAATTCTTTCTTACTTGATGGAGGTCTGGCTTCAATGATGGCTTTGGCTTTATTCTGGTCAATCTGTATTCCTTTCTTGTGTACTACATAGCCCAAGAAGTTTCCAGATAATACGCCAAAAGCACATTTAAGAGGATTGAGTTTCAACTTGAACTTTCTCATTCTTTCAAAAGCTGCTTCTAAGTGAAACAGATGCTCCTCCATGGATTGGGATTTGACTATAATGTCATCAATATAACACTCTAAATACCCTCCAATGAGATCATGAAAGATAGTGTTCAAAGCCCTCTGATATGTAGCCCCAGCATTCTTCAAACCAAATGGCATTTTAACCCATTCGAAAGTGCTAATATTCCCAGGACATCTGAATGCCGTCCTGTGGACATCCTCCTCTACAATACAGATTTGGTTATAACCAGAGTGTCCATCCATCATTGATAAAATTTGATGCCCTGTTGAACTGTCTACTAACAAATCCACTATAGGCATAGGATACTCATCTTTTGGAGTTGCTAGATTTAAGTTTCTGAAATCAATGCATACCCTCATTTTACCATTCTTCTTAACTACAGGCACAATATTGGATAGCCATTCAACATACTTGGCTGTCCTAATAAAGCCTGCTTTGAGTAGTCTAAGAATTTCCTCCTTAACTTTCTGAACCACTTCTGGACTCACTCTTCTTGGTTTTTGCTGGTATGGCTTGAAATTAGGCCTCATAGGGAGCCTATGTTCCATTAATGACCTATCCAATCCTGGTAGTTCATTATAAGACCATGCAAAACAATCTTTATATTTCTTCAGAACAACCAACAACTGGTCCCTGTCCAGAGCATTCAAACAAGCACTTATATAAGTAGGCTGCTGTATAGAACCTTCCCCTAAATTTACTTCTTCTAGGGAGTCTTGTGTCTGAGAACTTACTGAAGCTTCTTCTTTGATTCCTTCTGCCTTCGAAGCAATCTTCTGGCTTTGTTCTGCTCCTAAGTTCCTTAATTCAACATCTTTACCCTCCTCTTCATAGACAAAGTCTATTTATAAAACTTCTTCTTCCTGTATCTCCTGGACTTTTGTTTCAATGTCCAATACACAATATTTATCAAGGGCCAAAACTCTGGCCTGTTGCTGGTCTTGCTTGCAGCCAATTATCATGGCTTCTTTCTCTTGCTCTTGTACTTTCTGGACTATTGATTTTACATCCAATATTGAGATCTTAATTAGAGCCAAAGACTTGGCTTCTCGTGCTTCATCTCTTTGCCTACAACTAGGCATCATTGTCATCCTTAACGACAACCTCTTCATTAGCACTTTCCTGGACTAAGTGCTTCAGGTGTGTCACTTCCTCATCAGCCATCACTTCGGCTGAGCCATTAGGTTTCCTTTGTATACTGAGTGGTGTCACTCCTTCAATATACAATTTGGCCTCTGCGAAGTCTGCACAGGCTATGAAGGGTTGAGGATCTGTATCAATTTCCCCTGTCTCTCCATTGCCCAAGGCCATCATTATTTTCTTATGCAAAGAGAAAGGCACACATTTGTTAGTGTGGATCCAATCTCTACCAAGTAAAGCATTGTACTTAGCATTGCTGTCGATAACGAAAAATGCCGTCATGCAGTCCCTGGTTCCCACACTCAGGTTGATGGGCTGAATTCCCTGAGCCATCTATTTGTCTCCAGCGAAGCCAGCAATGGTTGTGCGGGTTGGGATTAACCTGGGGTTTCTTTTCCCTAGTTTCTTCAAGGAGGATTTCGATAGTATTTTCACTGCTGCCCCATTATCCACCAAGACTCGGTTCAATTATATCCCATCAAAGAAGGCCTTGATATACAAAGGCTTGACATGCTGTGTCATAGAGTTCGAGGGATACTCAAAAGGATATGAGAGGTTAATACTCACCTCTTCTTCACTCTCATATTCAGTTTCCATTGGGGTAGACATTCCAGATTCATCTTGCACCATACTCACTTGTGAGTCTTCACTAGAGATTGGAATTGGGTCAATTTCTTGTCCCTCTTGGTTCTCATCTCCAGCTTAGAATTCATGCGGTAGTATGTGTACCATATTCACTGATACTGAGCCAAATTGGATGGCCGGCTGTGCCTGTTTCTCCTCTTGGCCACCTTGTTCAGTTACTTCAGAAGCATCTTCCATGCTGTATTCTGGCACCTTATCACTAACAAACTTCTTCGAATGGTCTTTTCCGGCTGGCTTTTCAACCAAAAATGTTTGTTCAGCCATGAAGGCTTCGAACATTTCTTCCTCAACCATTTCTTTCTTTTGGCCTGAGCCAACTTCTTCTTCTATCTCGCTATCACTCTCCATCAAAGTCTTCTCTAATCCTGCTAAACTGGACTTCTCTCTGGCTTTTAGTTCAGAGTGAACTTTGGCCAACTGTCCTCTGCTGCAATCCACTTTGCCTTGTAGAGTTGGTTTTGGAGTATGGTCTAACTTTGGATTCTTCTTTCCTTCTGTCTGGACCAATGAAGAGCTCTCTCTACTTTCTTTCAGGTCTTTCTGGTACTGAGTGTACCTACGTTGAACCTTTCTCCTTTGTGATCTCGAAATTACTAGGACCATATCTGGTTCCTTTGTTTTTGGGTGTTTAAGCAATACCCAATTGTTTGGGGCCACCAAAGGAGGTTTGACTATCCTACCTTGGTTTCCAAAAACATCTCTTTGGGTAGATACCTCCCGAGGTTTGTTCTGCATGACAAACCAATCTAGGACTCCAGGTACCCACGAACTTACTGACCCAAATGTTGAACTGTTCCTTTTTTCCTTCGAAGCCATCTTCGAAGCTGGCTGTGAAGGCCACTGCTTGGTTCTGACTTCATGTTTTGGGCCTAACTCAGGCCTTTAATGAAGGTGGCCATTTTCTGTCCTGCGTGAGGCTGGTCTAGGGAGCCAATCTCTGGCTTTGATCCCATAAACTGAGCCCTTCTCCAGTCTCCTTTCAGAATGACTGCTCTCTATTCTGTAATAATTAGGTGGCCTGGACTCATATAAAGGTCTTTTGCCTTTAGAATGCATTCTATTGGCTGTTGGCTCAACCATTAATGGCTGCTGCCTACCACTAGTTGGATACGGCCTTTTGTTATAAGCATTGGTTGGTTTAGGACGTCTCTGCACATCCCTGTAATATTGTTACCCATTAATTGGGAGCCCTTTCAACCACTTATAGCTCAGTCTGCACCTGGGACACATCCTTTGCATTACAGCTGCCTCTTAAGAGTCGTCATCCAGTGCCTCTTCATCAGAGTCTTCCCTCTGGTGTGAGAAACCTTATCCAATAGCTGGTAGATTCCCAGTGTCTTTCTTGATAGTTGTCTGGTTGGCAACATGCATCTGCACATTGACTTCTTCCAATTCTTGTAAGGACAAGTTCTGGAAGTCTGGTATAATGACATTGGCTGCCACCTCTTCAATTTCTGGAAATGGATTACTATCGATTCCCATGGCCTTTTCTACTTTGGCTGGGAATTTGAAACTTCCTTTTCGAATTTGTTCTTGGATCCTGTCTCGAAAAACAATACAGTTTTTAGTAGAGTGAGACCAAGAATTATGTCATTTACAATATATTTTTCCTTTAAGTTCATCTGGAGATGGAATTTTGACTCCTTTTGGTAACTTAAAGAAGTTGGCCGCAAGCAAATGGTCAAAAATGTCATCTGCCTTAATTAAATCGAAAGAGTATTTCCTATGAAGGTCTTTCTTTTTAAACTGTTAGTCAATTGTTGTATCCTTATGAATTAATGCTTCACAGATCACAGGTTCTTTCCCCACAATCTCTGCTGCATCGATCTCATAATTAGGATCTCTATAATATGTCTTGTACGATACATTATTTCGATCTTGTTCTTCCTCTAGTAATACTTCATACCTAGACACCTCATAAGTGAGTTCCACTTCACAGATCACAGGTTCTTTCCCCACAATCTCTGCTGCATTGATCTCATAATTAGGATCTCTATAATATGTCTTGTACGATGTATTATTTCGATCTTGTTCTTCCTCTAGTAATACTTCATACCTAGACACCTCATAAGTGAGTTCCACTAAGTCTCTGAACTCAGTTGAGTCAAACTTCTTTCGAAGCCTAAACTCTAAGTCATTTTGAGCCAATCTCACGAATTCTGGCTCTGGTAAGATGACTCTACATTTATTTCGAGCCCTTTTAAATCTGGCAATAAACTGAGTAGCCTTCTCATCAGGCCTTTAACTCAATCTTGCCAAGTCTGCCATGGAAACATCTGGCTCCGATTGGAAGAATTGGGCATGAAATGCCTCTTCCATTTGTTGCCAAGTTTGGATAGAGCCAGGTGTAAGGTTAATATACCATACAAATGCTTCTCCAGTTAGGGAATTTGGGAATAACCTTAACTTCATATAGTCATTATTAGTAAATTCACCGCATTGAGCAGTAAACCTAGCAATATGCTCCACTGTTGATTGGTTTTCATTCCCATAAAAAAGGGCAAAATCTGGTATCATGAAACCTCTTGGGTATTCATGTACCCTATCTACCCATTCTGGGTATGGTTTCCTATACACAAGAGTTTGGACCCCCCGAGCCATTGGACCATACATCTCTCTAACAATGTCAACAATTTGGTCCCTAGGGACCATGTTTTGTGCCTTCTAAACCGCTACTGGAGGGACAAACACAGGATTTGGTGGGCAACCTTGTGTCTGTGGTCCTCTTGGTCCATAAAGTGGTATATTTGGGACTAGTTGTCCCTGTGGTGCAGGTTGCTGTTGGGGGTATGGGTAACCCTTTTGAGCCTGTCCTGCGAAAGGTGCTGGAACTGGTGTAGTGTCTCTTCCATTTGTAGGAAAACCTTCCAACCCCCCGGGTATAAATTCGAATAAGGGATTAGTGAAACCCCTCGTGCCAGGTATGGCTTCGAACATTAGATTTGGAGCCATTCTTATACTAGGCCAGATCCACCAATTTGCATGGCTTCACTATTAAGTACTGAGGCATTTTGACCTGCTATAGGCCTCGAAATAAGTTCGTACCAAGACTAAGGTGATAGTCTTTCATAGTTTTGATTACTAGTTTGACCATTAGAATGTCCATTAACTTGCATAGGCTGTTTATTTCTAGCCAATCTTTGCTGAGGGACATTTGAAACTTCCTCCATGTATCTTGCGTTCATTGGTTGGTGGTTATTTATTCGATCCAAAAAGGATGTTGTCCACCTTTCCATCGTGTTCATTAATTGTTGTCCTATAGCATCTACTAGGCCACCCCATGGATTTATTGGCTGAGTAGATGGAACAGTGGATAGTCCAATTCCTTGGCCTCATCCAATATTCTAAACCTGTGGTAGTTGTTCCAAAGTGCTGGTCTGTTCGAGCATAGGTTTTGATGAACTGGGTGCTTCCACAGGATGTGTTATCACATTATCCTCTGGATTAGGCACTTCTACCTCTCCTCCCACGCCTTCTTCCAAACGTTCATTTTCTCCTTGTCTCTTACGTCTAGCAATTTCAATTAGTCCCACCGGGCGTGCCAAAATTATATGTTGGCTTTTTGGCTTTCAAAGGTTACTTTTGTAATTATGAGCGTGCCAGCAAGGATCAATCAGTCCTTACAAAAAATTAATTGCCAACCAATTATCAGACGATTGTGTTTTAGTTCTTTCAGCCTCAATGAAAAGGATTTTTACTGGTGGCTTGATTTAGGAGAATTAAGCAAATAACAATTAAATGAAGAACAATTGAAGCATTTTATTAAAATGAAAAACTTACAATGATCCAAAACTCAGCCTCGTAGAGGTTTATAGCAACAATCTACTTGAAACTACTCCTATAAACGAAATGCAGTGCAGGAATTTTAAAGTACAGAAATATAAAGAATAGGAAATGTAGAACTAGAAAAGAAATAAAGTAGAATAGACTGGTTTTTTGTTCTGAGTCTGGGGCTTTTTTCTAGGGCTTTCTCTACTATTTATACTTCTCAAGGATGACCATCGAACTGCATTTCCAACCGTCGAACTACTCCTCCATGATCGCTTGATCAGGGTGCCTTATAATTAGCTCCACTATGTCATCCCTTGCAGTTAGGTTTCCCTCCTAATTTTGAATTTGAATGTGAGTAACCGTTGAAGTCACATCACTTTGGATCTCTTTGCTGATCCAATGCTACTCAGATCTCGTAATAACCAATACTAACTGCCACGTGTACGATTATGATTGAAAACTTGAATAGTCTTCCTGTATTACCTTTATTCTGCCACACGTCGAATTGTAACTTGCTTCTACAAAATATATAGCCAACAACTCTCAATTACCTAGCGAATCCACACCCGAATTGAACCAACCCCTATGTGCCTCTTCCAACCCCGTCTTTAACTCGGAATTGTCTTGACAATGAGCCACTTCAGAATCCACCAAAGTTTCAGGCTCGAATTCTTCAGAATCCACCGAAGAACAACTCTCTCTTTTGTATAGAATGAACAAACAATCCTTTGATGTATCCTCCTTAAACCATGAGTTGAATACTCAATGAAACATCAAAAAAAACTAGAAAAATAGCCCCAGATATAAACCCTAGAACCCAAAAAGAAGATCTGGAATCGTTACCCTAGATTTGGACTGAAACACGTATTTATGGAAATCTGTCACGCGATCTCCGCTCGAGCGCCGGAATGGCCGCTCGAACGGGCCGATGCTCGAGCATGGAAAGTTCCACTCGAGCGGGAAAAAATAACATCCAGTATTTTTGCAGGAGATCAAACTTCTAAGACCAAGGGTTCTCCGCTCGAGCGGGGGAATGTCCGCTCGAGCGGACAAGTAACTTCGAAGGCAATTTTTCATTTTGCTTCGGGGGCGCTACCCCTCGATTCCTGTTATAGTTAGTGAAGTGGCAATCTTGAAAGAATTAACATCACAAACTTCTCTGCAAGGCACAATTCGGGTTGGATTCGCATCTAACAAACTCATAGCCTCACTGAAATAAAAGTGTAAAAACAAGTACAACTGAAAGGAGTTTTGTCAAATGGGATTGCCAAGAATAAAAACCTAACAAAATTGTTTCTATGTAGAAAAACTAAAAACTGCTTTGAGAAGTACATGACATGGAGGCTGAACTCCAAATTGAGATTGCTAGAGATAATTTCCCTCAATAACAGTATTATGTAGGCAAGAAAACATTGTAAAATTTCATTATCTTATGCAGGTAATAGACACAGAAGTTATAAGCTGATATGAGTCATGATCGATAAAGCATCATACTCCTATTTTATTATTATTATTATTATTATTATTATTATTATTATTATTATTATTATTATTATTATTATTATTATTATTTATGGAATCTAAACAGTGTTGTGGGAATTAAAAGGTCTAGTAAGAGTTTGAAAAAATAAATTATAAGAAATCAACAGGGCACTAATCGATCCCCAGGGAAGACTAAAGTTTTTGCTAATTTAAGGGAGATTTCTCTCTTCTTTTTCTTTTTTCCTTCAATTTGTGTATTGGATTTCAAATATTTACTTTTAGATTTGTGGATTATGCTGATTAGATTATACAACTATTTCTCTTTTGGTCTACAAAACATGCTAATGTGTTTTTATCTTTATCAGTTAAACATGCTGAAAGTCCAATTTTGTCATGGTTTGATTCTAGGCATGTAATTCTTTATCTTTGTGTAGATGTTATGTTATTTTCTTGAGTAGAGTAATTCATGGTCTTCTTTGTTTTATATATTTTTTATTTTTTTTGTTAAAAGTAAATAAAATAAATAAAATTGACTAATTGAACGGGATTGAGCTTAGGTGTTAATATTATATCGTATGGAGTCGAGACACTCTTTCCATTAATGTAGCAGAACTAGGATTTATTGAATTGTTAAGCTCTTTCGACCTTCATATTTGTTGTTTTGAAATTCTTTCCATGTCCTTTATATATTGCTCTTTAGGATTTTAGTTTTGATGCTCATTTTCTTTGAAAAAATTTACATTGATTGAAGTTTGTAATTTTTTTATTTACCAGTGTGAACTCTTCCAGATTGAAGTATGAGTTATAGTTATAAAGGTAAATTCATGATTTAATTATTGAGCTTCGTTGGAGGTTTTATTTAATGTGATTTGAATTTTCTGGCTAGGGGATCATGTATATTTTTTATCTGAATCAAAATATTGTATTGTTTTTTTTTTTGGTCTATCATTTATATTTATTTTGTATTTTTTAACCTTTATAATTAACAATGTTTCCAACTGGTTGTTTTCTTGATGGGAACTCAAAGCAACATATTCATCCAAAAATAAATATTACACACAAAGTAAACTTTAATTGCTTTTTAAATTTAATTATATGTCAGTTTACAATCTTAAAAAATTCTTATCCATTATAACGTTGTTTAATCATGTTCCAATTAATGATGTAACTTTTCTTTTCTATGAAATACATGTCTCACATTCCTTTTTTTGGATTTCCATTGAACAATACCCTCAATGAGTTAGAAGAGTGTAAGAATAACCTAAACTCTTACATTAGGAAAAAATACACAGATACTCTTAAGGTTTTATATCATGGTTTTACTATTGAATTATGCTTTTCTTTGGTTGTTTTCTTTTTCTTATTGTATCAAACATGATGTTTTCACTGCAATAGGTTTTTGGGCTAGTAAAGTCTGGGGGTTTGTATGATTCGTTGTCATTCTCAATTTCACTCTCTGGTACTGTTTTCTTTCTCTTCATTTATCTACTTTAATAGTGCAGACAGGTTTCAATTGACCATCATAGCTGAACGTGGAATGACAAGTTTTAATTAACCATAATAGATGCATTGCTATAAATAGTGACGTTGGCATTTGCAAAAGAGTTTGTAGTTATTGTATTGCATAATGGATATCTCAACCTTCAATCATGTACCATACCAGATCAAATCAATTCTCTCTCTATTTTTTTTTTTTTTTTTTTTTTGAGTTTGTAATATTATGTAGCATGCTACTTTTTGCCTACCAAGTTACTAACCAAACTTTCACAATTTGCATTAATTTCTCCCAGGCCATTGGAAGCAAGAGCAAGGTGGTGATAATTATGTTCATGTTGCATTAATATAATCTGTTTCGTCATCGCTTGAACTGTGAAGATTTGTGAATTTATGAAATTTAGGAATCATTATTACATTGTTTTGTACTTTGTGTTATTGTATAAGTAGAGAGATTGAATAGTTGTCTATGTAGCATTTTAGATGGTCAAGATCAATTTTAAACATTGTCAGATTTCATATGGCTAAGATCAAGAAGGCAGCTTTTTTAAACTATCTTGAATATTTTGATATGACTAATTATTTCTTTCTAAGATCAAATGATGAGAGATTATTTTTTCACCTTTAAATTCCCTCTCAAATGTGTTTGTTTCGTAATTTTCTTTAAAGTTAGGGGGAGTTGTTATTTTATTTGAGTTTTGTAGAGCATGTATTACAAATAAAATCGTTACAAGTTCTCTAAAAAGAAAAATATTTAAATATGTTTTTTTTAGTATCTTCATCAAAAAATGACACAAACTTCATAAATTTCAACATGATAGATATAAATTACAATTACATTTTGATCTTAGCATTATTTACACCGTGCCTTTAGGTACGGGCATACACTAGTATATATATATAACAAAAAAAATGTTACAATTTATCTGACATTTGCTTTTAAAAAATAAAACAATTTGATTTGTATTTAACAAAATGTGATGTTAAATATCTTTAGCTCCTTATCTCTATCCCAAAGTTAAATTTGAATTTAAATACTAAATGTTAGCATTTATCTGACGCTTGCTTTTAAAAAATAAAATAATTTGATTTGTATTTAACAAAATGTGATGTCAAATATCTTTAGCTCCTTATCTCTATCCCAAAGTTAAATTTGAATTTAAATATTAAACCTCAAAAATACATTATCCTTAAATTAAAGTTTCCATATAAATTTGAACATCCACCAACAAAATCTAACATTGGGAACAACCAAATGTAATTGTTATGTCAAAAGACTCCAAAACTTGAATTCAAAATTCTCATAATTTTGGAAAAATAAAATAAATACATGGAACCTCTCTTTACCCCTCTTCTCACTATTTAAGTATTATCACTTCCTCTCCCAATTGTTATCTAAAAGAATATTTAAAAAAATCAAATAATATCTTTTATGGGAGTTGTGGATATAGATATGTATATAGAACCCCACATATTTATCATTGTATCACGTAAATTTAAATAATAAAAAAAAAAAGAACTCACAACTCTTATCCCCACTTATTATATATATACATATATATAACAAAAAAAAATGTTAGCATTTATCTCACGTTTACTTTTAAAAAATAAAATAATTTGATTTGTATTTAACAAAATATGATGTTAAATATCTTTAGATCCTTATCTCTATCCCAAAGTTAAATTTGAATTTAAATACTAAACCTCAAAAATATGTTATCCTTAAATTAAAGTTTCAATATAAATTTGAACATCCACCAACAAAACCCATCATTGGAAACAAACCCCAACAACATCTATTTATTTTTTGTTTTTTTTCCTTAATGCAGTGTTGATCATAAAAATTTCTTAAAGATATTAGTATTTTATATCTCCTAACTCCAACTGTTTATTTGTTTTTCCTCTCTAGGAAAGATTGTAATATACATAGAGCTTTACAAGTAATCCCTCAAGGTCCATCATTTTTTTACTTAAAATCTATTTGGAGCCATAAAACTTCCATACAATTTTTTTTCATCTTTATTCTATTGTATATTTAATGATAGATCTTTTTAAGAAATCTGTTCAAATTCATATAATTTTACATAAGGTCTATATAGTTTTGCATAAAATCTACGTAAGTCTATAAATTTTTCCATGCAATTGCTCTAAATTTATAGATTTTTGCATGTAATTTGTGACAATACTTGAATTTTTATTAAATAATTCATACATATTACAATTATTAACCACTTCATCTTAACTCACTATAATAAATATATATATAACGCATGTTTCTCAAACCTTTGTCCTATAATATTTGGTATAACTTACTACTCTACATTTTTAATCTCTATTGGTCTAATTATTAGTTCTATATAATATTTTCAAATTTTATTTTAATGATTGATAGCAATTATTTAATTGATATATATATATATGGTTTTTTTCTATTCTTTTTTTTTTCTTTGTATTATTTTTATTCTAACTTTTGTCTATTATATTGTTTATGTGAGAACTTTATTAAAAAATTGTGTGGTATAAAAATTATCAATATTTAGTGTGAATAATTATTTATATTATTTAGCTTAAGTATGAGTATTATAGCTCTTCTTTTTTTTTTAAATGATTAGTTTTATATTAAGATATTTTTCTTCTTAATCTTTCTTCTTTTTAATTTTTTTTAAAAACTTGAGACTCCTTATAGGAAAAAATGGATCAACTATGAGTATTAATTTGGTTCCTATTGAATCATTAGTTAATCATGTTTAGTAAATTTAAAATTTTAAAAATTAAAAATAAAGATTTATTACATGGGGCAAAATCCAATTGAGTTAAATATTTTGACGGTAACTTATTCATAACTATTTATTAAATTAAAAAAAAAAACAAAACAAAACAAAACGTTAAAAATACTTAGCTTATTCTACTACAAAATAAATAAATAAATAAAAACATCTAACTTTTTTTTTAGATGGTGAAAACACCTAATTGAATATTAGCTAAATTAATTAGTATATTTGGTCATGATCACTTAGGTCAAATATTTAACTATATCGCAATCATAACTATTTGATTAAAAAAATAATAATAATAATAAATACAAAAAATTTAAAATTTTCATAACCATTAGGGTATTTATCCGTTGCCTAAAAAAGTGTAGTGTGTTCTAAAAAAAATTTAAAATAATTATTCTTAAATTTTTATAATTTTAATATTTCTTTCTTTTACTTAGCAATCCTCTTTTATTGCCTTTCATGTTTTCTTTTTTGTTTCATTTTTTAATTGTTAAATTAATTTTTCAATGAAAATTAATTTCATAGCCTATAGATAAGATCAAAATTTCAAAGTTGAAATTTTGTTTAATTTATTCTATTTTCTCATGTTTATCTTATTTTATCTTTAAATTTGAACTCAAATTTATATTTTTTTTATAGAACTCCCTATCTCTTGGAGTTTATCTTCTATTTGAACTTGATTGTTATAAATTCTCATATATTTCAGCTTAATCTTTTCAAAGTTTATCTTCAAGTTAAACTTTATTTATTTTTAAAAATCATCAGTTAGTTATCCATATAAATTTTAAATATGATATAATTCCAAGTATATCTTTTGTCTAAGCTTAATCTTTTCAATACAAAAACAAGTGCTTGAAAAAGGAACCATAAACATGAGATTGAAAAGAAAAAAAAAATCACAATCAATATTGAGCCCTTTTCGACCCTCCTTCACAGTGCCTAAAAAATTTTGCATTAAATTTCAAGTCACGAGTGAATTTTTTTTTTTTTTCAATTGTATCAACTTTACGTTTGAAATGTATACTTACATGAGTTTTTGCCTTTT
This sequence comes from Camellia lanceoleosa, assembly GCA_025200525.1. NCBI lineage: Eukaryota > Viridiplantae > Streptophyta > Magnoliopsida > Ericales > Theaceae > Camellia > Camellia lanceoleosa. The sequence continues at coordinate 15,916,780 of CM045762.1, read as the reverse complement.
TGGGAAAGGGAGTTTATGTAAATGAATATTATTATTTTATTTTTCTGTAAATTCTATTTATGTTTTTGTTTCTTTTTCTTTTTCTACAATCTATGTTTTTTTATTTCTTTCTTTTTTTGGCTAATAATATGTCATTTAATTGAGATTTCATTCTATTTTTGAAGTGCTACTATTATTAATTTGTGACTCTTTCACTTATTGACTATTTGTATTTAATTTTTTTGGGTGCAGATGTTATATTGGAAGCGAAGAGATCATCAAAATTTATTTGGATATGAATTTATGTTTTAAATTTCATCATCAATTATATTTGGTTGTTGATTGCCATGTTGAAATAACTTATGATCAAATTAATTTTCAGGAACTCACTTCTTTTGAGACCTAAACCACAAATTTCTTCTTTTTTTAAATATCATTTTATGCAAATTCAAAGCTTGAGCAAATGCAAGCGATCTCATATTTAAAATGTTAGGTTTTTTTGAATAATTTAAATATTTCTATTCTTTATGTTTGTCAGTTCAATTTTAATGCATTTTCAAACCAATTTATGTTTAGTGAATCAATATAAAATTAAAGGGGGAAAAAAAACAAATAGCATGTAAAAATTTTTAACCACTAACTGAATAGAATAGAAATTAAAATCAAAATTTATTTTATTTTATTTTAATTCATTATACTGTGTGGGATAATTAATATAATATGTTTTATTGATTGAAAAAAAAAATGAAAAAAAATAGCATTCTTTTATTTAAAGTTAGCTATTTTTATTAATTATAATTTTAGTATGCTTTTGTTACTCCACTTTTGGTTGTCTTAATTAATTCTTATTATCTATTTGTTATGTGATGATTTACATAATTTATGATAGTTTTCTAAAAATTTTCATGTTGTGAAGTATTAAAAATTTTGAATGATGTATAGTAAGATTTATATACACAAATTAAATAAAAATATTTTATTCATATTAGAAAATACAACTAAATAGTATAATTTTTTTTAGGGTAAATTACAAATACACCTCCTGAGATTTGCTTAAAATACGAATTGCCCCCTATGGTTTGAAAAATTACAAATACCTTATTGTCAGAATTTTTTATTTAACAAAATTAATTAAAAAAGTGAAATTTATAACTGTTCACCTATACAATAATAAAATTATGTGAATTATTAATTGAAATAAAATTTTAACATTATTAAAAACTGTTAATTAACTTGATAATTTATTAATAAAATGACCTATTTGTTATGAAATTAGAAACCTCAGGGGGCATAATGTAATTTTAGAACCACATGGGGTAATTTGTAATTTAAGTAAACCTCAAGGGGTGTGTTTGTAATTTTTTTTATTTGTTTAAAAAATTAAAAAGTTAAGAATTTGTTTGCCATAAGTTTAAAAAATAAAAAATTTGCTCTACTTTGTAAAAAAAAAAAAAAAAAAAAAAAAAAAAGCAACTTCTTAAATGCATCAAATTTTTTAGATTTTAAAAAAATTAATACCAAACCACCCAAATTTGTGGAGTCAATTTGAGGTGGAGATGACTTTAAATGTGTTTATTAAATAAATAGACTTCAAAATGTTACTTGTAACCAAACCCGATTATTGGAGTATACTATATGAAATTTATATGATGTATATATGTATTAATATGTATATACATATATTTACTTTATTTTATTTTAAAATAAAAAAAAATGCAGTTCAGATATAATATAGGAAAAAATACCAATAAGTTCTATTTTATTTTTAAGATTATTATTGGCTCCTATCAAGTTTCAGTATGGACAATTGAATCCTATTTTTCATAAAATATTTTCAAAGGGTGCTACTATTAACACTTCATAAATTATTTTGGACCCCCTAATTTTTAGCTTTTTTTATTACAATAATAACCTGAAATAAAATTACTACAAAAGACATCATTAATTTGGGGATACTTCATCTCACAATTAAACCTATACACTCACTGCATCATGAATTAGGATTTATGAGAGCACCCACATCCATCACCACCCATCCATCTTTTCAAAATCTCACCTTCAAAACCTATCCACCCTCAAAACCTTAAAAATCCTTTGGTGGCAATATTCCAACGGTAACAATGGCAACCATTTGATTACCTACACTTTTCTGGCTATGACAATGAGTATAATTTTTATGGCAACCACAACTCCATAAGACGAGAGGAGTACAACAATAAAAGCTTAGAGGAGGTTCATAATTTTGATGTTGTTCTTAGCTCAAAGGAGATTGGCCTTGTAAAGGTAAGTTTGTTGAAAGAAATGGCAAAAATTATAAAAATATGTTCATTATTTTTTTGGGACTGAACTCCCGAATATATGACCGGAATTCAGGAACACAGGCCTGAACATTGTTTATTTGTTCGAAAATTGGTAACCGAACATTGATTTTGAACTTTTTGTGATCTAGGATGAGTCTAGAATAAAGAAAACTCAAAAAACTGAACCATTTTAAGAATTGGGAATCGGAGTTTTTAATCTCCAAGAAGTGATTGTATGATAGGTTAATTAAGATAAGTAAAGTTGGTGACAACCATAGACAACTTTTGTATGCGAACATCCCCTAAAAGATTATTGTGGCTCAAATCAAGAGGTTGGATTTGAGAACAATGAAAAATATCAGATGAGAAGTTGGTTAAACTGGTAAAGACATTATTTTTCTTCTTTTTCTTTTTCTTCTTCTTCTTCTTCTTCTTAGTAAGTTTTGAAAATGATGAGACTCTTCTTTTTCTTAATAGGTTTTGTTAGGGCTTTTTGGAAGGGAGGTTTTTTTGGGGTGTGGGGGTGTGGGTGGTATGCATTCAATGGATAGAATGTTTAAGGATAATTTTAGTATTATTTGAGGGAAAAAAAGAAATTTTAAGGGTTTCAAAATTTATAAATAGGGGTCCAATAATTTATGGAGTGCTAATAGCACCACTCATTCCCAAAAGGTTCATTCTTCCATAATAAGATATCTTATCCCATTTTTACCCCTCATTTAATATGAAGAATAATTTCATAAATATTTTAAAATTCTAAAGAGTTATGAAAAATAATATTATGACAAATTTAAACATTTTTCAATATATGAAATAGTTGATGCATCTTATATTTATGAAAAATCATTTAATTTCAGTAATAAAAACATTTTCATTATAAAATTTATTAAAAATTTGGTTCAAATTTTAATGAGTAAATTAAAATTAAAGTAAAATATACAATTATGAATAATTGAATTTTTTTTAACAATTTATAAATTTAAAAAAATGGGACTTATTTATTAATATTGAAATTTGATATAACTCAATAGTAATTTTCAAAACAAAATAAAACTTATTGATAATTTTCTTATTGTGATTTAGGATTTTTTTAATACAATATCATAATTTTATAATAAAAAAAATAATTGGATTAAAATATTTATAAAATTATTGTTCATATTAAATGAGAGGTAAAAATAGAATAAGATATCTCGTTATGGAAGAATTAGGGATATCCATTTTAGTTCGATCCGTGGGACTGTCGTCCATACCTATCCCAAATGAGGTAGATTTTACCCGACCCGATATTTATGCGGGGCGGGGGTGGATTAAATTTTGGTTACTTGGGGGCAGGGCCGGGTATCGTCTCCCCCGATCCAAACCTGACCCAATATAATTAATAATATACATATAATTAGATATAAGAAACAAATACTAAAAGTCTGTGGCTCTCTTTAAATATAAATAAATAAGAAGCCAAACTGTCGTCCCCTTCGTTTGTTATATGAAATTATTTAGTATATTAAGAATTTAAATGGTTCTCAATTTTTTTGATAAGTTGAAATGTGGTCGGGTATCCACAGACGTAGGGATTGGGTTGAAAAATTCCATCCTTAGTAGGGTTGGGATGGGGAATAACGAACCCACGCTCGTGGCCATCCCTAGGAAGAATGAACCTTTTGGGAATATTTTATGACAAATAAAACTTAGTTGTTCATATTGAAACTTGATAGGATTCAATAGTAATTTTAAGAACAAAATAGAATTTATTGATATTTTTTCCTATAAAATACACTTCGCCAATATTTAAGATGTTTGGTTCAATTTTATTCAACTACAAAATTATTTATTGTTAATTTTTTATAATATTTGTTTATTTTTAGTATATAAGTTTGTTGGTGTCACAATCCAAACCCGCCCCTATAGGTTTAGCATCGTAACCGGCCAGTAATCTTTGAATTACCGAAGGCCTCTGAACTGATTAACATAATTAAGGGGCCTAGCGAAAGCAAATACATAGATATAATCGTCCAATGAGCTGTGCTGACTTAAATGTAACAGAATATTTAAAACCTTTTATACTTATCCAAAAGTCATTCATACATTATACCCACACACATAGTAGCATCTTATGTACAGCCAACAAAACAAATCAAGTCTAATATACATAAATAACCAAATATACGTGACACTTTAGGAACCTCCACGTGAGGCACGATGGTTGGCTGACAACAAAACATAGATCCAGACAAAAGCCTTCAGGCTCGATCTCCAGAATGCCCACCTATACAATATATATATACACACAGTGCGCTAAAGTCCAGTGAATAACATTAAGGTAAAGAGGTTAGTGAACAAAATCCGAACATATCATAAGCGTAAAACAGATCATAGCATAATCATTCTTGTATCTGAACAAAATAATGGTACATCCCATAGAACACATCACATACCGTCTTCCGACTAGAGTAATCGGTTCTGGATACCGATTAAACACATATCACCACAATGAAGTGGCTAACGAAATCTCGTGATCACATATATGTCATGGACCTGCATTAACATGCCGTCTCCCATGACTTGGGACTATCTATGGATGTCATAATAGATTTCAAACATAGGACATTCGTTCACGTAAACAATATCATTTCAGAAATCATAACTTATCATAACTCGTTTGGAACATAATTCATATCAACATATTTTTATAGAAATGTTACTCACAGTGATTCCCGTAAATGGTCAATCAATCTTCAGACATTGACCTACAAACACAAAAGTACATAACACAAACATATCTTATCATTACATATTCATATGGCCATCACGGCTTAGCTCTCATTACATTGATTCTTGTTCTTTCTTAACACATTGCTCAAAATACACACTTGTAATTACTCAATTTAGTACATTCCTTACTTAGTGTGTTTTTAATCCATAACCTCATTACTATGTTTTAATTAAGTCTTAGGAATGCCTAAGATGTAATGAGGATGCCAGAATGCATTAGAAAACACTTAATCAAATTTCTGAAAATAGGGTCCTCGCTCGAGCGTAGCTTTTCTCGCTCGAGCAGACATGTAAAATGTGAAAGGTCGCTCGATCGGAGATTCCTTCACTCGAGCGGTCTGCAAAAACATGAAACTTTTGGGAGCTTGCATTTCATGCTCGAGCGTACTTCTGGTCGCTCGAGCAGAAGTGTAAGATCATAGAGTGGTCGCTCAAGCGTAGAATATGTCGCTTGAGCATGGAAGCAGAATCTGGAATTTCCATATTGCACTTCCAAGCTCAAAACTCGAATGCAACTCTCCAAAACACATCTCTTGGGCCCCAAAACTAGAGATAACATTGTAAACTTGCAAAATATGATGAATTAAGGATTATTTCGTAAAATCATGGCCCAAGAGTTTGCCAATAGCTCATAATTCATCTTGAAACTTAAGAAACAATGTATGCATGTAAAATCTTTCAAACTCTTTTCTCCAAAACTCATGAAGTTAGCAAATTGAACTCATAAGCTCCATGCATACAAGAAATTCCTTTTCAAAACATGAATTCAAGTGATCAAACATGATAATTCCAACATGCATGCACCAATTAACTTACCATGACAATTAGATATTCAACACTAAACTCAACATGGCCTAAGCTCTATATATTCATGTATGCATGTGGATTTCTCTTCCAAATTCTCTTGCAAGACTTCAAAAGCATGGAATTGACTTACAAAACTTGATGAGATATGCATGTATGTGCATTTCATCCTCCAAATTTAACACAAATGATGAAACTCATAGCTAAGATAGTAATTTAACACCTACATGAGTATGTATGTATGAATTGTAACCCAATTCTTTATTCTAAACTCAAAGTACACATTTAAACACATAATCTTCATGAATTAATAGTCAAAGGCTTACCTGGAGTCTTGAATCACTCTTGTTCTAGCTTAATTTTGATGGATCTTAGCCAAGATCTTCAATTCTCCTTCAATTTCTTCTTCTCTCTCTCTAGAATTGCACTCTTTCTCTCTCTAAAATAAATTCTCAAATTTTTCCACTCACTTGGAGCAAAGATGAGCTCAAATGAGCTTAAGGGCTCATATATATTCATTATGATGATATAATACAATAATTAGAATATAAGGCTTGCTAAACGCAACTTAATGAATTAGACTGAATATAGGGATCCCGGTTTTCCCTCCATTGGTTGTTGTATTCCGGACTTAGGTTTCGTAGTGTTAGTTTTGTGTATATCTTGTTTCCGTCCTTTAATTCCTTGTATTCGAATTTTGGGATGTATTGGGCAGGTGTGTTACAGGTTGGTAGTGAGTTTAAACCAATAGTTGCTGCCTAGATTTTTGCTTCTTCGCTCGAGCAAGCTCTGTGTTTTGGCTCCTTCGCTCGAGCCATGGTTCCTTCGCTCGAGCGAAAGTTGAGTGTTGTGTTTAGTGGCTCGAGTGAGAAGTCTTGCGCTCGAGCTTGCGTTTGCGTCTAGTTTTGGACCTGAAGGTTGCATTTCTTGGCTCGAGTGAGGTCTATGTTTTGGGTTTCTTTGCTTAAGCGAGCTTTTCTTCGCTCGAGCGTGCTTCTGGTTGCAGACCTGAAGCTTCGAATTGTTGGCTCGAGCGAGGCTTTCTGCGCTCGAGCAAGGGTTCCTTGTGTCTGGTCAATCGAGCGACCATTCTTTCGCTCGAGCGAGCCTCGATTATATCAGTTGGCAGCAGCGTGTCTCTTCTTCACTTTTGCATTTTCTTTTTCTCTCAAACCCTAGAACGGCAGCCTTTCTCTCTAAACCACCACTTCTCTCTACAAGAACTCTTGATCTAGGGTTCTCCTACATTATCTCCTTTGTATAAAAGCTAGAGCTCGGTATGGGTTTCGCTTTGATCCAAAAAACATTGAGTTTGGAGCATCTTGGGTTTCCACATTCATCTCCTTTTGGTCTCTTCTTTGAAATAGGGATAACCTACTCCTCTCTATGGGTTTTAACATAAATGTTGGGTATTTTGGATAGATGGTGTTGTTTGGTAATTTTGGGAAAATTAGGGTTTGATTTGAGGTTATGAAAAGGGGGTTTTCAAATGTTAAACTCCATGTGTATGTGAGACCTTGAAAAATGGGATTATTATTGTTAAATTGATGAAATTGAACCTTATGGTTGGTAGTTGAAAAGGAGAGAAAATGCCCTAAGTTGAATAATTAATTTGGGGAAATATGAAATTGAGTTGGAAATCATGGAATTGGGAAATTATGGAATTGAATGGTGTAGTTGGATTAATTTATCACTCACCTATGTAAATGTTGATATTTTATCTGTTTGATAAATTTATTATCTGTTTAGAGATAACTGTTTTGGGCTATCGATGGAGGATAGTCTTGATTGTTGTAGACACTGTATGTTGATTAGGGAAAACTGAAACTAATCATGTGGAATATGTCATTGAATATGACGGTTGGAATAATACATTGAATATGTGTATTGATTGATCATCGTATATGATATGTGTTAAATACATTGTATATGTATATTGTTTGGGAGGAGATAGGGGATGTACTCCATGGTTTGAGAGGAAATAAGGGATGGACTCTCAAACTCGTTTGGGAGGAGATAGGGGATGGACTCCATTGATCACTAAGTTGGCCGGAGTGTCCAGGGTGAAAGTCCCAAATTCTAATTGCGTTTGCATAATGTAGATAATTGAAGTATTGGAAGTGTTTTTGACATGAGTTGTAGTCTCATTTGAATTGTGGATAATTGGAAGTGTTTTTAATATGAGATGTAGTCTCATTTAATTATTTGGCCAGGTTCTGAGCCAAGTTTATGAATTGAATTGGATAAGTAAAGGAAAGTGAAATGAAACATGTACATATTTGTCATGGAGCTGGATTGTGCTATAAGTTGGTTTGCAAGTGTTGGCCATTTAACAAATGCTAATGTTTTAGTTACTGCTCATAATTGGTTTAGTATATCTCTACTGGGCGTTTGCTCACCCTATATGGGACATTATTTTCAGGTTTAGGTGATATGTCACCTCCAAGGACGTAGCTTGGAAGGCTTAAAGGCTAGAAGATTTTTTTGTGTTATCTTTTTGTATTACATGTAAATCAAGCCAAGAGCTTATTTTGTATAAAGAGTTAGAACTCTTCTTTTGTTGAACCCAAGTGTTGATGTAACGCCCTCAAAATAATGACAATAAACCCATCAATCGAACATGCATCAACATAATAAAAGTCCACCTTCTTCTATTTAACTGAACTGTTCTGTACAAAAGTATTACATGTAAACAATAAAAGCGGGTGCCTTAAAGGCTTACAACTTTCCAAGTTAACACTTGGTTACAATTAAGAGAGCTCTAGCTCAATACACGTAAAGCCCTTGGCTTGAAGTTACATGTAACACATCAAAAGTAAATAGAAGTCAAAAAGTCCATCCGCCACTAGCCTCCCAAGCTAAGTCCTTGGAGGTGGCATCTTTTATGCACTGAAAATGATGTTCCCCATATAGGGTGAGCCACAACCCAAGAGAAATATACTAAACCGATTATGAATAATGACTAAAAGATTAACAGTTGATAGATGGTCAACACTTTTACACTCTTTCATAACACATTACAATTCCAAGACTTTCAAGTCTATATTCAATTCACTCTCCATTTTCATTAAATTCTCAATTTTAACTCATGGCTCAGAACCTGGCCACACAACTCATATGAGACAATAACTCATATTAACCACTTACAACTTCATTACTTCCACAGATATGCATACTAGCTATATCACATTCCCAAGACAAGCATACGAGCTCTATCTACGGAGTCCATCCCCTATCTTCTCCCAAACAACATCCGGTTTAGAGGTACATCCCCTATCTTCCCCTAAACCGCGGAGTACATCCCCTATCTTCTCCAACACAACACAATGCATATAAACAACAATTATACACATCACAAATCAATACATAAAGTTAATGTATTCTTCAACTGTCATACTCAATGACACATTTCAATGATTGGTTTTAATTTACCTAATCATCATGCATTGTCTACAACAATCAAGACTATCCTCCACCGATAGCCCAAAGCAGATATTTCTAAACAGAAAATAAATGCGCAATGGATATATAATCAACATCTCAATTCCACAATTAATTATTCCAATTAATTAAACAATATAATTATAGCATTTTCCATAATTAACATTCGACCCCTAAGGTTCCATTTTCATCAATGATTTCACATTAATCTCATTTCTACGTACCAACCGTACATATAGGTTTATTTAAAAACAAAACCCCAAACTTTTATAAAATTGCATATAAGCCCTAAACTTTCTCAAAATTACACAACTATCCCCAACACATCAAAATGTCAAAATTCAAAGACAGAATCCATAAAGAGGAGTAGGATATCCCTACCTCAAAGTTTGGGCTCTAAGGGATGAGGTGACAAAACTCAAGGTGCTCCAAATCCCGAAATTTTCAGATTAAAACAAACCCCTCGACGATCAAGACAACTTTTGTGAAGGCCCAAGACGAGCAAACCACTCCTACTAGATCAAATCTAAGAGAGAAGGGCCGGTTTTAGAGAGAGAGGCTCTCAAAGTTGTGTTTTGGAAAAGTAAGAGAGAGAAAGAACAAGAAAAAGTGATTTGAAAAGTCAAAACTCGGATCTTTAAACCCGATCGCCCGGCGCCCAAATCCCCTCGGCGGCACTCACGAACCAGCTCGGCCAAACTCCGCTCGGCGTCGGATGCCCACCCTCAGCATCCCGACAGACCAAGACCCCGGCGGCCAATCCCGCCGGCGTCCAACACAACACAGAAGAAAATCTTGAATGGATGTATTCCCGCCGGCGCCATAATCCCCGCTCGAGCGTACAAGCAACAACAGGATCCCTGCTCGAGCGTCAAACTCCCCGCTCGGCGGAAGGGTCAAAATCTGGGCAACTAGGTTTGGTTTCTAAACCCAACCAACTCAGAATAAACACGCCTAACACATCCTATAACTCAAATACAATATATGAAAGGACGTAAACAAGACAACAATCCACTACCAACATCCACGGACGTATGTCCGGATCACTATACAATAAGGGTAAACCCGGGATCGCTATAGTTGACTTGGAAAGTTGTAAGCCCATAGGGCATTTACTTTTGTTGTCAACATGTAATACTTTTGTACAAAACACTCTGATGTATGGAACATATATTGTCATTTTCTTGTATCATAAATGTATGAGTTATGGGTTTATTTTGAGAGCGTTACACTGAATCAATTTTTAATAAAATTTGCTATATGGTTCTAAAAATTCCAAATAACATATTAATGTAACTAATTTTGATTTTAGATGCCGATAAGGCTTTCAATTTTCATATTAAAGCAGAATTCTAGACAAATATTTCTACGAGTAACAGATAGAAAGCCAAAGATCATGCGAAATACATAATAAACGCCTAATTTATTTTATCCACTTAATTAACATCCTTAATTGCGGATTAGTAGCTAATTGCGGATCAGGGTTGTTACAGTTGGATTGGTTTAGAATTGTAACACTAGAGTCGGATTTAAAATAAAATTTTAAATTTGAAGTCAGGTCGGACCAAGCTTGACATATAGCATTTTTTTTTTTTTTTTTGAGAGTTGATATTTACCCCCACCTAATTACTTTGGCCTACCTACTTCTTTAAACCCTCACTCAGCAAAATAAAACCCCTATATTTTTTCTTTAAACCCTTATAATTTGTTCTTTAAACCCCGCCTTAATACCAACTATACCCCTAATCCCAAACCCAAACCTTAGCCCCTTCTACTTCTCTCTCTAATTTGGATTTTCTCTTTGTTTTCTTGTATTCAAATCAAGTATGAGTGATAAACAGAGTAAGAGAAAAGATCCATCAACAATGACTACCATTAAAACCTTTATCACAGGCTATGGTGGGTGATTTGTTGCATTCTTTCTCCCTCTTCTCTCTTTTCTTCTTTATCTTCTTTTGAAAACCTTAGGTTTTCATCTCTCTCTCTCTTGCCCGCTCTCTCTCGCAATGGATAGGGAGGTCACGATAGCAGAGTGGGTTCGGCAACACAGTGCTGAACAAATCCTGAATGTTTGAAAACACAATGCTGAACGAATCCTTTTAGTTCGATAACACAGTGTTGAATGGGTCGATCTCTCTTCTCTAATCTAGATCTGTAATAGGGAATGGGGGTGCTTATTGGTGAAGGTTAGGGGTATGTGCGGTGCGATTCGAACAGTTTGAGAGTAAAATTACAAACCGAATTGCGGGTTAGCAGATTAACGGATTGACAAATTGCAGTTTGGGCGATTTTTGACGGATTAGCGATTTGAAGAATATTCTACCTAATTATCATACATTTGCATAATATATAATATTAATTGGTATAATATTTTTTAGATATATAACACAAAGTAATTTTACATAATATGTTTTATATATATAACCACTAATTTGTAATAAATTTCATATCTTAAATCTCTCTCACACTTATTTTTACATTGATATTTCATTAGAAGTTAAAAATATATATGTATTAACTATAGCGGAGCGGAGCGATTCGGTTGGCGGATTATAAATTTTAAAGTTTAAACCGCGGTTAGCGGTTAGAGCGGTGCGGATCGGGCGGTATTTTGCACAGCCCTAGTGAAGGTGATGGCTGATTGCGACGGAGGGAGTGATGGTTGTAATGGTGAGGAGTGGTCAGAGATGGTAGAGGTTGCAGTGATGAAGTATGGTTGGAGATGATGGTGGTTGTAGCAGTGAGAGGTGGTCGGAGATGGTGGTATTGCCAGAGGTGATTAGGGTTAGGTTAGAGTTTGGAAAATTAGGTTTAGAATATTAGGAATGAGGGTAAAATTGAAATTTTAGATTGGGACAACATTGGAATTAAAAAAGAAAATAAATAAGGTGGGGATTCTAAGAAAAAATGTAATGGTTAATAGCAATGCTCTTTTTTTGGGGGGGGGATTATTTACATAAAAATCCTTTAAATTATTGAGAAGTATTATTTTAACTCCCTAAACTATAAAAACATATAAATAGACCTCCTAAACTATTAAGAAATATCACTTTGCTCCTCTAAACTATAAATATGTATAAATAGACCCTTTAAACTATAAAAGTGTACCAATTGGGTCTACTTGTATATTTTATATTTTAAAGGGTAAAGTGATACTTCTTAATAATGTAGAGGGTACATTTATACATATTTATAATTTAAAGGGTCAAAATAGTACTTCTTAATAGTTTAGTGGATCTCCAAATAAATAACCCTTTTTTTTTCTTTTTTCTTTTTTCTTTTTTTCTAACTTAGGCCGGCCCAACATGATGTTTGTCCGACATCCGTGATGTAGTGGCTTGAGAAGCATGCTAACCTTTGGGCCGAGCTGACACTAAGGATCGGCCCAGTAACCGACCACTAGGCCAGAGTAACATGTTAACGATTGTGGATGTTGTACTTTGAATATTAAGGCCAAGTTTGGCTACCCAAAATAAGTACACACTTTTTATCTTTTTATCTTTTTTCCATCACATCACCTTTCTACTTTTCTGCACATCTTTTCATAAAAAGACAAAAAATACACTTATTTAGGTCATCCCAAACAACCCGTAAATTCATACATTAGCTTTGAAATCAGCAAATTTTCATTTTTATTATATTAAAATTCTGACACACACATTTACTTGTTCAGCTCCGATTCGTAGCTCGAATTCAAAGGCTCGAATTCGGAGCAGAGGAAGAAGAGAAGAAGAAGAAGGAGGGAGAAGGAGGAGGACTGGAGGGGGGGGCCATAAAAATGAGGCTGGAGGAGGAATCGAGGCCGGAGGCAGGGCTTGGCGGGGCTACGACGAGCTGCAGCGGGGCTGCGATGATCGGCGGCGTGCTGCGACGATCGGCGGCGGCAGGGGCCCTTCTCTCCTCTCCTCTCTTCTCCTCTCCTCTCTCTCTCGCCTGTGTTGCTTGGTTCAACGAAGAAGAAGAAGAAAAGAAAGAAAGAAAAGGAAGAGAAAGAAGAGAAAGAAAAAAAAAAAAAAATCAAAACCCAAAACGACGTCATTTTGAATTTCGAACTAAATTCGGGCCGCGAAATTCGAACTATCAGAAATTTTTCTTACTTGTTTGTCATCCACTACTGACTGCAACATCAGTCAACGGTCCTACAAGAGCATGATTCTTTAGTTTTCTTCCTCCAAGTCTAAAACAGTCATTTTCCTTGACGGGCCCATTTTTTTTTAAGGCCCCATTTGGGGAGTTAAGTTTATAGTTAAAAAATTAGAAAATTATTATAATTTATTATATCATTATTTTTATTTTTTATATATTTTTTGAAAAAAATTTAAAAAATTAATTAAAATAATCAATTCTTAAACAAGACTAAGTGAGTATTTAGTGTTGGCTTTTTTGTTGGTTTTCATTTTTATTTTTAATGAACTTAAATTAAAAATTAAAATTAAAAAAAAAAACTACACTTTTGGGTTTTACTCAACTGATAAACCGAAGAAGTAAAAAATAAATAAATAAATAAGTTTTAAAAAGTTAAAAAGGACAAAAAATATATTTAAAAATAGTTGGCTTTTTAAACTTTTTTTTATTGGCTTAAATAAACTTTTTTTTTTTGTTTTTTTACATTTTAGATTCATCTATACAATACAAACTTGAAAAGTGAACAAAAAAATTGACATAATTTTGAAAATAAAAATCATTGAAGCCAAAAAAAACTATAAAATTTTGTTATTTTTATAGTTTTATGTCAAACCCATAAGTTAAAAAAAATTATTTGTCGCCAATTAAAAAAAAGTCACTTGAAAATTTTCATTCACAGTAAAGTAAAAAATTATTGAACTTCTCAAATACATTAGTTTTTTTAAATTATTTTAAATATGAATAAAATAAAATAAGTAAAAAATCATTAAAAAATCAAAAATAGATCAAAATAGAGTTCTGAAGTTTGTTTGGGGATTGATTATTTTATTTGATTTTTTAAATTTTTATACCAAAAAAAAGGTCTATAAAAAAAAAGAGTAAGATATGACAACTTATAATAATTTTTTATTTATTTTAAATTTATTAACAAACGAGACCTTAATTAGTTACTTTGCTTATATGGAATCGATGGTTCAATCACTTCACTACCTTACCTATTGTTGGGGAAAATGAAAATAAATAAATAAAGAAAAAAAAAAGAAAAAGAGAAAGGAATAGCAGGCATGAGCAGGAGGAGAATAAAATGTTGGTAGTTCAAAGATAAAATTAAAACATAGTTTGAATTTAACTTAAAATTTAGCTTTAGTTTGGTTTATATAGTCCGATCTGATTTATTAAATTAATTTAAATTATTTAATATTTAAAATTAAATAAATCCAAATCATATAAACTCAAAGAATCTTTTTAATGTATTTTTGGGGTAAGTGAACTCCAAACGTCCAATGATAGTCCAATGTTACATTACCTACCACCACTTTACCTACCTATAAGAAAAAATGGTCACACCACAGGTCTCAAATGTCTCATGTATTACACACGCCCTTTTAATTTCAATGGAAAGGTCACCATCAAATAAATAAATAAATAAATGTGTCTAGAAAAGTAAGTCCTCCCACTTGACAACAGCATATCTTAATAAATATCCACCAAAAAAAAAAAATTCTAAATTTATTTTTGAAAAATTATAAGTTAATTTGATAAAAATAAACATTTAAAAATTATGTTTTTCGTAAAAAATATATATATATATATATGAAAATACTAAGCGCTTTTAAATATTTGTTATCAAAGTGAAACTTGAAATAAAGAAATAAATTTTTTTTTAAAAAAAAACTAAACCAAACCGAACATAGTTATACTTCATTTGGTTATATTTATTTATAACTTGATTAGCTTAAAATTGAAAATCACAAACCTAAATGGTTTTATGGGTGTTTAATTTTACTCTCCAAATTTCAATCTTAAAATTTTATAAATAAAATATTAAAATAAAGTTTTACATTTTTTCATTTTATTTTATACAAAACTACATAAAAATGAATTTTGGATAAAATAAGAAAAATGATAGGGATACAAAAAAAATTACCAAAAAATCTATCAAATAACTCGTATGGGTGTGGGATTCACATTCATATGAGACTCACACCCGTATGAGTGTTTGATAAAAAAAAATTAGTGTCTCTAATATTATTGGTCAAATAATTGCCAAACTGTGAGGAATAAAAAAAAAATTACAAAAAAATGGAATCCAATGTTTCAAATACCAAAATACTCCTCACATCCCCCTTCCTTTCTTGTCATTTCCTTCCTTACTTCTTCAATCAATTACCACCACTCTCATATCCTAATAATCGATTACGCCTTCCCTACAAAGCCGATGAGGAAGAGGCGGTGACGAAGGGCTAGGTGTGGTGATGGTGCAATGAGGAAGGAGTAAGAAAAGATTTTTTTTTTGTTTTTTTGTTATGCCAGTGGTGCAACGAGGGTATGGTTGAGATAAGAGTAGTTGATGGTTGGTCGAAAGTGTGCTAAGACTGGGGAAAGCGGTGGCACAGTTAGGTGAAAAGAATGGTGGCTGACTAAGGATGGTCAAAATTCAGGTTTAGGACGAATTTGTAATAATTTGCATTGCCACATATCATATCAAGGATGTGGCAGATTAGGAGTTGGCGGTAGCGGGACGTGAGATAGGTTAATTTTGTAAGTTGAAGAATAAAACTATTAATAGAAGTTACAGAAAAATATAGTATATTATGAATAATGATAAGATAAAAAATGAGAGTCGCTATTACCACTCTACTTTACTCTAAATACACTCTATTCTTTATCCTTATTATATATAGTTACATTAATAACTTTGGAATTTTGATTTTTTCAAGGTGTGTATTTTGTGTGAAATGACATTAATGTAATTGTGTATAATAAAAGACAAAGAAATAAGTGTATTTGAAACAAAATGGAGAGGGAATAGCGGCTCCCTAAAAAATAAATGAGTAAAAATTAATATTAAGTATAATATTTTAGTGTTTTGGTTTTATTATAGTGAAAAAAGATAAATTTTATGTTATATACATATAAATATATTTAATAAATATAATCGGGGAGGGAAAGCAAAACCCGTTCTCGCCCCACTTCCTTAATTAGGGCTGTGTAAAATACTGCCTAATCTGCTAAAACTGCACTGATTCGCATCAATTCGTGCTACTCTATTTGCTAACTATGGATTAAACTTTAAAATTTATGATCTACCTTCCAAACTATTTCACTCCGCTATAGTTAATACGTATATTTCTTTTAACCTCCAATGAAATATCAAGATAAAAATGAGTGTGAGGGATATTTAAGATGTGAAATTTGTTACACATAGTAATAATATATATGAAACATATTATGTAAAATTAGTTTGTGTTATATATATAAAAAAAATATTGTGCAAATTAGTGTTATATATTATGCAAATATTTGATAATTGGTTAGAATATTCTTCAATCTGCCAATTCGTCTAAAATCGCCCAAACCAGGATTTGTCAATCCGCTAATCTACCAATCCCCCGTTCAATTTGTAATTTTACTCTCAAACCACCAAAATCATACCGCGCACACCCCTACTCAATAGGGTAGGGCAAGGTGAGGGATGCAGGAGCAAAGCAAGAATAGAGAAAATGACTATCGCTACGGCAATCCAAGAGAAAATGACCATTCCTATGGCAAACGGTTGGACAGAGTGGGAAGGAGTTGCAATCAACTAGCGAAGAGGGAAACATGTAGACAAAAAGCAAGGGCATTTTTGGTAAAATTATCCATGTATTTTATATTGTTTTTTGGAGTGACTCTATTTGCATCCCAAAAATCAAGTTAGGCACCCCATTTTAATAGAATTTTTTATTACTATTATGACCTTATTTAAAATTACTAAAAAGTACTTGATATTGAAAAAATGTACAAATCAGTGTTTGAACACCCCATTCATAATCAATTTCAATATTCCCTTTCTCTTTTCTCTTCTTACTGTTTTCACTTTACATCTTCATATTCAATCCTATTTTGCTGAAATTGCAATTATAAGTAGTAGAATTGTATTAGGTAGACAGTGTCACGACCCAAACCCGCCCCCATAGGTTTAGTGTCATAACCGGCTAGTAATCCAAGATTACCAAAGGCCTTCCTGTACAAATCAAATAATCGAAACTAGCGGAAGCTAATAGACAAGAAAATAAATGTCCAACAAGCTATGAAGACTTAAATGGAACAAAATGAACTTAGGAGGCGGGTGTTACAGACAGAGTGAAGAGCGTTAAAATTGATAGCCCAACCAATTGGGGCATTTTCGAAAGCCACTGATTCAAAGCAACAAAATGAAATCAAAACAGCAACTAATTCAATGTGGGGGGTTTTGAGTGTTGAGAAATCTTAGGGTTCCATACTTACCACATTAATTAATGTGAATTTGAGACTGACGATTTTTTTTTTTTTTTTTTCAACAGTGATCTAGAAAAAATACTTGATTTCCAGAACCATGAAGGTTGAAGACGGACAGTTACTTCTATGTTGTAACCATTAGACTTGAGATGTGGAGAATGTGTTTGTGGTATATTTCTAGGATTTTAAGGACAAGTGTCCAAAAATCTATATATATTAGTGTATATCCGTGTCCAAAGGCACGATACAATTAATTTATCAAATTCGTTGTTAAAAATTTGAGATCAAAATATAAACATAGATCCGATTAGTTTTAACTTTCAAATGAATTTTGTAAAATTATCCGGGTAATAAAATTAAAGTAAAAATTGGAAAAAGGTAATTTATTGTAAGAATATGTCACGTGGACTTTGTTACGGAGGTGCACAACAAAGTTCTGTTAAAAAAAAATTAAAAAAACTATTTTTCAGTCTTTAAACAAATAACACCACCCTTATTATCTCTCTCTCTCACTTGTCTTGTGACAAGATTGCATTTTAATAGTAAAACACTAGCGGTAATCCGTGCTATGTATGGAAAAATAGACTATATATATTTTGAATGATAAATAAATTATTCTAATTTTGAATTATGTTTTAATAGCGGCAAGTCATGATATTAGGTCATCCTGGTAGTTGTTAACCATAATTAATCCACAAAACTTCACAATAAAATTTGATATGCATAAAAAATTGTTAATTATGAAGATTGTTGAGGATAATAGTATCACAATCACTTGACAATATAAGTAACTTGTGTCAAACTATAGTATCATGCAGAAAACAAAAACAAAGTATTAAAAGAGAGAAATTCTATACACTCAGAAAAATTATCATAAATTTACTTAGACTTTTAAATCAGTGGTTTATATTATTATTGTGAAACCAAATTATGAATAAATCTTAATTTTTAATTATAATTTCTAAGTAGTCTTTAAAAAAATTTAATCTAAGTTTGTTACCCTACTCATAAAAAAAACTTCTCAAATAAATCATTAATTGATTCTATTTTTTTATAAAAAAAAACATAGATCCAGTTAGTTTCGACTTTCAAATGAATTTTGTAAAATTATCCGGGCAATAAAATTAAAGTAGAAATTGGAAAAAGTAATTTATTGTAAGAATATGTCACGTGGACTTTGTCACGGAGGTGCATAACAAAGTTCTATTAAAAAAAAATTTAAAAAAGCTATTTTTCAGTCTTTAAACAAATAACACCACCCTTATTATCTCTCTCTCTCTCACTTGTCTTGTGACAAGATTGCATTTTAATAGTAAAACACTAGCGGTAATCCGTGTTATGCACGGAAATATAGACTATATATATTTTGTATGATAAATAAATTATTCTAATTTTGAATTATATTTTAATAGCGGCAAGTCATGATATTAGGTCATCCTGGTAGTTGTTAACCATAATTAATCCACAAAATTTCACAATAAAATTTGATATGCATAAAAAATTGTTAATTATGCAGTTTGTTGAGGATAATAGTATCACAATCACTTTATAATATAAATAACTTGTATCAAACTATTACATCACGCAGAAAACAAAAACAAAGTATTAAAAGAGAGAAATTCTATAAACTCAGAAAAGTTATCATAAATTTACTTAGACTTTTAAATCAGTGGTTTATATTATTATTGTGAGACCAAATTATGAATAAATCTTAATTTTTAATTATAATTTCTAAGTAGTCTTCAAAAAAAAATTAATCTAAGTTTGTTACCCTACTCATAAAAAAAAACTTTTCAAATAAATCATTAATTGATCCTGTTTTTTGAAGAAAAAAAAAAAACAAAAACAAAGTATCAAAAGAGAAATTCTATAAACTTAGAAAAGTTATCATAAATTTATTTAGACTTGTAAATTAGTGGTTTATATTATTATTATGAGAAAAAATTATGGAAAAATCTTAATTTTTAATTAGAATTTCTAAGTAGTTTTTTAAAAAAATTAATCTAAATTTGTTGCCCTACTCATGAAAAAAACTTCTCAAATAAATTATTAATTAATCCTGTTAGCAACTCTCTATCTTTGATTTCTTCTATCGATGACACATGCATATAAATCTTTCTCCATAATTATTTTCTCCATAGCTTGAATAATACTTATATAGTTCCTACAACATTTAAAAAGCTTAAATTAAGATAAAAATTTCGTAAGATTATAAAAATTATATAAGAAAATAGTTTAATCCATTTTATTCATTAAAAAAAAATGATGACAAATTATTTGAATTGTCCTTGAAGAAATATAATAAATGATAGCTTTAATCATTACATACCAACAAAAAAAATTATATATGTTACTCAATGAAAAAATGATCAAATGCAACTAAAGTCTTGGATATTAAATTAAATCATATGGAGTCTAAATTGATAATATAATCTAGCAATCAACTAATAACAACAAAGAGATATCAACAAATATGTAGTTCTTCCCTACCATTTTTGTATTCTGTTTATTAATTTTATATATCACATAAAAGTTTTACTCGTCTCGATCTTTCAATCAAATGAGTACCAAGAAAACAAATTTGATAAGAAATTAGTTCTAAACTTTATTATTAAAAAAATAAAAATTTCCAAAAGAGAATTTAGAGATGAGATTGAAGAAATACTATAACAAATGACAACCTTATAAAAAAAAATTAAAAAACACATAGCAATGATCTAATACAAATTATATATTTTTAACAACTAAAAGAAAGAATATCAAATTATTACCTTAAATAAATATAGTAATGAAAATTAATTTTGTGAGATTTTTGTGCTGCGTCCTCCCATGCAGGGGCGGCTCCAAGGCTTGGTCAGGGGTGTCACCCGAACCCCCTGGCTAAATTTTTTTATTTATTTATTATATAAATATTAGATTTTAGGAAAAAAATTAGTAATTGAACCCACTAAAATACAATTTTGAATCCATAGTTTTAAGTTCTACTCTTTTGAACCCACCAATTTTGAACCCATATTAGAGATTAGCATGTCTTTTTGCTTAAACAATAGTATCAATATATTGAAATATTTTTGTTTATAATTTTAGAATTTAAATTAATTTGTTGATTTTTTTCTCCATATAATGATTAATGTGAATTTTCTGTAAGATATATGGTATTTAAGTTTTTGATTGACACCACTGACAAAAATTCCTAGAGTCGCCACTGCTCCCATGCAGTCTTTATTATTTCATTGTTAATACTCTTCTCATGCCAACTATTTATTTTATTTTATTTTATATCTTTATCACTTGGTAGATAATAATGAATAATAAAAATTATGAAAAGAAAGTTAAGAATTTAATAGGAGATAAAAGTTATAAATAAAAAATTCAAAATAAAAAAAAGGATAAAATGTGATCGAAGGAGAAAAAAATATATAAGTAAGTCAAAATAAAAATTTAGATAGATATGTTTTTGATACATACAGATTAACAAATCATATCTTTATTTAAATTTTATTGTTTTAATTTTTTGTAAATCAATTATTTAATCTTTATCTCTATCTATAGACCACGAAATTAATTTTTATGAATTATTTATCAATTGTTATATGTTTATTTATCTATAAGTCATGAAATCAATTTTTTTAAATAATTCTTTTAATTTTTATCTTTATCTATAGGTCATGAAATAATTTTGTATAAATTATTTATGAATTTTTATACGTTTATCTATAATGAAATTAATTAAAGTACAAAACAAAGGAGTAATTTCATTTTTTTAAATCATTTTTTTAACCTTTATCTTTATCTGTAGGTCATGAAATTAATTTTTATAAGTTCTTTATCAATTTTTATAAGTTCATTTATGGGAAAAAAATTAATTTTTATAAGTTATTTATCAATTTTTATAAGTTCATTTAATATTTATCTTTATCTGTAGACCATGAAATTAATTTTCATAAATTATTTATCAGTTTTTATATGTTTATCTATATGGAGGAATTTTGAAATTCAAATCTTTATCCATAAACCATGAAATTAATTTTCATTTTAATTAATCAAACAAATAGAAAATGGAGGAAAATCAAAAAATGAAAGACAATCAAAGAGAGTTGCCACACAAGAAATAGAGAACTTTAAAATTATGAAAATTTAGAGATGAATATTTGGAGACTTTTGCCAATACAACTACATTTAGTTATATAGGTAGTATAGATAAACTACTTAGATCACCATAATTATTTTTTAACAGAACCCAATTTTAATTTTGTGTTCAAATTTGTTCAAAGGAAAAAAAAAACACACACACACACACATTTTCCAAAAAAATCAACATTTTCCACATAATAATTATTTTTTAAAATGATGTTACGTTTCTTAATAAATATTAATATTTCTAATGATATTACGTCTCTTAATAATCAACATACTGGATTTTTTTTAATTATTTATTTATTTAATTTTTGAGTTCATGCTCTTAATAATCAAGCTTCTTAGGCTTGTTTTGGTTGTGGATAAAAAGTCACTTTTTGATTTTTAATCTATTTTGAGTTATATCATCTCTCTATTTTTTTTACATATTAACCTACTTTTCAAAACAACCCTTAATAATCTAGGGCATACTCTTCACTTTAAGAAATCCCATAAAACCCATAAAAAACGGACCGATTTCACATTTAAAAAACCATTAGGCCATACACCATGTTTTAAGAAGTCCCCTTCTCAAGACACTCCCCCATCTAGGGGTGTGCGCGATGCGATTCAGGTGATTTGAGAGTAAAATTATAAACTGAATGGTGTATTGGCGGATTAGCAAATTGCAGTTTAAACAATTTTGGGCAGATTGAAGAATATTCTAACCAATTATCAAGCCTTTGTATAATATATAACACTAATTTGCAGAATATTTTTCATATATATAACTACTAATTTGTAATAAATTTCATATATTAAATATCTTTCATATTCATTTTTACTTTGTATTTCATTATAAATAAAATATATATATATATATATTAACTATAACAGAACGGAACGATTTTGAAGGAGAATTATAAATTTTAAAGTTTAAATCGCGGTTAGCGAATAGAGAGGTGCGAATTGATGCGGATCGGTACAATTTTAACAGATTAGCTGGTATTTTACACAATCCTACCTCCATCTACCCCCACTCATTTTATATATAATAGAATGAATTTATAAATAAATAAATTTTGTTACTATGTGTTTAAGAATACTTGTTAAGATGTTGCTGTGTGTTTAAGAATACTTGTTAAGATATAAAAATACTTGGCACGTGAAATGATTAATTAAAGGTGACATATCCAAAATTATGTCCCAACTAATTTTGAGATGTATGTATTTTGCATATACCAAGTAATTTTCGTTATTTATATATTCTAGAGAATTTACATACAACTTTAAAAAAATTAATAACCATATATGACAGCCAAATATTTTTTCCAAATTAATTATTTCAAGCTCTCTAATTTTCAAAAAAATAAATCATAAAAAGAAATCTAATTGTGATAATATATTCAATAGAAATCAAAACCCAAATATTAAATAGAAGTAGCCAAACACCAAATATATTAAAAAAACATACCCACATTTCTCTCTCACTCCCCTCTCTTTCTGTCTTCATTTCCTTTTCTCTTTCTTTTCTTAAGTTCATCTGATGACACTATTTTAGTTAAACACAAATATATTATTTTACACCTAATTGTATGTGGGGTAGGGGTGGGGGTGGAGGTGGAGGTGGAGGTGGGGGTGGGGGTAGGTGGGTTGGTGTATGCATGCAAAGACCCACACGAAAATACACTAACAAAAGTGAATCAAAATACACCAAACCCATCAAACTAAACATTAGACCAAAAAAATTCAAAGAAAGAAATGAGAGGAATAGGGGGTTCGGGGTTGGGTAGAGAGAGAAAGTAAATGAATAGCTTATTTTTCAAAAGCTTGACAACAATAGTAACCACTTCACCTCTCTCCAACACTTTTACACTAGCCACTCTCATAATTTTCCTTTCATGATCGTTGTCATCACGCGTCGTCGCTAGGAGTAGAGACCACTACAAACATGTGAGATTCGAATGTTGAGAAACCATCGCCGAGTGGGTTGGGCTCTGATGAAATGAAAGAGTATGGGAGAGAGAGAGAAAGAGAGAGAGAGAGAGAGAGAGAGAGAGAGAGAGAAAGACTGTATTTATAGGGGAGATGAAGGGTTTTTGTCGTTGTAAAGAGAAGAAGAGGAAAGATAGAGATGATAGAGCAATTGAATGATCAAAGATGAGAGAAGTAGTGAGAGAAGAGATGAGAAATGGGCAAGAAACATATTGGGTAAATTATAATTTAACTCCCTGTGGTTTGCCTAAAAAACACGGAACCCCCTATACTTCATACCAAAGTGAAATTTTCGACGGAACTGTTTGTTTAAACAGAACGTGTGTTGCACGACCATGAATGGTGAGTGGAATAGTTTTTTCGGCCCAAAAACATATGGCAAATGACCAAAACACCCTTATTGCCATATATATACACAAAATGGTATAGTGCAATAGAACATAGATTACACTCTTGGCAAAACATTAACATCTTTATCCCCAAACAAAATTCAGTGTTTGAGCATGGGTTTCATTTACCTCAAGCATTAACATCCTTTGAGCATGGGTTTCATTTACCTTAAGCATTAATATCCTTTTGTTTGTTTCATTACCTCAAGTTCTCTCTTTCTCTCTCTCATTATATAAGTATACAATACCATCACCTTCCATGCAAAACCACCACCATCACCTTTTATTTACCCTCTCATCTCACCACCATCACCTTCCATGCAAAATCACAACCAACCACCATCACTACCATCATATTCCATGCAAAACCATCACTCAAAATCACCACCACAACTTCTCTCTCTAAAAATATTCCATGCAAAACTACCACTCAAAATCACCACCACAACTTCTCTTTCTAAAAATATTCCATGCAAAACCACCACTCAAAATCATCATCACAACTTCTCTCTCTAAAAATTATCTACAACCAACTTCTTATTCCATGCAAAACCACCACTTAAAATCACCACCACAACTTCTCTCTCTAAAAATTATCCAAACCCACTTTTCTTCTTATAATTCAAATTAGTAACAAACCTAACACATGAAATCAAATAATTAATATGTGTAAACATTTAGATTTTTTAAATAGCATTGATGGGATTCATACCAACCAAACCCACTTTTTCTTCCAATTTCTGACATTTCTTTAGACCATCTTTCGGACCCATAACTTTCGCGATTCTTAACGGTTTTATCCCGTTCTTTCACCAATCTCCTCACCTTGCTTTATATTTCATCCTACATTACCTCGTTTTCTCACTTCTTCCTAAAATGGGTGGTTTCGGCATACCGAAAGTCGTCCGAAAACTAACATTACACATTTCAAAGAAATATCTCCAAATCTATTTCTTTCTTTTTCATCATCTACTCTCTTTTGTTGCTTCATCTATAGCATTTTGTAAAGGGTTGACGGAGCTGGGTAATGGTGGTAATGACGGTGGTCACGGTAAGAGAGAAGATATATATATAGAGAGAGAGAGAGAGAAGTCAAAATTTGGGTTCACCATTTATCCTTCTCCTCAGGTGTCTACATGTTAACTTATCAATAATAGATTCAGTTTGTTGACTGGTGGTTTATAATTGTGGTTTATAATGGCATTAAGAAGAAAATTAAAGAAATAAATAAGGATAATTTAGACTTTTTACAATTTCTATTACGTCCGTCCAAAATCGCACTTTAGTGTGAAGTATAGAGGGTTTAAGTATTACAAATGAAACTATAGGGGGGCTCCGTATTTTTTGGGTAAACCACAGGGGGTTAAGTTATAATTTACCCAAACATATTTTAGGCCAAATAAATCTGACTATCAATTTTGTAGATGAAATGATATAAACTATTGATGATGTCATGTAGGATAAAAATATACATATTTTTAAAAATCATTATGTCATATTATATATATATATATATATTTTAAATTAGAATATTTAAAGTAATGAGATGCAGAACTTAATTATTAGAGTGGCTTCGTTTGGGAAGCCATGGTTTGGGCTTTTTTGGCTATTTTAGCCACAAAAAATAAAATAGGCTATTTTAGCCATAATAAACAAAACATCACATCCAACCCATAATCATTACATTCTTCTCTCACAAAAAAACTCAAAAAAGCCAAAAAGTCAAAAAGTCCTTCCCAAACCAAGCTTTTAAGCCCAATCTAAAATAGTCAAAAAAGCTAAAAAATTAAAAAGCCAACCCACTTTCCAAACGAAGGCTCCTATTTTTGACATTTCCATTTGTATTGATACTTTTAAAAAGTTTCTATCTTTTGGGATATTCCATTATATTTGTACCAAAGGTAATTTTTCCAAATTTTAAAAGATAAAATCAACTTTTATTCTTCCTCTTTATTTTTTGGGTGCTTTTTTTTATTCTTCGTTTTTAATGTTGCCAAGCAGATGGGGTCGGCAGTAGCGCAAATAATTAGCTACGACAAAACCATTAAGGAAAATGTTATGTATCTCAAATAAATTATAAAAATTTTGTTTGATTTGTTTTTGATAAATAAATTTTTGAATTTTTTTAAAAAAATTTTTGTTTGGTTTAGTGATTTTGAAAAAAAATATATATTTAAAATCAGTTTTTATCTCCTACACATCAATTAATCATTTTTTCTTTCTCCTTTTTTATTCTCAATCACTTTTTTTTTCATATGCATCTACTCAATTATAACAAAATATCAAATCATCCCAAACTCTTATATTCTAAAATTATTTTTAAAATATACAACCAAACAAATCAAAAAAAATTCAAAATTTTTTTCCCAATTTTTTTTTTTAAAATTTATCTCCCAAAATCAAACTAAACACATTCTAAATTTTTTATAAAATTTCTTACATAACTGTGAAACCCACACAAATTATAGATTTATAGATGTATGAGTCTCATACCCATATAAAAAATTTAATAATTTATTTAACATCCTAGCATAAATCAACCATAAAACGTCAAACAAAAAGCCGTAACATTTTTCCCTTCTTGAGTACCTCTTCCACAATCCCCTGACCCTCGATTTCCCCTCAAGATTTCATCCAACGGTCATCCTTCCTCACCTACTCAACAATCCAATCCCATTACTGTAGACTCCAGTATCAACCTCCCCAAATTCAAACCACATCCTTAAAAAAAACTTTAAAAAAATAAAATTACGCCCTACTCACGGAACCTGCCATGAAAGCTCGCCCTCATCTATGATCTCTCCATGTCTCCAATCAAAAAAAAAAAAAAAAAAACACTGTCCATATATCTTTTTTATGGACTCTCATCCGGACTCACGTGCCTATTTCATAAATTTTTGTATTACAAGCTCTTTTAGAAATGTCAATAAAAGCTAATTTATTAATTTATTTAGATTTCATCATTTCTTTATTTTTATACTTTCTTTTTTTTTTTTTGTAATAAACAAAAAGTAATTTTTTTTGACACTTTCTAAAATAATCCTAAATGCTATTCATACAAAAAAATAAGCACATCAAACAACTATAAACATAGGAACTAGTATAGGAATAAATAATATGTTATTTTTTAAAATGAATAATCTAAATTTATAATTGTATTTGTCATTTATTTTATAAAATAAAATGTAATTTATTTTTTTGTTTGTAAATATTTGATGAAATTAATTTTTTTGTATGAATAATCTTTATTACAAAGCATATGAGGTGTTCAAACTAAGGCCCAAAAGAGGATTACGGAGAGATAAGGAGTTACTTGTTAACGGAGAAGCGAAAAGATTTGTTGTTAGGAGGTTTTAGGAAAAGTGATTTAATTATTCATGAACGTAGAGGTCGTTTGAATTTGTTCGAGATTGATGTACATAGAGGTGGTGATGACACTAGTGATGTTGATCATGGTCCGTCAATTTCGGAGGTTGGTGTTAGCAAAAGAGGAAGTTGATCGTAGAGGATCAGTCATTATGGACCCCGCAAAATTTTTTAATGTTTTACGAAATATAATCATCAGTGTAAAAAATAGTGATGTAACTCAAGATGTAATAGTTGATGATAAGAGAAATATAGTAAGTAAATAAAACTTTGAGTGGCTTCATAAATAAAATAAATAAAAATTTTCATTAATCATGACAGTAGTTATATTAACATCAAACCATTCTCTCATTTTTTGAGATATTGCATCTAATCAACTACTGTCTCATTAGTTAATATAATACAAGGAATTCCTCCTCTAATAGTGAGATCTGGTTGGAATTTAACAAATACATGAAAATCTCTCTGGCAGCCTACTAAATTTTTCATTAATTCAGTAGGGGCTGTCGAGTATTTGATATTGTCTATGACGTTGTAGACGGCGTCTTGGTCATAGTCCTTGAAGCTTATTCTGCCGGAGAAGTAATTGTATCGTCCGAGGCTTCTAGATCAGGCGGTTTTGCCTGTTCTTTAGGGTCCTTCGAAGTGGAGGCAGACTGGGCGGGTGGGCCGCTATTCTGGTTCCTGTTATCAGAGGAGTTCTTCGTCAGTATATAAATTATTGATATTATTTTTATGTATCCATAATCTAATCCAATTGTCTTCCTTCCAAACGGAGAGACAACAATTTTGACATAACTCTTATTGTACAAAATTTCAACTTACAAACAAAATATTATTTTCTGCTTATTTTTTAACTTCTTCATTTAAGAAAGAAAATGAATTAAAGGGGGTAGTATATAGGAGTCTATCTCTTTTGTAATAATCCCTCGAAAATGTTTTTAATTTGAGGTATTTTGTGACGTAATCCGTGGGACATCTCTCTTTGTAGAATACAAAGAATTGTTCATTCGTTTCTGCTTCTGCAAGTATTTCCCTCCAGAGTTCGTCTCTGTTCTTCGAAGG
The DNA here is from genome assembly GCA_025200525.1 of Camellia lanceoleosa. Lineage (NCBI taxonomy): Eukaryota > Viridiplantae > Streptophyta > Magnoliopsida > Ericales > Theaceae > Camellia > Camellia lanceoleosa. The sequence continues at coordinate 15,888,168 of CM045762.1, read as the reverse complement.
ACTTTTCCCCTTAGATGAAAATTCTCTCCATTCGGCGAACTCGCCCTCTTTTTGTATATACTGTCGACTTGCTGTTGGCGAGTGGAGTTTTTTTATATTTGGATGATAGATTCTGTTATTGGTTCCAATAAGATTGAAAAATCTCGAGTTGGAGGCTTTGATCTTCTTCGTGCAGTGAACTATAGTATGAAGGGGAGGGTTTTCATCTTTGTGGAGCTCCCTTGCGACAAGTATGTATTATGGCTGACAGGCTAGTTAGAGAAGGGATTAGAGGAGTTCTAAGAGTTATTCTTTTGGGTATAGACATTGTGGGTAAATGAACTGATTATAACTTACTTTAATTTAAGAATATTGGTTAGATTGGAGGTGTTTATTACAATTTAAAATAGATGATTATAATTTATTTTAATTTAAAAGTATGTGTCATTTGGTGCAATTTTTACTTATAGAAAATAACTTAAATAAGTTTAAAAAAAATTAATTTTTTTGAAGTTGAAGGAGAAATGATTTTAACTACTACTTTCTAATTATTAATTTCTAACTTCTAATAATCTACACCAAAGAAAATTTAACTTCTATTTATAACTCATTAAACACTTGACTTATATTTTTTTTTTATGGATCTTGCAAACAAATGCTTATAGGGCATAAATAAAATACAAAAAAATAAAATAAAGAACACAATACTCATTTTACTAAATTCAATTCAATTTTATTGAAATAAATATATATTTTTTAACATTTTTATATATTTTGATGATACTTTTTATGCAAGGAGCATTTATTAACATTTAGGCCTTGTTTGGCAACATGTTATTTTAGTAATTTTTTAATTTTTTTAACTAAAATATAAGGTAAAAAATTTAATATATTTAAAAGAATTTTTTAATTTTTTATAAAAAGATGTATAAAAAATAAAATTAAAAAAATATATATTTTTTTTAAATATAGATTATAAATTTTTTAATATTTTTTTTTTAAGTAACTTTTTACTTTTAAGGTTAAAACAGAAACATGCCCAGCAAGGCCTTAATTATCCACGTTGCCAAACAGGGCCCAGGAATATCCCCACATTCATGTACATGTGTATATACACTGAATGTGTATATATTATCTCGGACCGTCTGACAATCATAAAATCGTGATGTATATAATCTCCTCATCGTCGACATGTCCATCATCAACGACTGCACTTTTTAGAGCTTCCTCTAGGGTTCGTTTCACATCTTCTCTCTCTTCATTTTCATTTTCTCTCTCTAGAACTTCTTCACTTTCGTTCCCTCAGTCTTCGCCTTTTTCGATCAACTACCGATCGCTCTATCTCCGGCATTCGGTACCCCGGTGGAGTCCTAGGGCTCAGATCAGAGCTTCCGCTCCTGTGATCGAACGGTTCGAGCGAAAGATCTCTACTATGGGTATTGTTTTGGTTGTTCGCATTTTTTTTGTTCAATCATTTTTCTTGATTTCATTTTGAAAATTCAATCTGTGTTTGAAAATGGGTGTGGATTTGATTCTTCTATTGTAACTTAGTTGTTCAAATGGATAAACTTGCTTTATGTTTGTGTTTTCTGATTAGGCTTTTCAAGATATGTAAAGGGTTTGTTTATTTATTTATTTATTCTTTATTTGTAGGGTGTAATTGAACTAGTTACATTGATTTTCATAGTCTTTGTTGGTCAATGGATTCTGGGTTTGTGACAATTTTGTGATATCATCCTTGGTTGTTTTTCTAAAATTTAACCTTTTTATTTTTTTATTTTTAGATGGCAGTGGCATGTTTTAGTGTTACTGTTTTCATATAATTTTGTTATTTCTAGCTACAGTGCTATGTTAGTTATTCTTTTATTTGAATCAGGCCTTATTTGTGAACATGCTATTTTATGACTAAAATATGAGATAAAAAAATTACCATGGTTGGGATGATTTTTTTGGCTTTTTACAAAAGACGGTAAAGAAAAAAAAAATATTCAACTTTTTTGTATAGGTAATTGACTTTTTAATTTTTAGGCTAAAAGACAAACGAAGCCTGTTTAATTCTTCAAATTTGCATTGTAGAGTCATGGACTATTGTTCAGGTCATGGGTATTGGTCAATAGTAAGTTTTGAATTCTAATATATCCTTTTATCATTCCATTCAGCTTCTGAAAACCCTTTCAAGGGAATCTTTACCAGTCTTCCCAAGCCTGGAGGTGGCGAGTTTGGAAAATTCTACAGCTTACCCGCTCTGAATGATCCAAGGATCGGTATGTATTTTTAAATTCTGCATTTTACTGACATGTTGTTAATAGCAGTGTTTTAAAAAGCTTTAGGCCCATCGAGGTGCCAAGGTCACCTAGAGCCTAAGTGCCGAGGCACGAGGCGAGGTGCACCCCTCACCAAAGCGAGACGCAAGTTATAGAAGTTAAGCAAAATATTAATATATTACAATTTTCAACCTAAGTAAATATTTAATATGTATATTATTAATTTTTTTAATAAGAAGAGAAGAGAAGAAGAAAAAAAACAATTAATTTTTTTAATATATATGTATATATATTATTTTATTTATTTATTATATTTTTTAAATAATGTGTTTTAATTAATTTTTTTATTTTATTTTATTTTAAATACATGTGTTTATTTTATTTATTACTATGTATAAGTATATATTATATTTTATATATTATCTATAAGTATATTATATATATGAATCAAAAAGATAGAGAGAGAGAGAGAGAGAGAGAGAAGCGCGCGAGAGAGAGAGAGATTGATCGCGATGAAAGAAGGCGAGAGAGAGCGATATTGAGCGAGACAAAAGCGAGAGAGAAGACGACGAGGGTTTTTTCCACTAGAGAGAGAAGAGGAAGAGTCGTACTAGAGGAGATGAGAACAGGAGTTGAACCTTCGTCGTCTCAGCTACCATCATCGTCTCCGAGATCGGAACAGGAGTCGAACCTTCGTCGTCGCAGAGATCGCGATCGGGTTTGCTCCTTTGACCCAAGTTTTGATCATTATATATTGTAAATGAGAATTTATTCCATGTGGGTATTCACACCAAAACCAAATGGGCTGTAGCAATAGAAGACGAAACGTGAAGCGCCAAAAGCGCACGCCTCGAGCCTCAAAAAAAGGCGCACGTCTCATCGCCTCAGCTGCGCCTCCTCTATGTCGCCTCGCCTCGCTATGCATGAGGCGCAGAGCTGCACCTTGCCTCACCTTGAGCTTAGGCGCGCTTTTCAAAACACTGGTTAATGGGGTTTTGCATCACATCACTCTATGCTCTGAATATATTTTTACTTTGTTTTTGATATTGGAATAATGTTACTATTTACAGAAATGTTTATGTTTTAGATGTTTCAAAATTTAGAACTAAATTGTAATTTGTTGTTTGTAATCTTCTTTGTGATAAACTTATTTCCTTGGCCAATGACTGTTGTCAGTATGCTGCATTTTTCTTCTTAAGTGGCTTTTTATCAGATTTTACTTGAGAAATAAATAGCATAATGAATTCTCCACAATAAATATTGATGGAATTTGATAATTGAAATTCATTGTCTATTGTTTTCTTATTGGAAAATGTATTTCTTTTCTTTGGTTGTTTAATGTTTTCATTGAGGAACAACATGAATCGAATCATTTTGGTTGAAACTCATATCAAATCTTATGCATCGAATTCTGAAATGCAAGATTCTAACCACCATAGGTCCATAACTATATCTGATAAATTTTAAGCAACCACATAGAAAATGTATTCTGCAGGGATTATTGCTGTTGTTAAGCTCACTAGTTTTATTTTTCTTGTTGGGCATCTTTCCTTGATTAGTAATTGCTTCTTACATCTTGTGGTGCATTGCAGACAAGCTTCCCTACTCTATCAGGATACTTTTGGAATCTGCAATAAGGAATTGCGACAATTTCCAAGTTACTAAGGATGATGTGGAGAAGATCATTGATTGGGAGAATACTTCACCAAAGCAAGTTGAAATTCCCTTTAAGCCTGCCCGTGTTCTCTTACAGGTAATACCATTAGCTTGGTGATGACTTAGGGTTGGTTTGGGATGTTCTAAAAAGGTGTACTTTTTGACTTATTGGCTTAAATGGGTTGGGTTTGGGTTGGGTTTGATGTGATGTGTTAGAGAGGTGATGTGATTTAAATAAGATGATGTGACTTAAATAGGATAGTAACTTTTTGACTTTTTGTATTTTTTAGTTTATGCCAAACCAACCCTTAGTTTTATGCATTATTCCATTTTTAAAAGCTTTGTCTGTTTGTTAGGATTTCACTGGTGTTCCAGCTGTGGTTGACCTTGCTTGTATGCGGGATGCAATGAACAACCTTGGAGGTGATTCTAACAAGATCAATCCCTTGGTATGTAATTTTCACTATTATTTGAACGTTGTTTTTGTTGCTTAATGCTATTTCAGTTATCAGCAATGTGCCCAGACTCCATCTAGAAACTTTTCTGTTTCATGTAAGCTCATTGATTATATGGTTTTATCATATGCAATTAGCATGTTAATTTTTTTGAACTAGCTTACCTGTCTACAAGATCAGTGTGCTCGATCTCCTTCAACAGTTTATGCACTATGTCGTGAATAGAGGACTTCCCTTCGCATCTTACAGTGTGAAATAGTTATCACTCTTTTCTCACATCATGTGTTCTAAGAAAAATGTTGTGTGCAGGTTCCAGTGGATCTTGTCATTGACCATTCTGTTCAGGTTGATGTGGCAAGAAGTGAAAATGCAGTGCAGGCAAATATGGGGCTTGAATTTCAGAGAAACAAGGAGAGGTTTGCTTTTCTTAAGTGGGGTTCAAATGCTTTTCACAATATGCTCGTTGTTCCTCCTGGTTCTGGTATTGTCCACCAGGTAAGACTTTGGCATCATTAGTGCATCAAGGATATTTCTGTACCTAGACGTTATATTGTTGTTAAGGAAAATTCTCCTGGCAAGGTGCAAGAATTCGATCTTAAGGTGGTGTAAATGGTTTACTTGTAAAAGGGCCAAAACATTAGGTAGGCATAGGCTCAATACATGAGGTTTGCAATGTTTAACTATTTGTGGGGCTTCTGGAGTAAAGCCACCTTTACCTCTAGCCTCTTGTAAATCATAGTCCAAATTTTCTCCTTTTTTTAGCACTATAATACTATTTGGTAGGTTTGGCATTTAGTGACCCTGGTAATTTTCAGGTTAATCTTGAATACCTTGGACGGGTTGTTTTCAACACAAATGGCATTCTGTACCCTGATAGTGTGGTTGGAACTGATTCCCATACAACTATGATTGATGGCTTAGGAGTTGCTGGCTGGGGAGTTGGAGGAATTGAAGCAGAGGCTACAATGCTTGGCCAGGTATTTTGAGATAATAATGTATTTTCTTTATGATTTTTCATACGCTTGTGCCGGCTGTTAGTGTTTGCACTTATTCTTTGGTAGACAGACATGCATGAAACGGGTAGCTGTTTTCTCCTCTCTTTTTTTTTTTTTTTTTTTCCTCTAATGTGTAATCTGCATTTGACAGCCCATGAGCATGGTTTTGCCTGGTGTTGTTGGGTTCAAATTATCTGGAAAATTATGCAATGGTGTCACAGCAACTGATTTGGTTTTGACTGTGACCCAAATGTTGAGGAAGCATGGTGTTGTCAGCAAGTTCGTTGAATTTTATGGTAATTTTAGTATTTTAGTTTTAATATTTTGTTAGGAAGTTTGGTTACTTCATATCCATTTCATTTATGTATATGACACTAATTTCTTATTTTATGTGGATATAGGCGAGGGTATGGCCAAATTATCATTGGCTGATAGGGCCACTATTGCAAATATGTCCCCCGAGTATGGAGCAACCATGGGTTTCTTCCCTGTAGATCATGTCACATTACAGTATCTTAATCTAACTGGAAGGAGTGAGGAGACTGTGCGTTTCTTTTTCTAGTTTCTTTTTGTTTCCATTTTTTCTGCGGTATATTTGTATTTTGGATTGTTTATATAATTTTATTGATAAAATAATTATTAGGTGGCAATGATTGAAGCTTACTTGCGTGCAAACAACATGTTTGTTGATTACAGTGAGGTAGAAAAAAGTTTCTTGCTCGTTTTGTTATTGTATGTATTTCATTTAGGCACTCTTAGATCTGAGGCTGATGGGATGATTTCAATATCCAGCCTCAACAAAATAGAGTGTACTCATCAAATCTGGAGTTGGACCTAGCAAATGTAGAGCCCTGTCTTTCAGGACCAAAAAGGTAATGCTTTATATTTGGTGCTGACACCAAATGCGTTGCAGATTGATGTACGCTTATAGGGATTGTTCTTTCTTATTTTTAACAGGCCTCACGATCGAAGTTCCCTAAAAGACATGAAGGCTGATTGGCATTCGTGTATTGAAAACAAAGTTGATTCAAGGTAAGATGAAAATAGCCATTGCTGGGCTTTGCCTCTCAATGTTGGTTTTCCAGATTGTGGTTCTGCTCACATTACTTGCTGCTTGTCTTTAAGAGTGACACATAAGCATTGCATATCAATTACATTTGTGGTTGAGTTGCGATGTCAGGTTCATTAGCTGTTTCTTTTCTTCTGATTTTATTACATTTCAAATTCCTTCAGGGCTTTGGTGTACCCAAGGAGCAACATGACAAAGTTGCAAAGTTTTCATTCCATGGACAGCCTGCCGAGCTCAAGCATGGTAGTGTGGTCATAGCTGCCATCACAAGCTGCACAAACACATCTAACCCTAGTGTCATGCTTGGGGCTGGTCTTGTTGCAAAGAAAGCCTGTGAGCTGGGCTTGGAGGTTGGTATTGGCTCTCAAAATGCATTGTATTCCTTACTATAATGCATGTGGAAATGCACGTGATGTATACAGTGACTCATTAAATAGGGAGAAAAAAAAGAGGCAAAATCCGTTTTATCCTGTATGGTTTTGACCTTCAAGTGCTCTACCCACTACCAAGGCACGACCAACACACATTCATTTTTTGTGAAAACCAACAAACCCCCAATCCCAATCCCAATTCCGAATTTCAAATAGTTGTTTTCCCAAACAAATAGTTTTATAACTCTGGATTCACAAATTTTATTTTCTTTTTTTTTCTCAAGTTGCTTCCGAATACCCAAAGGATTGTTTATTTACTACCGGGGTAGAAGTATTTGCTACAGAAACTTGAGTCAATTAGCTTATTTAGCAAGTTACATGGCCACATGTGTGTATATCACGTATGCAGATGTGTGTCATGTGCTTAATAGAGATGGTGGTGGTGGCTGACCTTATTGGTGAAGAAAATTCTCTTCTCAGGAAGAGGGGGTTGTGTGGGAAGGGAGATGGTGTGGCGCTGGCAGCTGCTACTCCTCCTTGGTTAGGGATCAGGTTTCGTTTGAGTTAGGTTTTCAGATTGGTTCAGGGAAGATGAAAACAAGGGTATAATTGTCTTTTTGTGTTGAGATTTGATTTTGAAAAACTTCTTATTTTTTATTTTTATGCCAACTCATCAATTAGGTGTGTGGTCATAATTCCTGTAAGTTTGGAATGGATTCGTAACAATAGCAGTTTGGTCCAAAACCATATGAAGCCATTTTATTTATTTTCAACGGATTTATAAAATAAAAAATAAAAATAAATAAAATAAAAACTGTCATCTGGAATTTAACCTTATTTTTAATGATTGATGAAACAGGTTAAGCCATGGGTAAAAACAAGCCTGGCCCCAGGTTCTGGAGTTGTAACGAAATATTTGCTACAGAGGTACTGGTTGCAACAGTTGGATGATATTATTAGTTCAAGTTAATTCTTTGAATGCCTATCATGTTTATGGTCAAGTTTGGCCTAACCTAAATAATACAAAAAGTCAAGAAGTCACTATCCTATTTAAGTTACATCATCTTATTTAAATCACATCACCTTTCTAACACATCACATCAAATCTAACCCAAACCCAATCCATATAAGTCAATAAGTCAAAAAGTGCACTTTTTTAGAACATCCCAAACCAACCTTATATCAGGTACTGAATTTTGTCTCTGGCTTTGGTGTCTATAGTGGCCTGCAAAAATACTTTAACCAGCAGGGCTTCCATATTGTTGGCTATGGCTGCACAACGTGTATAGGGAATTCTGGGGATCTCGATGAATCCGTTTCTTCTGCAATTACGGACAATGGTATAATTCTTTTTTATGCTTTATGTTTCATTTAAAATAACAATATGGTTTTTCAAGAAACTTGGATTTGAAATGGATATGAGACATGACCCAAAATAAATTCCAGAGAAAAGTAATAAAATAATGGTAAGGTACACTAGTTTCCCTTGAGGTGTAGAGAAAATACGAGAAGTCCCACAGTTTTGGCATAATACATTAGGTTTCCTTCAGATTTTAATTCACATTACACTCAGCCCCCATTTCATCATTAATTTGTTAGTCATATATGGAGAGAAAAATGATGTTGTCATCACTTTTTCACTGAAATGCATATATTTTCTTATTTATCCTTGTGTCTTCAAACCACCTGCATTAGGTTTAAACAATTAATAGATCATTCATAAGATAGAAATCAACGATAAAAGTTACAACTTAAGAGTTTTAATATTATTTTTTTTTTTGGAATTAGTGTTACTTTTTGTTAATTTTTATTTTTGTGTGTAATAATAATCTACATAGCAAATAAATTTATTTATTTTTTTA